>JAENHJ010000305.1:1200000-1800000 GCA_025330945.1 Mucuna pruriens
GCCAAAGTGGAACATTATAAGTTAAATACAGATAAGTGATAACTACTTCTGAGATTAATCAATTAGTAGAACATTCTGAACATATGAGCATTATGGTAGCCAAATAAATAGTAATGTTGAATTTTTCTTTCTTTCTTTTCATCTTTGCCTTCACCTTCATCATCATAAACATTGTCATCTTCCTATATTAAATTTATATTTATGTTCCAGTCAAAGCTACTCTATCATCAGCAAAAATAGGGAAAGAAATTCCATACCTGGGAACTCTCCTGATAGTCATATACTTAATTGGTATTTCATCTTCAGGACGACAGAAGATTAAATTCTTGACCTAAATCAACGTTGAACAGGAAGTTCTGTTATATACACCGATAAGTAAGGTGTGATTATAGTTCAGAAACTGTGAGCAAAGCCTTCCTGTTTTTTCATTTGATAAATGTGAGTACTTGAAGGGCTTCTCAAGTCACATGTAAAACCATACAATATGTACAATTCTTAATCATTAAAATGACTGTACTTATATTGGATACACATTTTGCACATCAGAAGAAAATGTCTAGATGTTTCAATAAAATGAGGTCCTTAGATAATGATCCAAATAGAAGTTTCTATAAACTAGAACATATCAAATTGAATGATTACCAAGATGATACCAACAATATTTGTTTGTTTTCCAGAGTAGACTGGTATACGGCTGTGACCTTTGCTCATTATTAAGCCCATTGTATACCTATAGAGAAGAAAAATGAAGTTTAAAAAAAGTAATGCTTCACTTATAGGTGTCATACATGAGGGGCTTACATGTCAAGTTTGGAGTTGATTTCAAGAGAAAATGTTTCACTTATAGGGGTCATAGCATCTTTAGCAGTCTTCTGTGTTAAGTCCAAAGCTCCAGCAATTATTGTAGTTTCATGAAGTGACAACTCTCCACCTTTCCCTGCCTGTTAATGAACTTGAGCATATCACAATAAAATGTTACTAAAATTCCTGAGCCAATAAAACAAGCTAACCTCATTGGCATGTAAATGGACTAAAGTCTTCAGCTCTGCTCGTCCTAAAAGTGCAGTATGCCCCTTGCCAAGAAGCCAATCCAACAACTACCACAGCAGGATTTTCCAACATATAAATCAAAGAAAACTAAAATATTAAAAGCTAACGTTTAGGCTAGGTGTCAATGCTTTCTCATGTTTATCTGTTACTAGTGGAAAGATAGAAACTGACGTACTCATGAATCTCTCAATTTTTATTCTTTGGAGTTGAATTTGTTGAATATGTAGTTGATGTGATTTTTATCAATGTAACTAACATGAAAGGTTGAAATAAAATAGTGAGGTGGTTTGCAAAATTAGTTGAAGGGTAAAAAAATCTTAAAAGAAGTATAGACCAAATGGGGCTGTCCTTTTTATTATTGCTATGGATCATAGATATTGTCTGACTATCCTAGCAATGGTCCTAATAATATAGATTACAAATTAAAAATCCTGATTTATTCACATCCTAATTTTGATACCATACCATGAGAAAAGCATGACATCACTAATTATTGCAATAGGTTGAGACTAGTAATTCAACAAAAGTTGTCTGAGATTAGTTCATTGAAGGTTCTAATTTTGTGCCTATCATTCTAAGATATGGCCAAGTAAGTGAGACAAGTTGGGTAACATCTTATTTCAGTAAAGATAGATAGGATTACCTTACTAAGTGGAAATGAAATTGGGAAGAAAACCAGCATTAGAACTCGAACAAAGGGAGACATTGTTGCCCCAACACTTAAACCATATCGAGAACACAAGGCTTGAGGGATAATCTGATATCAAAGTCTTGGATGAGAAATTAAATAAAGGACATAAATGTATACAGAGAAAATAGGTCATGACAGTGTAAGATAGTTTTACATTTTCATCAAATTACAAACTATTGTAGCCAGTAAATTTGTTGATTTTTACAATAATTATTTTAAAAGTCATAGAAATGAGAATTTATAAATAAATAATTATATAAAACTATTTTTCATTTTCATGACTATTTGTAATTGGTCAAGTTCATTTTGCTATACCTCTGCCGTGATAGCCAAAAGGGTAGCTGCTATTGATACAGCAATCCACTCTGGGAACATTTTCTCCATAAAAACAGAAACCCCCTTGTACAACACAATTTTTATTGTCAGTACTATTCAACCATAAGCATGATCAGGTCTTCATGTAGTTTTCAGAAATTTACTTTAAATCAGGAGAAAGTTCTTGAAATGATCTGTGTAACATACCTCCAGTGCCATTGATTTAGCTATGAGGAGGGTGCATAAAAGTAAATGCTCATTCTTAACAATGGACATAATCTTCGCTGCAGATAAATAAAATTGTTTTCATCACTTAAAAAGGTGAAGCAGAAAATAGTTCAGAGTTTCATACCCTAAATTTTGTCTTCAATAATAGTCACTTATTTTGTGTAACATTTTGTGCATTTGGCTCGATTTTTGCCCACTTTGAAGTCATTAGACACCATAAAATTTGATTTTACTAGTCTTTTGATAAATGTAAGTTTGTATTGTACTTGTGACTAAGCTGAAAATAAGAATTTATTTTTCTCTACTTTTTCCTCAATCTTGTAGCGACCCAATTATGTGTTTTGTTTAGGATGCCTTATTATAGCTTCATTTGTTTTATATTGTTATGTTGGCTTAACTAAATTGTTGGTCCTCTTAATTTTTTGAATTTTGTAAATTTCACTTCTCTATTTTTTTTTTTCACAAATTTGATCCACCCCTATGTCGATTGTGCATTTTTTGTTTATATAGTAACTTAACCTCTAATATTAAGTGAAAATGTTCACATAATGTCAATTGTGCATTTTTTGTTTATATGGTAACTTAACATCTAAGGTTCAGTGAAGATGCTGACGCAATAATGCAATAGAGTATCATGTAAACATTTTTGTTAAATATTAGAAATATTAATAAATTGACTAAAATTACATATTTAAGGATTAAATATATTTAATTTTTATAAAATAAGTATCTTTTTATTTTAATCTCTATAAATTTTTTTATTAATTTTTCTTCTTCTAAAATTTGAATAATTGTTTTTGATAAAAAAATCAAATTTGTGAAAAAAAAACTAGGGAACGAAATACATGAAATTGAGAAAGTAAGATGACCAAAATGCAATTAACTCTTTTCTATTTACATGTCTATGTATTTTTATACGTTATTACGCCCTTATCCTAATTTTTAACTAAATTTACATATTATCATGGCTAAATCTTTTATCTTCTAGAGTGTTATGGTACTCTTAAATGAAAAAACAGACACTAAACAAAAAGCAATAAATTACCTGCATTTTTCTGGATTTGAGGTTGCCCAGCTTTAACAAGAACCTCAAGATCAACTTGACTGAAGGACAAGAGTCCTAGAGCAAGACCTGATGTGATGGCAGCAAATAACACTAAAGCCCAGCACATGGTTAGTAAAATCCAAAAGTGAGTTCCACAACAAGGTGCCTTTTCCTCAAAATATGAACTCATTTTTTGTTTGGATGGGGGGCAGTGGGAGAAGCAAAAGAAAGAATCAATGACAAGAATTGCAACATGACATTTAACAAAGCAGAATATAAGCAAAACCAGAGTACATAACTTTCTGCAGGATACCATTGCCTGCATACTTAAATATAAAATTGGGGTACCCCACCATTAGGATCAAAGGTCCCAAATCATAAATTCCTGACTCTTGGGAGATTTCTAAGAAGCAAAGTTAAGCAACCGACAGAACAGAATTAAGTTGAAAGCTGTATACAATTTTTTTAAAATTTGACACAGATTTCCAGGGGATATTAAAATTTTTAATTATTATAAATTTCACACATAAAAGTGCTGTTCAATATAATTGAGAAAATTAAAATATATATTTATAATTTAAATTTTTGGTAGAAAATTATAATTTAATTTTTAAACTTTTTAAAGTGTGTATTGTAATTATTTAATTATATAGTTTTGTTTTTTAAATTTCAGAAACAATGACGACTTGAACTGTCTTTTCAAATGTGATAAGAAAACCAAATTGAAACTTATTATGTACTATGATTTGTTGGTTGACTTGAAGAGTGGCCCAATGGTTAATTCGTTCCAATAACACTAAAAAAGTTTATGTTGAAGGTAGCATTCCCAATAATTGGTTTTCTATGCAAGATAAACTAATTCGATTATTCCCTCGATTGTTTTATACAATTATTTTTTTGAAAGGAACACAGACACCAAATATGTTAGAAAAAGATTGGTCAATGGTCCTACATAGGACATTAGGACTACCGCGCCAGATAGGGATCTGTCCAACTTCGAGAATATTGTAAATTGTTTGTGCCCTAAACATTAAGATGTTAATGATTGAAAGAAGTTCAATAAATTGACAAAAATGAAAACCCAAATTTGGGTGTGTGAAGTTTTGGAAGGATTCAAGGGAACGACCTTATTGATCCTTAAGTGCTACTTTCACAGCCATGTGGTCCTTCTGCGGAGTTGCGGAGTTAGTTATAACATTGCTATTTTCTTTTTTTTTCACCTTTTTCTTTAATATAAATACTCTTGTATACGCGTCAATGAAAGGAAAGAGAATGGTTTATTCATTATTAATTTCCTATGACATGATAACAATCAGGAATTTTCTTACTAGAGTATGATTATGTGATTTGTTTATCACATGTTTGACCTTATATTTGAGTCATTCTAATTCTCATATCTTATACTTTAAAATATATATATATATATATAAAATTTGTTCAAGCATGTATAATTTGGTAAATAATATTTTATATGACATAATATTATATTTATATTGATATTATTTATCTAAAAATATATATTATAAAATATAACTTGTAATTTTGTACTTTTTTAATTTTATTATTAAACTACCCATAAGTTTAGTATATTAAGTTAACAAATTAAGTCCAATCCATACTAATCTTATCAAAATTTTGGATAAAATAAGAATAACGATAAACATGTGTCGATACATTAAAAAAATAATACAAAAATAATTATTAGTTGTATTCAAATGCACTATCAATCTGTCTCATGAATAACCACACGGTAGAATCAAGATAGCTATAGAATACCTCAGGATTAAGATGATGCTAGGAGTAACACTATGATGCTAGGAGTAACTTAATTATTCTGTTCCGGAGACAATTTTTTCAAATCTTTAATGTACTTACCGTGCTGAAACTCATTTCTTTTTCCTTCATTAGCCATATTATGATTACACTAATTCATCTTTCAGTGGTGCATATGAACACTTCAAAAATCTCACTAATGATTATTTAATGTTGTGTGATATTGCAGTTTATCACAATGATTGCATTTTGGTTTTAGTCAGTTTAAAGAGGAATACTAGAACATTCTTTACACAATTTTTTTCATTGGGTTGCATCTTTCTTTACAATACATTCTTTGTAAAGCCAGTGTGGGACATCACCCAATAATAGAGTGTGTTAAAATATTAGAGCTTAAGGAGTTAAGGTAATGTGCTTTTAATATTCTTGTTAAAGTAATGATAATATCAATATCAGTATATCATTATAAAAAAAAGTATGTTAAAAAGTATGTAACATGACTCAATAAAAGAGGATGCTAATTTTTTTATTTTATTTTTAAATATGTTGACACCATTCCTGTTAAAGTAATCATATTACAATTCTGAAGAAGTAAGAAACATTGCTATGTCAGTTAATCATTTTAGGTGCAAGTATACCTGTATAAGCAGCATTTCTGCAAAGTTCACAATCAAACCTCAATTTTTGTAGCAAAAAATCTGTTTGATTTGGCACTCTTCCATACAGAGTAAAAAAACTAAGTGAAAGCCGAATTGCCCTGTTTTTTTCTATCTAAAATAGATTTTCATTTTTCATCTCATTTTTAAATAACTTAAAATAAAAAACAAAACAATTTCATTTTTTTTTATAGTTCTAAAAATTTTAGGTGAAAAAATGAAATTGTTTCTAAATATCTTCAAAGAAAAATGGATGATCAAAACTTCAAAGAAAAATGAATGATCAAAAACATTTTATTTTTAACGAAAAATAGAAAATAATTTTTCAAATTTCTATTTATTAAATTTAAATTTAAAAAAATAGATGAATTGAGCGAAAGCAAGATCCATTCATTTGTGCCTTGGACATGCCACCACCACTAGTATACAAGAAATTCACAGACATTATACAATATGATATGACAGAATGTGTCTAAACTGAACTTTTACAAGCAAACAAAATCAGCAAAGAAACATATATGACAATAAAGAAGGAGCTAAGTAACCTAACAAGAAGAAAGTAAAGACAAATAAAGAGTAAACCGGGTTGCTATTCTTTTTCATACTGCACCAAAAGAAATGTGAGCAACACTCTCTAACACATTCTAACACTCTCTAACACATTCTTTCTAATATATTTTATATTATTAGTTAAAACTTATTGAAATCTATAATATTACTATTGAAGCTCATTAAATATGAACTGTGACTCAAAATTTTTTATAATTTTCAATAAATTTCAACTGATAACAAAAAGAATGTGTTAGAAAGTGTATAAGTAACATTTCTCTTGCACTAAACATCAACCACTAGTGCATCAATCTTAGAGGAATCACAAGCACTCCTACCACTGCTGGAAAGGCTCCACTGATCAGACACAATGCTTGCTGCAGCAGATGCAGGCAAAATGCCACCTGCAGCAACCCCACATTTGGCCACAATCCTAACACTCTCTATCAACTCCTTGGTGCGAGCCTCTTGTGACAAAATGTCCATCAACTGCTGAGGAGTTATCACAAGCTTCACTTTCCAGAATCTGCTGCTTTTACTACTAGCACCAATGCTGCTTTTACTAGTACTAGTCCTACAAGAGTAAGGTTGTTCTGAGGAGGTTTTCTTAAGAAACCCCACTCCTAGGTGGTGATGGTAGTCCAAGGACATCCTGTATGGGGCAGGGTAAGGGGTTGTAGGAACACTATGAGACCGGACGTGGCCTTGCCGGATGGCACCGCCATGGCCAGAGGCCAAAGGGTGTTCAGGCTGGTTGTTAAGAGGCAGTAAGTAGTATGACTGTCCTGCCACCAACTCATCAAATTGGCTAAGTGGTT
The DNA here is from genome assembly GCA_025330945.1 of Mucuna pruriens. NCBI lineage: Eukaryota > Viridiplantae > Streptophyta > Magnoliopsida > Fabales > Fabaceae > Mucuna > Mucuna pruriens. The sequence goes on from JAENHJ010000305.1 coordinate 1,207,126, forward strand.
TGCACAATAGGTCATGGCTTGGGAATATGCCATGCCCTTGGAACTCATTGGTAATGAAACTCACAGTAATTGGAGGATAGAATTCCATGATGCCACCATTAGATGTTGTGACTTTGATTAGTGTTTCAGGATCTGACATGCCCCCTAACAAGCAATTTCCCATGATGGACTTGGAATCTTTGTGCACTTGAGGTAATAGTGATGGTCTTGTTCTTTGTTAGTATATATATGGTAACTAGTTTGCTTGGAGGGTGTTCAAGAGCGGGAAACTTGTGGGGATGGAAAGAAAAAGATGTTCTGTGGTGGATTCTTCTTGGGGGAAAATCTGATGAAGAATATTGGAGTAATACAATAACAACACCCTAGTTAATGTAGATGTTCAATTTTGGTGTCCCATATTATGTTTTAAAGGTTAAAAAAAGTTCTTTTTTCTAGTGTTTTGGCAAATTAGATTTGGAAAAAGCAGGGTTGGTAAAAAAGAGAATGTACTTGAACAAGTTGTGCACGGTTTAATTCTGTTCGTTCAATATAAGTTGCAAAACGTACTCATCAGTCAAAAAGTTAAGATGAATAAATGGTGCATAATTGCATATATGTATTGTTTTCACCAAGTCTTATAAAAAACACAAAAGAGGAAAAATGTTGTTCAAAATTCATTTTGGTCCCCAGCAGAAGGGAAGAAAGCAAAAGGACTTGTGGATAGATATCCTACCTGCCAGTTCTTAGCCCTTTTTCTTTTTCTTTTGACACTTTATCTTTATCCTTTGATAAAGGCATCAAGGTGTCAAGAAACTGTAAATTCATTCAGTTATCTAGGTTGTGGAAAATAAAATTACAATTTGTAAAAGGTCACGAAGAATAGTTGTTCTGCTTGCTTTGGATTTTGTTCACTAATTTTAGTCAATTATTGTGGGATTTCAGGCTCATGTCACATCCACTATAATTTACTTTAACAGTTGTTTTGGAGGCCTTGGAGCAAATATTTTGCTTTGCATTTCAAAATCATTTTTCACTTGAGATAGGTTGGGCACAATCGACTCAAATGTAAACACTCATATTCACAACATGTGGAAAATTCAATTGTGATTGAAAAATATATTTAATGAAAATGTCTAGTGTCTAACTATCGACCAAGGCTTTAAACAAAAGATAGTAATTTAACCGGGATCTAAATATAATTGTAAGGATGAACTAATTTTATTTTGGAAATGAGGTAGGTACAAATTTAAATTTAAAGATAATAGTTAATTATAATAATAATTATTAGATTTATCGAGTTATTTGTTATTAACTTTACAAATATTTAGTTTCGTAAACTTTTTGTTAAACATGTCTAATCATAGGTGTAAGGAAATTACATTGAAGACTTAATATGATTTGAATAATTTATGAATATTTTTAAATAAAATTCGCTTCGATTAGAAAATAAGTTACTTTAATGGATACTCGTGACCTATTAGATATAGATATTTTCTCCACTTACTAATTAATAGGATGAGTATGAATTATTTAAAATTAATATAATTATATAAAATATTTAAATAATTTTATCCCATGGTCTTTAATATTTATTATGAGAAAAAAATATATTTTAATGTAAGGACAATAATGACAGAAAACTATATAATATATATCTTTTAAGAGAAATAGTGTAAATAATGTTTTGGTAAAAAAAAATTAATGAAAGTTAATTGAACTTTAATAAAAAATTTTATAAAAAAAATACATAATTAAATTTATTGGGGAGGAAAGTATAATATTTATATCTCTTTATGGATGGGAATATAATTTTCTCGTAAATTAATAACGTAAGTGTATATTCTTATTCAAACTAATTACTAACACTAATGTATATTTAATTATTATTTAAGAAATCTCACAAAGTTAATGTTGATTTCATAACATAATCATATAATTGGAAATTTATTATTATTATATATAATAATCTATTCATGGATTTAACAATTGGTTTTTAATCTCTTCGTTTATATTAAAAATTATTTGTAACTTTTAATCAATTTTTATCTTTGTTATTCATTAATTTAATATTTTATATGCATTATTATTGTTTTCATTTTATAAAAGTATAATTAATAAAGTAATAGATAAATAAAAATAATTGTTCACTAAGAGTTAAAAATAAAAATAAATAAAGAAAATAATTGAGAATGGAGAAATAATAAATAATTAATATCACAACTTGAATATTACATCCTTGTATGAGTATAATAATAAATAGGTATCCATTTGGATTAAATCAGCCCAATACTGGTATATAGATATTTTGGTGATAAGAATTTATAAAATTCTGAAACACTTAATAGATTTATAAGATTTTGACTATCGTTTTAAAAATTTTAATAGTTCTAATGTAATATTTCAACACCTATTTATATTATTTTAAAATATTAATCAAATATCACAACTATTTTATTAAATAAATTTTTTAAAAATTTTACTCCAATATAATACTTACTACAATAGTATATTACATGAGAAAGTAAGAGCTCGTTAGATGATTAAGATATATTATATTTGATTGTAATTCATTTATTTATTGTATAAGCAAAATATGATATTTTATTCTATTATATTGGTATAATGTATTTCTTATTCTATGAAATTTGAATTAAGAAACGCTAAGTTAAGGTATTTTTTTCTTTTCTTTTCATTTATAATATAATATATAGCAAATATAATATATAAAGTAATATATATTAATATATAACAAAATATATTATATAAAATTTATATTTAAAATATTATCTTATATATATTATAATAATTTAACATGTAAATTTAAAATGTATTATTAACTAAATAATTATTATACAAATATTTTTTTTGAAAGTTTTAAATGATAATAAATTTTAAATTATATATTTTTATAATTGTAAATAAAAGCACAAAGAAATTAATATTTTTGTATAATTTAGTTAAAATTATATTTTTATAATTTAAAATTAAATAATTAAAGTAAATGTTATCTTTTAGAAAATCATATGTAACTGGTATGTTAGCCTGTGTAATGCCTGAGTAAAATTTAATATCTAAATTTTATTATTAATTATGATAAAAATATAAAAAATATTGATATTATATAATTTAAATAAATAAAAATTAATATAAAAATTATAAGGACAATACTTGTATGATAAAAAAATATAAATTATACATAAAATTATATTAATATTTAAATCACATGTAAATATTTATATCAAAATATTACAAATTATTACATAAAGATATAATATATAAATTATAAGATGTGGGTTTAAATGGTAGATATTTAAATTTTAATTTAGTCTTTAAAATTAAATTATCAATTAATTTAATATTTTATATTTAAAAATTAAAACTAAAAGTAATACAATGATTATTTTTAGTGTATAATCGTAAATTTATTCCAAATATTAAAATTAATTTAATTAATAGTTTTAAATTTTACAAATTAAACTTATTCTTAATATTAAACTGTAAATTGATAATTATTTTATTAAAATTAAGTATTCTTTTTATAATCTGTCAATTTTAAGGATTGAATTACACACGTGATATCTTAAATTAAAAAAATACATAAGAGAGAATATAAATCTCAATTAAATGATATAGCTAAAGATAAATTTATACGAGTCAAAGTTAAAATAGATTTTATTAATAAATATATAAATGAATTTAAAATTTGAGGTATTATGATTCTAATCACACATCAAACTTATAGTATTTGAAATTTGAAAAGAAATTAAAAAATAATATATTTCAAAAATTAGAGATTATGAAAGAAAATTTTTTGAAGAGTAAAAATAATCTTTAAATTAATAGTGATAAAAATAGAGATAAAAATTTAAAAAATAAACAGAAAATATCAATTTTTGTAGATTAGATTTTTAACTAATTTTATATGATTAGATTTTGAATGAAGAGATAATAAAACTAACGGTGAAATACATATAACATACTGGGTAAAAAAAAGTGAAATATTTAAACTAAAACAAATTAGAGAGAAGACAAGAAGAGTAGAATATTTAGAGTAGTTAGGTAGGTATACTCATATATTTGAAAAAAATTAACAAATAATAATTTTATTATTTAAAAATGATTTATATTGTATTTTATTATTATCTTGTACATTGGAGACAAGATTATCTCATCTTATTATAATATTAATATACATATATATATATATACAAAACCCTTTTCACATTCTTTAAGATATTTTATTTTATTATCATATTTTTTCCTATTTTTTGAAAATAAGCATAACGAGAGTTATTTTTCTTATATAAATAGTTTCGCAACCTATAAAGGACGCACTTGGAAAGCTGTCTTAGCCCACTTGGTATTCATTCAATTTTTGCGATCACAACCCTAAAACCTTAAAGCCGGAACTGATGGTGTCGAAATTCATGCATTTCGAAATAGGTTCCGCGGTGGAAGTGAGCATCGACGACGGCGGTTCATGGTTATCCGCCACCATAGTCAGCCATGTGGATTCCAACAGAATGTTGGTCAATTGCCACCACCTTGGCATGAGAGCAGTTGTCAGTCGTCACCAGCTCCGATTATTTTCTCCGCCGGCGAGCAATCGGGAGTTAAAGACCGGCGACATCGTGGAGGCGTTCCAGCACGGGCTGTGGTGGAAGGGCTGCGTGAGAGAAGACTTAGGGGATGGAAGGTTGGTGGTATCTTTGATGGAAGGAGAGGAGATGACTTTGCCAAAGAAGCTACTAAGGGTACGCCAAGACTGGATTAATCAGAATCGGTTTTCCACAATCATCAATAACGATAACAACAATGAAGACATTATTAGCAATTTACCCGACGAAGTTTTGCTCCACATAATGAATTTCATGGACACAAAAGATGCCGTTAAAACTAGTGTCTTGTGTAAACGATGGAAGTCCATTTGCAAACAACTCACGAATCTCACATTCTCTCCTTCCACTCAAGTCCTAATGGAACAAACTGATGGAGTTTTTAAGAATTTTGCGTCTTGGGTTCTGTTCAGTAGAGATCACTCTTGTTCCATACATAATCTTTCTATTGACTGTTGGGTTGACCCTACACTCCTTGATGAAGTCATTAAATATGCTCTCTCTTGTAATCTCCAGCACTTGAGACTGTATGATTGCTCACTCGTTCCCTCCTTCTCTCTAATCTTTTGCTCTAGCTCTTTGATATCTCTTAAGCTTTGCACTAATTTCTACGCAATTCTTCCCAAATCCTTTCACTTGCCTTCATTAAAAATTATGCATCTTGAGTGGGTCAGATTTAGTTCAACTACTGATGATAATATCTCTGTTGAGCCCTTCTCAAACTGTCATGTCCTAACTACCTTGTTCCTTGCGTATTGTTTATTGCCTGGTGATGCCCAGGTCCTCTGCATATCTAATTCTACCCTTTCTAGTTTGACAATACTTGCAGTACAAGATTGCCAAATTACTCTTTCTACTCCTAATTTGTCTTCTTTTTCTATCCTGGGTTCTATTTCTCACCATCTCTTATCTACATGCCATCTTTCTTTTCTTCAACAAGTAAATATTGACCAGTACTTGGATGGAGATTGGGATGACAAAATTTCAGTCATCATGGAATGGCTGCAAGTACTTGCCAACTTAAAAGAATTGACAGTTTATCCCATTGCCTTTCAAACAATACTATATGTAAGTTACTTTAATCCCTTTTCTCCTCTATTTTATGTTCATAACATGTTTGCATTTCATAAAATATCCATTTAAATATGTATCCAATTCACTTTAATTGTGTAGGAGCTCTCAAAACCCATTTCAGCGAGACGTCAACCTCCGCGCTTCACTAGATTGGAGTCATTGAAAGTGTACAGGCTTTCATTTCAATACACATCTCAAATATTAAAGGCACTGATTGGATATCTGCTTCAAAACTCTCCAATGGCCACAGTTGATATCATAACTATTTAACTATCCATGCTTAAAAGAATTTTACAGTGTTGAGATTAGGTTTTATCTGTCTATTCTCTCCAACTGTGAATTATTTGTTTGTTTTTCCTGCCCTCGTTTGGGGTACCGGTACAATGTTCCTCGTCTGCAAATAAATCCGTCTTTTATCTATTGCTTTATTTTATTTGATGAGTAATAATGCTTAGTACACTCTTTTATGCTGAAGTCTTTGGGGAAGTGCTTAGTTAATAATTTGTAATGTTTGGTATGCACTTTTGAAGTAAACTTCACACGCTCTTCCTTTGTGTTTTCTTGTGACTCAATAAATTCAATTTTATCTTTATAATCTTGCAGCGAATAGGTTCAAAAACTTTACAATATTTTGTAAAAAGTTCTAGCTGACACATGAATTTGAATTCTGTCGAGAACTAAATCACGATGTCGTAGATTTAGATTTGGATATTGGAAGCCGGATCTCTTCTAAAGGAGGAACTGGTCATGTAGAGCCACAATTGATTCAGCCAACTGGATGACTGACCAAGATCGACTTGGCTCTGATCAAAGTCACCATTAGTATTTTTTCATGGAAATCGTTGAAAAATCTTGAGTGGATAAGGTTGGTTGTGAATTAGAATCTAAGTTTGGGAGTTGGTTACGCACAAGGATCATACGTATCTCTACATATCTATCACATGATAATTACCCAAATTAACTGCATGAATTAAAAAGACATATGGTTAGGTAGGAGGAATGAACTATCCCTTAGGCGTCGAGGGTTTAAATGACATTGAGGCGTCCATAGGCTAATTGACAATGAAAGAGGTTGGACTATCCATTAGGTGTTCATAGACTAACTAACATTGAAAGAGGTTGGACTATCTTTTTTAGGCCCAAAGGTTAACTCTCAATGGACTTTCCATTAGCGTCCAAAGGAGTTTGGAGAAACATATAACTGGAGAATTCATGAATAGATGTTAGGATACTTCATAATGAATGCTGGAAGGGACTGAGACCAATTTAGTAAGGAATATGACTGGATGTTAAGACTGATTCGACCAATCGGGTTGGAAATGTCTTAGCCTTTGGCTATGTAGAGGCAAGACCAGTCAAGAACCTATCTAATGGAGAGATGTATTGAGTTCAGAGATTGGACCGACCGACTCAGTCCCTACAGATGCCAACTACATGTTAGCTCATTGGCTTCTCTAACCAATGCTTGGAATAATAGTCTTAGTGTAGAGATAAGGATGATAACCTGTGATATGCTAAACTATTTTATCTTGGCCTATGGAGTTGTATATCTACATAGTCCAGAGAACTAACTTGGTATCTAGGAGTTTGGTGTTGCTCTTCCTCTTCGCTTGCACCTTCAATGATTCTTCAGAACAAACAAGTAGTAGATCAACGTTTAGGAAAGTCTCTCTTATTTCTCAACCCTGACTTTCACCCAAGCTCTTTGACTCACTCTTACTGCTAAGCTTTCCATTGATCTTTCTTTCAATCCCCCTTTTTTCGATTCCTTTTTCTTTACTTTGAAGCCTTTTATAGGTTACATTTGAGGTCATTAGTGCGTCAGATTTGGTCAGTGTATTAACCCCATCCTTCTAATTCTTCTTTTTTCTCTTTTTTGATGTGAAGGGTCTCTAAGCCATGTGCTTCCAAGTGTGTGTTGGGTCATGGCTCATCCACTTCAAATCGTGACATGTTCTAGCCTCGGGTCCCGCTCCTCTGTCACTTTCTTCCATATTTTAGTTGTTTCCGGACAGGCAACGAATCAGGATAGTAGATTTGTGCAGGATTTCTGGTCAGACGTGGGGCCCTTTAGTACCGGATTTGTAGGTTTTTGTCTCCTCCTGTTGACCTGGCCAGACATGGAACCCTTTCACTCAGGATTTGTGGGATCCTTATCCATTGTGCCTACTTGGACGATTTTGGCATCCCACAAATCCCCTCCTCTTTAACATAAAAGTGCAATTGTTATGATAGTCAGGACTATAATATTCAGGACATATAGTTAATTATTTATTATTTTTACAAAATAAATAATCATAAAATACGTATAATTAAGTTTTAATTTTAATTATAATTTTTTTATTAAAAGTTTTCATTTTGTTATTATAATTTTTTTCCATTTGAAACATTCTATATATATTATTTTTGTATAAAATAAATAAATAAAATATATAACATAATTATAAAATTAAATTAAATCAAGTTAACAAGTTGAATAAAATTTTTTATAAGCTTGAATCAAATAGAGTCCAAATTAAAAAAGAAAAAATTCATATCAAATTTAAACTAAGTTCGAAATAAATTAATTCTTATCGAATTGAGCTTGATTTAGTTAGATGCAACTTATTTCTAGTCTTATTTAAAAGGAAAAAAATTAATTATTTGATAAAAAATTATATTTCGAAAAGTTATAGAATGTCTCAATTTAGAAGGTCACTCTAAACTTCAAACTATTATTTATTAAGGTTGTATACATGTTGAATTTTGCCAGTTTTAAGAGATAATTATATTGAAATTGATGAATATTATTGATCGATTTAAGTTTTAAAGAAATTGATCTAATCATATTTAGGTTAGATAATAAGATCTATTGATAAGTAATTGAAAATACAAACACGTGAAAATATGAAAAAATAAGAAAAAAATACAAAATATTAATAAAATGAAAGATAGTCGAAGAATAGTCTTAAAAATTAGAATCATAAAATAATAAAATATAAAAATTAAATAAAATCAGAAATGATATAGGTTCTAATCGAGTTCAATACACAAGATCTAATACCTCGTATATCATCAAATTTATAATTTTAAAATTTAAATCAAATTGATCATTCAAACTAACCCGATTTTCTTCTTTCAATTCAGTTGGCGTTGTTTGAGTCATTAGATCTACATAGACAGGTGCATATCCATATTGTTTACGTTACATGTGTGGTTGGGAAATCTTTGATTTTGCATGTTATATTGTGTAGTTGCATTCGGGGTACACACTAAATTTCCAACAAATTTTAATAATAATAAAAAAAAGCTCTCTAACAAAGTAATTTCTATGGAGATTGTCATTTGAGGAGAAACACTAAGCATATTTCATAAGGCCGTCCTTCATCTGAATAACTTTACATTGGTTCTAACTGGAATTTCATTACTATCATTGGAATGTTGATTTTTCTGGTCAATTGGAACGACGAAATTAAAACTTACTATACAACAATTAGTACTCATGAGTAATTTCCTCTGATTGGATTAGCTAAAATGCTGAGTCAAAGGATTTGTCGCTTTGGCCATAAAAAAAAAATGAGGAATTAAATTATTGTTTAATCATTCAAGATTTACATGACATCATTATTTGTATCTGGGATGTCTTTGTCATCCCCTAAATTGTCTCATTCAAGTCTTCACTATGATATCTCCACCTGATTCAGCTTCTAGCCCCTAAACTTTTTTCCTTCTATGTCTTTCACTAAAACAAAAAAGCATTTGTACAATCAAATCATTTTTTTGTTCTATGCAGTTCAACCAAATAAAACCATTTCTACTACAATCAAATTATTGTTTTAAGGTTTAACCCAAGGAATTGGTTGAGGGAGCAGAACAAGATAGATTTTTATATATGAAGTTGCAAGTTTGACTTAATTTCACTCGTGTCTTTGAAGTGAGGTAAATATAATTTTTTTAAAAAATATTTTGAATCCAAAAACTTTTATTGTTTTAAGCTAAGAGACCATCCTTCTCTTTAAATGTTTTAATTAAAAAAAAATCAAATTATTGTATTCATTTGTGATTTTATAGACATTGATATTGATTTAAAGCAATAAAAGTAAAAAAAATTACTGAAAAAGTATCTATTACATAAAAAATGCAAAAGTTTAATAAACATTTTCATTTATAATAAAAACTTTATTCTTTTAAGTACTTAAAATAAATCTTTTAGAGACATCTATTAATAGAATATTTAAAAAAAATGTTACACATTCTCTAATACATTCTTTCTAATATATGCTCTAATTAAATTTATTGAAAGTTAAGCAATCAAAAGAAACAATTATTAAATACGAGTAAAATTCAAAAAAATTATAACTTTTAATAAATTTAATCTGTTAATTTTTTTTAATATATAGAGTTTTGCATTTCAAGAGTGACATTCCTGTACTTTATTCCATTTGAAAAGCTATTCTTTTCTCAGAATCAACATATATAAAGCATCTTTAAGCTTTTGGATATTGGCCGCTTGGGCCGAATGTTATTTGTATTTATCTTCTATCTTCTTTCTCATTGTCATGATGTTTCAACACAAGAAATACTCATGACCAGTTCTCTTGAAAAGCCAAGCCATTGACTTAACCATTCAATAAATATGGATACATTTTCACCACACTCCCCAACATTAGTACACTTTATCCCATCACACCATGAGAGAATATGAATTCCCATGTTGTGAGCGTGACTTCTGGGGGTATCTTATTGTATGTCTGGTGCTTGTGTCACTGGCAGGCATTGCATCAGGCCTAGCTTTAGGACTACTGTCCTTCAGCCAAGTTGATCTTGAGGTCCTCATTAAGGCTGGTCTTCCAAAAGACAGAAAGCATGCAGGTTTAACATCTAAATGTCACTACATTATGTAGTTTTTAATCTCTACATATTTGGCATTACTATATAGTATATCTTCATCTGCAGAAAGGATTCAACCTTTTGTGAAGAATGGACATTTTGTCCTGTGTACCCTTCTTCTAGGAAAGTCACTGGCCATGGAGGTATGTTTTGTATAACAGTATAACACATTCATTTAGTTGATATGGTTAAAGAATCACATATATGTTGAAGTAATTATACAAGGCCTAAAAATGGTCCAACACAATTAGTAGGTAGTTGGATTCTTTAAAAATATTGTCTGAGAGTTTGATTCTTGACTATGTGTATAGAAAAAACTTTGATGAGAGAGACAAAACTCACTTAAGTGATTTATCCTTCTAGATTGAAAGAAATTAGTCTCTAATAATCAGTGGAACGATATCCTCACCAAACAAAAGTTTTTTCTTTCGACTTGAATTGCTGATATAGCAAAAGCTCATACATACTTGTATGACATATCCTTATGCAAGGAGGATCTAATATAATTTGGACAAAACAATTTTTTTTATGTTAATGAAAGTACTATAAATGATTTTTATTAACATCACTGACAAAAAGTGATTCGAATGTTTATGTTCAAGGCACTGCCAATTTTTATGGACGCAATTATCCCTGCCTGGTTTACTATTCTCATGTCAGCACCCTTGGTGACTGTGTTTGCAGAGGTAATGTTTGTTTTGAAAGATGCACCTACAATGATGAAATGAGGCACGTTTTTCTTAAATTAACTCGCATCACATTTATCATTTTAGATTTTACCTCAAGCTGTGTGCTCTCGATATGGACTAGCTTTAGGAGCAAAACTGGCTCCCTTTGTTCAACTGCTTTTGCTGATCTTCTTCCCTATAACCTATCCTGCTAGTAAGGTAAATCATATGTTATATGTGTTTTAGTGTGTCTATTTATTTTGTATTTCACCTATTGCATTTGTAATTGATGATTCATTGCACCAATATCAGAAATAACAGAACTACTTCATTCTTTATATACACATAATGAAAAAACTAAAAGGATTGAATTATAGATTGGACTTATTTATCTCATTTTTTCAAGGAAAACTTCATGAGTATTCCTTCTTATCTCAAATATAAGAAGATGAAAAGACTAATTCATATTAATTAAAAAAGTTAGTTAATGTAATTTAATCTTATTATTTTCATTTGAAAAATCATTTTTTTATAAAATGCTTTTCATTAGAACTTGATATTAAAAAAAAATGGTCATTAAAAATAGAATTTCCAATAAATGGAAGTTATTTTGAAAATGATTTCATTAAATTAAATAAAATTAGTTGAGATTTACTTGTTTAAAACCAATATAAATGATTTTTTTATTATATTCAAGAAAGAAGAAATACATCAAAATATAAGATGATTCACCTGTAAAAATAATCTTTTGAGAGGATTTACTTAATATCTCTAAGTATCTTTCTCTTTTGGCAGGTGCTGGATTGGGTTCTAGGGAAAGAGCATTCAGTTCTTCTGAGAAGGTCAGAGTTGAAGACATTTGTGGACTTACATGCAAATGAGGTTTTCATCCTAATATATTCTCTCTAGACTAACTTGATCATAAGTGTGAAATTAGTAGCTAAAATATTCATATGCAGGCAGGGAAAGGTGGAGAGTTGTCTCATCATGAAACATCTATAATCACAGGTGCAATGGATTTGACTCAGAAGACAGCCAAAGATGCAATGACACCCATATCTGAAACTTTTGCTCTTGATATAAATTCTAAACTTGACATGTAATATGTCATAACTCTCTACTTTGAAGTCATACATGTAAATATTTTTCTCCCAATCTCTCATCTATAAATGCAGTTCACCTTTGTCATCAGGCATACAATGACACAAATAATGAGCAAAGGTCACAGTAGAATACCTATACATTCTGGACACCCAAGAAATATTATTGGCCTCATATTGGTAAGCAATTGAAGAAGCACATATGGGAAATATAATGACCTCAAGTATAGTATTGTCATTATTTTCATACCAATCAATTAACGCAAAAAAGAAAGCTTCCATTGACATCTGACACAACGTTGTTACTTGCAGTACATTAGCTTCTGTTTCTGAAAGTTTCTTAATATTCTGTATTCATATGGTATTACTATTAATCCTTTTGCACAGGTTAAAAACATGATATTCTGCCGCCCAGAAGATGAGACTCCAGTAAAGAATTTGATAATCAGGAAAATTCCTAGGTAATAGAACTAGTTTGACAGGAATTTTATAGGCCAGATTCCATCTGGGCTTCAACATTAGGACTGGCCATCAAATATACTATCTTCTATCAATCTATATCTATATCTATATATATATATATATATGTTTGAGGGTAATGTACAGTATTAAATGGATATAAGATATTGTTGAACATGGACTAAAATCTCATTTAATGTGGCACTGTGATAAATTACTATTATAGCAATTGTAAAACAAATAGTTTTTGTTTTAAAAAGTGAAGACTAAAACATCAATATATATGGAACAGAGGCAATATTGCTTGAGATTTTCATTCATGCAGTAGTCACTACTATACTAGCTACATGATATTACCCATCTAATAATTGTGTGACAGGGTTTATGAAAGTTGGCCACTTTATGAGATATTGAATCAATTCCAGAAGGGTCACAGCCATATGGCTGTTGTATTGAAATCCAACAAAGACACAGAGAGCACTACACCTCATGCTGTAGGTGCACCTACCTTTTTGAATATATTTACTCATAAAAGATCAAACCCAGCTCAAGTTGCTGGAGGTAACATCTTACAGAATTTAGCAATGGTATCATATCATATCAAAGAACATTTTATTCAAGATGAATTGCAAAACAAAAGTAGAAAAAATTAGTTTCTTGGAAGAGAATAAATCATTTATGTTTGTCAATCTGGGATCTGCAGAATCTGATTCTTCCTTTGTCCTGGAAATAAGTCCGAGAAGTTGTGTACTTGAATCCAGTTTAAACTCTAGTGATGCAGAATTTCATAGTCCAACATTAAAAAATGTGATGGAACTGGACAGTGAAGAACCTCAAGAATCCAGCCAGTGGGAACAAGAAAATGGATATTTCTCACAAGAACAAATAGAGTCTCTTCCAGATGTTACAGATGAGGAAGTTATTGGCATCATCACTATGGAAGATGTCATGGAACAACTGTTACAGGTTAGCATGGTGATTTGTGCAATAACTTCATTTCTTTGTATTATTTATTGTCAATAATGCAGAATACTTCATATTCCTTTTCGTGAGATCAGATAACATTTCTCTTTTAGTTGATGATAACACACATGGTTATGTTTTAGGAGAAAAAAAATAATGAGCAGCTGGGTTAAGGTTACATTTACTTGTATTAAGACCTTCTTCTCGTTGAGGTAGATATAATTGAGTCAAATTGTTGGTTGGCACTTTAGTATCCTAAATTTATCAACTATCAACTAAGCAATTTGATCCTTAAATAAGAGTTAAAGAATGTCATCTCTGACCATCTTTTTATCATTAACTAAAATTTATTCAGAATAACAAATTATAGTAAGATCCTTAAATAAGAGTTAAAGAATGTATGATTCACGATAAATTTCAACAAATAATAAAAAAATAGCGAAAAGAGAATGTGAAAAGAATCTCGCTAACATTCATTGTTAGGAGCTTAGTGAAATGTTTCATCATTTTTTGAAGTCTCATTGATTGACACCAGAAGTACTCATCTTATCTATTTTCATGCTGATTGCAACTTCTTTTTTCCTTTACAAGGGAGACATCCTGGATGAAACTGATGAATATGTTCACGTACAAAAGAAGTAAGTAAATTTACATAGAATTTTAATAAGTACCTCGTGCATTTCTGTTTCCCCCAAGATAAATTGATAGCAATTAACAAATTCCATGCTTCAAATTTTCTTATTTTCAGCATTAGAATTAACCTGCTGCAATCACTAAGGTCACAATCAATATCATCAAGGAGGGCTTCTGGTTCTGGTCATCGTTAAACAACTTTCTAACAATATTTTGTTTAGTCTCTGCAATATTAAGATTCCAGAAACTCATGTGGATACTTTTGTTCCAACATCATGATTTTGATTTTCTAGATATCAATAGAATCCAATCCAATTCAAATACATTTGACAGTGAAAAGATATCTTACAGGTTATTCAATCTAATATAAGATTGTTTATTTTTGTAATAATTATTATAAAATTCATTTGAATACTTTTATAGTCATTTAAACTGATTGAAAGTGTAAAAATATTTAAACTAATAATGTTGAAACTTAAACTCATATCAATAACTGCCAATGGTATCATTTGTAATTCAATTCCAACACCTACTGAATTGGTTAACCACCAGCCATACAGCTAATTCAAGCACTAGAACTATTCTCTAAATCATTCATAATTCACGTCATAGCATGTGGCAACCAATTTTAAATTCCTCTGCATAGTACCTACAAAGAAATGAAGGCAGTGTATTTAACCCTGCTGAGAAACAGCAGCTTTAATACAAGGGAGTCTTGCCTCAAGCAAGAACAAATGGACAGGACATTTGGGAAACTACCATTGCCAAACACATTCATTCAAATAAAGGAACTAAAGACCAATGATAAGTCAAAAATAGAGTTTCAGGAAACTTCCGTCATAAACAAGCCACTTACAGTATAGCAACCAATTATTTGCTGAAAGAAAATAGTATTTAGGACAAGGAGAAAGATAAGCATAAAATAGACAAAAATTGCAAACTGTGTAACATTCTCTACCTAAATAATTAAGCATGGATAGTTAAACACTTATGATATTAACTCTGTCCATTGGAGAGTTTTGAAGCAAGTAATCCAATAATGAGTTTAATTCTTTGTTAGACGTGGATGGAAATAAACTCTTGTTCACTCTCAACGACTCCAATCTAACAAATTTCGGAGGTTGAGGTCTCATTGAAATGGGATTTGATAGTTCCTACACAGTAAGAGTGAATATGAGAAATATAAATGGATATTTTGAAATGCAAAAATTTTGACATATAAACTTAAACATGTTATGGAAAAAAAAATAGTGGCAAAAATGTACTAAAGTAACTTACATGTAGTATTACTTGAAAGGTCCGCGAAAAAATTGTCAATATCTTAACATTGGCAAGTACCTGCAGCCATTTCATGATGACTGAACTTTTCTTCTCACCACTTCCACTACAATACAGGTCAATATTTACTTCTCTAAGAAAAGAAAGATCGCACGTGGAGAAGAGTTGGTGACCAACAAACTCCCTAATAGTAAAAGAACAAATATTTGGAGTAGAAAGCACAATTTGGCAATCTCCTCCTCCAAATATTGTTAAGCTGGAAAGGGTAGAATTAGATATGCAGAGGACTCGAGCATCATCATCCTGCAAAGAACAACCTTCAAGGACCAAAGTACTTAACACGCGACACTTTGAAAAGGGCTCAGCAGAGTGATTGTCACTTGTAGTGAAATTGACACTTTCAAGATGCAAGCTTTTAAGTGCGGGTAAGTGCAGAGATTTTGGAAGTATTGCCAGGGAAGGGTTCCCCCCATTGCAAAGCTTAAGAGATGTCAAAGACTGACAACAAAAGATTAAAGGGAGTGACTCAAATTTGGAGCTAAAGCTTGAAAGAAGATACATTGTCATGTTCTGGACATTACAAAAGGTAGCACATTTAATGACCTCATCAAGAAGTTCAGATTCACTCCAACTGTTAACAGTAAGATTATGTAAGGAATAGGAGACATCTCGACTAAACAGCATCCACGACGCAAATTTCTTAAACCTTTCAATTCCGAGTGTCTTTGTCTTTTGGAGATAAGGGTGATGAGAGAATGTAATATTAGCGAGTTGTTTGCAAAGGTTCTTCCATCGTTTAGACAAGACACAAGTTTGAATAGCATCTTTTGTGTCCATGAAATCCAGTATGTGAAGCAAAACATCATCGGGTAACTTGCTAATAATGTCCTCTTTATTGTTATTGCGTATTGTGATTGGGGAAACCCAATTCTGATTAATCCACTCTTGGCGTGCCCTTAGTAGTTCCTTCGGCAAAGCCATCTCCTTTGAGTCCGTGAACGACACCGCGAAACTTCCATTCCCTAAATCTTCAGTCACGTGGCCCTCCCACCATCGCCGATTGCGGAAAGCCTCCACATTGTCGCCGGACTTGAATTCCCGATCGAGCTCCGGCGGTGGACGTGGTCGGAGGCGGTCAAGACTGACAACTGCTCTCTCAGCCAAGTTAAGGTACTGAACCAAGAATCGGTCGGAGTCCACGTGGCTGACAATGCTGCCGGAAAACCATGAGCCACGGAAGCCTCCGCCGTCGATACTGACTTCTACGGCGGAGCCCGGGGCGAAAACCATGGGCTTAGACTCCATCAGTTCCAGCTTTTAGGTTTGGAAAATGCCAATGACCTTTTTGGATAAGAAATAAAAAGGGAATTTTTTTTTTATTGAAAAGTAAAAAAAATATATAATTATGATAAAAATACTCAAATTTAAGATTTTATAAATATTATTCAAATTTGTGACACTAAGATAATGATCCCAAATATTAAAAGACAAACTTTTTTTATTGATATATTAAAGGCAAACTATTTTTAAAAGTCCTTATCCTCTCTATAAAATATAAGGTTGAGTTCAGTTTGCCAATCCTAGCTCAGTTAAAATTTTGCTGATCCGTAGCATCAAATTTATTTTACTCCACATATTTATTCTTTTACTTTCACGGAATTTGTTCGTTACCAACTCTTCTCCACGTGCTATCTTTCGTTTAGGGTTTAGGGTTTGGAGAAGTAAATATTATCCAGTGTTGGTATAAAAGTAGTGATCATAAAATGGCTGCGGGCATTTGTCAATGTACAGATGTTGATTGACATTTTATTCTGGTGTTTTTCGAGTATTACTAAATGTAAGTTACTTTAGTACGATTTTGCCACTATTTTTTTTTTTTTTTAGTTTATATGTCAAAATTTTTGCCTGTTCTCAATCTTGCATTTCAAAATATCCATTTATATGTCTCATACTCACTCTTGCTGTGTAGGAACTATCAAATCCCATTTCAATGAGACCTCAACCTCCGAAATTTGTTAGATTGGAGTCGTTGGAAGTGAACAAGAATTTATTTCCATCCACGTCTAACATAGAATTAAACTCATTATTGGATTACTTGCTTCAAAACTCTCCAATGGACAGAGTTGATATCACAAGTGTTTAACTATCCATGCTAAATTATTTAGGTAGAGAATGTTACACGGTATGCAATTTTTGTCCATCTTTCTCCTTTGTCCCAAATACTATTTTCTTACAGCAAATTATTGGTTGCTATACTGTAAGTGGCTTGTTTATAATGGATGTTTCCTTTTGACTTATCGTTGTCTTTAGTTCACATAATAGGTACAATAAAGATATGTGTGCACAATGTACTTATTTTGGACAGTTTTGTAACGAATAATTTAAACTTCTCCTATGCATGGTTTAATTACTGGTTCTAAGAAGGATACAACTACTCTCCCGCAAATGATTTGTATTAACACCTTGTTTTATCGATTGTTTTGGATGAGTAATGCCTTACATTTTTTTTTTCACACTCCACTTATGAGAATGGTAGAAAACGTGGTGTCAAATTTCTTGGATCTAATCCTTATCGGAGAAAGGATTGGGGGAAGGACGAGAATAGAAAAAATTATGCCAGAGGCGATCATATCCCATCTAAACGAATTCCCTGACTCGGAGGAAGAGGAAGAAGCAACCTGACGCTTTCTGTTCCAGACTTCCAAATGCCGACTCCACGAACAAGCTCGATCTCTGCCAAAAAAAAAACAAAAAACTATAAAGCTAAATTCTGATTAGGAAGAGCATCATGCTTTGTAGTTTTAATCCTTTACAAATTAATTGTAATGCTCCTTTTCAAGTAATTAATGGAATACATTGTTTCTCCATGCTTTCTTTCATATCTCTTTCCACCCTTAAACCAAATCAAAACACCAAAAAATTCATCTCTAAATGCTAATATCTCAGTTTCAATTTTGATTATTCCATCAATCAAACCAGCAAAGATAACAAGGGTAATCTATAAATCTCAAGCATTTAGCTATTTGGTCGTCCCCCAAGAATAAAAACAAAAAGAAAAAGTGACTCACTAGACCAAAAAACTCAAAAGAAACGGCCTAGGAAAAAATCAGAGTCATAAAGAAAAATTAAATGAAAAAAGAGCGACTTGGTAGGTTGAAAATCCAAAATCACAACCTAAGCAAAAGTTAAAGTCCAAGAAAAATAAAAATAAAAAGTTCGCTAAGACTAAAAACCCAAAAAGTGTAGCTTAGGCAAAAATTACAATACTGGGGCAAGCCGCCCAGCACCAAAGTAGGGGGAAGTGGCCAAGCAAAAACAACAACCCAGTCGTAGAAATATCCAACTTATTCTCAAAGACTTGGTTGATGGATCCTTCAAAATAAATACGTGAGAACATAGCATTATCAAAATCCATTTACTCCACATAAATGCCTTAACTAAATAGTGAGAACACCCTCCACCTCCTCTTCACAATCCTTCTAGAAATGGAGAATTCAGAGAGAAATATTATAATTAAAATGAAGTGTTAAAATCACTCAAAGCAGTGAGTCTCTAACTGGTCTCAAAGCACGAGTAATGAGTCTCCACCATGAGTCTCGGATAGTGAAACTGTAGAGAAATAAAGACTTACCTTGCAAAGCACTTGCGCCTTATACCCCATCCATACTCCACATCTTTCCATTACCTTATACAGTTTATACCTTACGAACACCCGGTCATTCACATCCAACATCCATGCACCCGATCATTCACATCCAACATCCATGCACCCGGTCATCCATGTCAAACATCATGCATCCCGTCATTCATGTCAAACATCTATGCATCTGACAATTCATATCAAACAATTACGCAATCCCCGTCAAACCTCCATGCATTTGGCAATACGTTGAAAATCCATGCATTTCAAGCATCCAAATATCCATTATCCCATATAATAAAAATCTCAAACAGTTTTGCATACATACATACATTCCATCACGCCATACATACATATGACACCTATGCATACCAACATTTGGTTCTTTCCATTGTCATTCCCTTAAGACGTGTCGATCCTTGCATTCCGACTTCGTGTCACTTCCAATGTCAATTTGGCTCCGTGCCGAATCCTTCAACTCCGTGTCACTTCTAGTATTAACACTTCCAATCCAGCTCTAAGACAAGTCCTTCATTACGACTCCATGCCATCAATTCCACTTCGTTCCACACCGAGTCGCACCCCATCTGATCTAGTGTCATCCAAACTAATTTCAAACCAAAATCAATTCAAGCTAATCTATGTTTTTGGATGCCAAGAGACAGTCTATCTTTCGAAGTCTGCGTTTTCAGACAAAAGTCCATCTTTCAAAATCTGCATTTTCGGACGAAAGTCCATCTTTCAAAATCTGCATTTTCGGACGAAAGTCCATCTTTCAAAATCTGCATTTTCGGACAAAAAGTTCATCTTTCAAATTCTGCATTTTCGAACGAAAAACATATCTCTCAAAATCTACATTTTTGGACGCCTAATGGATAGTCCATTCCATCTAAATTCCTTGAACGCCTAATGGATAGTCCACCCAAATCTAAAACTCTTTGGACCCCCTAATGGATAGTCCACTCCATCTAAACTCTGTGAATGCCCAGAGGATAGTCCAATTATCCTATCCATCTATTTGGATGCCTAGTCCATCCTTTCTAAAGATCTTTGGACACCAAAGGAAAGTTCATTAATCTCTTCCAACTTTTCAGACACCTAATGGATAGTCCACTCTATCTAAACCTCCATGGACTCTTAATGGATAGTCCACTCTATCTAAACCTCCATGGAAGCCTAATGGATAGTATGCTCCTTCTAAACCATTTTTGGATGCCTAACGGATAGTCCATCTAAAGATCTTTGGACACCAAGGGAAAGTCCACGGGTCCTATCCAACTTTTCATACTACAATGGACAGTCTACTCACCCCATCTAATCCGGCTCCGTGCTAGGCTCATTCCAACATGAGCTAAAGTCGACCATACCAGCTCCATAATGAAACATAATTCCAGCAAGTCCACTCATCCACTCTATCTAGCTAAGTTCTTTATTTATGTTCACTTAGATTGAGAGAGTGATAATATTGTCATTCTTCGAGACTTTGAGTCGGTTAATCTTGTATCCGATGAGAGCATGTGGATTATTGATAACGGTGCTACACTGCATGTTACACCAAGGAAGGAGTTATTTACATCTTTATCATAGGTGATTTTGGAATTTTGAAGATAGGTAATGATGGTTTGACCAAGGTGATCAGTGTTGGTGATGTTTGCTTGCAAACCAACACAAGAATGCAGTTGTGGCTTAGAGGAGTCAAACATGCTCCAAATGTTCGCTTTAACTTGATATCTGTGCATATGCTTGATGATGGTGGTTATGATAATCACTTTGGTCATGGAAAATGGAAACTCACCAAAGGTAACTTGGTTGTGGCCAATGGGGATAAAATTTCTAAATTGTATTGGAGAAAAGCTTTGGTTGCTAAAGACAATGTGAATGCCATGGATATGGAGGCATCTTTGTGGCACCAAAGACTTAGTCATATCAGTTAAAAGGGGTTGAATTGTTTAGCCAAAAAGGACATGTTTCCAAGATTGAAGAATGTAAAGTTGGAGAAGAGTTCTTATTGCATGGTTGGTAAGCAGACTAGAGTATCCTTTAAGAAGCATCCTCCCTCAAGGAAGTCATTTAGTGGTGCACTTTATTTTGTTACCTTTATTGATGATTGTTCTAGGAAGCTCTGGGTCTATGTTTTGAAGACAAAGGACCAAGTGTTGGAGAAGTTCAAACAATTCCAAGCTTGGTTGAGAGACAATCAAGCAAGAAGGTGAAATGCATTTTTTCTGATAATGGTGGTGAATATTATGGACCATTTGATGTATATTGCAAGCAGTAAGGTATTAGAAATGAAAAAACTCCTCCTAAAACTCCTCAGTTGAATGGCTTAACAGAGAGGATGAACAAGACATTGATTGAGAGAGTTTGAAAGCATGCACCTAAAACTCCTCAATTGAATGACTTAGCGGTGAGGATGAACAAGCCTTTGTGCATGTTCCAAAGGATGAAAGATCTAAGTTGGATATGAAGACTAGGCAATGTATCTTCATTGGGTATGGTCATGATGAGTATGGTTACAAGATGTATGATCCTGTTGAGAAGAAACTTGTTAGAAGCCGTGATGTGCAATTCATGGAAGACCAAACCATTGAAGACAATGATAAGGTAAAGAAGTTTACACCTAAGAAAGACAATAGCTTGTGTGAAATTGATCCAGTTCAGATGCCTGTATATGATCTGGATATTGCTAACAATAATATTCAGAATTGTGAGCAACATAATTATGGTGATCAACAGCTTGGAGATGGTTTTGATATTCCTCTTGATAATGATGCTAAAGAGGAACAAAAGATGTCATAAGATGAAAATCTGGGTAATGCTCCTAAACCACCTCCAGTTCAACTCAGGAGGTCTAATAGGTAGAGACAATCATCTACAAGGTATACTTTTGATAAGTATGTGATCTTGACAGATGGAGAAGAACCTGAATGTTACCAAGAGTCCATGGAGAGTGAAGAAAGGCAAAAGTCTTGGCAATCTAAATTGCAAAAGTGTGTTGCTTTATCCACTACCAAGGTAGAACTTGGTTTTATTCAAGACGAACATTGGTTATTCTGTGATAGTCATAGTGCAATTCATCTTGGTAAAAATTCAACTTTTCATTCTAGGTTCAAGCATATTTATGTGAGGTATAATTGAATACATGATGCTTTGGATGCTAAGCTGTTGGAGTTGGCTAAAGTTCATACTGATGATAATGGTGCTAACATGATGACCAAGGTAGTTCCAAGAGGGAAGTTTAAAGTTTGTTGTGAGATTGTCGGACTGGTGATTACCTCCACATAGTTGTGATGAGGAGATATGTTGGGTTTATTTTTGGACTCCCAACTATGTGGACAAAAGCCCAATACTTTCAAGCTCGTTAGGTCTCTCTTTATAAGAGGAGAAAGAGTCAGATTGAGGATAAATACACACAGTGACACACAGATTGAGAGAGTGTGAATTTTCACAAGGACAAAAGAAAGAAGAGAGAGAGAGGGATAGAAAGAGAGAAAGAAGGTGTTCTGTTTTTATCTCAGCACAGAATAATTACGTCAAAATTGTAATATCTATTTTGTTAACCGTTGGATCGGGCTAGAAATTTGACAGCAGGTTCAACATAGATAGTTATACATCTTGATTATTTGGATCTTGATTTGGAGGTCTGTGATGTGAGAAATAATGTTCGCACAGTAGCTCAATTTTGTGGGTTCTTTACTTTCTTGTTCCTTCATCTTGTTCTTCATATGCAAGTTTTGCTTGCTTGCTTGTGCTGGTTGATTGTATGAACAAATACTATTCTTGACCTAAACACTCTTGTATCCTTATTTGATTATAGTGGGTTGATTTCTTTGGTCTGGATGACCCGTGATTTTTACCTCTCATGTTGAGAGGGTTTTTCCACGTTAAAAATATTTGTGTCTCTTACGCAATTCTTCTCATTGTTACTATCATTCTTATTTGTGGTTACTTCTTAGAGATTCTTGCAAGTTAGAGGAATTATATATGCTACATTGTGGCATCATTGCATGTGCTTTATTTCTTTTTCCCTATCAGAGTGGTATCAGAACTCTCTGGTTTGAAAGATGTTCTACTTGCCATAATAATTGAGGGTAATACAAATAGAATGATGAGTTTGAATGATACTAATTATCACTTGTGGAAAGGGAAGATGAAATATTTATTATTTGTGAAGAAAATGCATCTTCCTGTTTTTGCTACTCAGAAGCCAGAATTTATGTCTAATGAAGAATGAGATTTTGAGCATCAACATGTATGTGGTTTTATCTGACCTTTTGGTGATGATAATGTTTATAATTACATTGCAAGTGAGATACATGTCGGGACTTTGTGGGCGAAGATTGAATCTCTGTATGCCGAAAAGTATGGGAACAATAAATTATTTTTGTTAAATTCTATTGTGAGTTTGAAGTTCAAGAAAGACACTTTATTGTCAGACACTTGAATGAATTTCAAGAGATTATTGATCAGATGTCAAGAATAGGCATCAAGTTTAAAGATGAGATTTTGGGATTACTACTCTTTAATTTATCCTGTAAAACCACCTATTTTCCAAGACCTTCTTGCCATTAGGGAACTTCACCAAATCATAAGTGTGATTATCATGCAAAAACTTTATTTCATCTTGCATTGCATCCATCCACTTTTGCTTCTCTTTCTCTTCTCTCTTTCTTCTTTCTTTTACCTTGTGAAAATTTACACTCTCTCAATCCGTGTCTGTGTGTGAATTTTTTCTCAATCTGACCCCTTCTCTTCTTACAAGGAGAGACTTAGCGAACTTGAGAATATTGAACTTTTATTCACATAGTTGGGAACTAAAAAATAACCAAACATGAATAACCTGTAAGATATCTTTTCACTATAAATGTAATTGAATTGAATTGGATTCTATTGATATCTAGAAAATCAAAATCATGATGTTGGAACAAAAGTATCCACACGAGTTTCTGGAATCTTAATATTGCAGTGACTAAACAAAGTAGTTAGAAAGTTGTTTAACGATGACCAGAACCAGAAGCCCTCCTTGATGATATTGATTGTGACCTTAGTGATTGCAGCAGGTTAATTCTAATGCTGAAAATAAGAAAATTTGAAGCATGGAATTTGTTAATTGCTATCAATTTATCTTGGGGGAAACAGAAATGAACGAGGTACCTATTAAAATTCAATGTAAATTTACTCACTTCCTTTTGTACGTTAACATATTCATCAGTTTCATCCAGGATGTCTTCCTTGTAAAGGAAAAAAGAGATGCCAATTAATGAGACTTCAAAACATGATGAAACATTTCACTAAACTCCTAATTAAGGGTCAAGTTGATTAGTTGGTGGTTCATAAATTTAGGATATTGAGGAGGAAACCAATAATTTGACTCAATTGTATTCGCTCATAAAAGATATATATACACAAACACCTATACATACAAGTACACATACACATTTAAACATACACTAAGACAAACTAATTTTTTTTTTTTTACTTTTGTCTTGCTTGACATTATATCTCATATAGTGGCCAACTTTCATAAACCCTGTTACATAGTTGTGACTACTGCATGAGTGAAAATCTCAAGTAATACACTACCTCTGTTCCATATCTATTGATGTTTTAGCCTTCTCTTTTTTTAGAAAAAAAAAACTATTGTTTTACAATTGCTACAATAGTAATTTATCACAATGTGACATTAAATAATGATATTTTTAATTATCCTCGAACATAAATATATATATACAGAGAGAGAGAACGAAGATAGTATATTTGATGGCCAATCTTAATGTTGAAGCTCAGAATGGAATCTGGCCTATAAAATTCCTGTCAAATTAGTTCTATTACCTAAGAATTTCCTGATTATCAAATTCTTTATTGGAGTCTCATCTTCTGGGCGGCAGAATATCATGTTCTTAACATGTGCAAAAGGATTAATAGTAATACCATATTAATACAGAATATTGATAAGAAACTTTCAGAAATAGAAGCTAATTTACTCCAGGTAACATTGTCTCAAATGTGAATGGAAAATTTCTTTTTGCCTTAATGAATTGGTCACAAGGGCACATGTATATTATAAATGGGAGACAATTTTGTTTGAAGAATACTGTGAGTTAAAAAGCTCCCTCTTTTAATATTTAAAACAATCTGGTTAAGTTAGAATAAGTTTGTGCAAATTGATCAACATACTTACCAATCACAAGTTAGGATTGATAATATTTAAGATTTTTACTATATTATAGAAATAAATTATTATTTATTTCTATGTTTTCATATAGATTTTTTTAAAAATATATTCAAATTTTATTTTGGAACAGTTAATTTTTAATTATAGTAAATTAATTTTTATTTATAATAAAAATTTTAATTATAATAAATAATTCATCTTCATGTAATATTTTTAACATATTTTTTACTTTTTAAAATTACATGAGTGTATAAGGATTTGTAAATTTATATATTATAGATTCCTAATAATAAATCCCTTCTTTATTACCAAATTCCTAATAAAATTCCCAATTAACAATTTATGAATGTCAAATCAGAAACTAGCTTATTTAACCTATTCAGTGATTAAATTGAATTTAAAAATATCTGCACGTAAGATTCGTTCTTTTTCGCATTCAGTAATTAATTTGAATTTAAAAATATCTGCACGTAAGAATTGTTTTTTTCGCGTCTAATATTTTTGTACAGAGTTTATTGTTGATTGATAATGTAGAATAATTTTATATTATTATTAATTATATAGTATGTTGGTATAATTATAGAGTAATTATTATAAAAATAAATTTATTATAAATAATAAGTTTTAATTGAATAGATGTATAAAACTGTTTTATTCCATGGATATTTTTTTTTCTTAGAAACTAAATAAATGATGTGTCAAACGTGGTCTTTGTTTTTATTTTTGAAATGTAAGAGAATATAAGATGATAGAGAATGAAAATAAATTTAAAAATTAATTACTTACGTTATTAATTTTTAAACTTTTTGTCTCACGGTATATTATTTTATAAAAATAGTGTAGAAAGTGAATCCTATACAATGTAACTGATACGATAAGTCTAACAACCTATTAATTTTTTTTCATCATATAATTTAAAAAATTACTAATTAGTAGGCATTTTTCTTGGACAAATAATCTACCTCAATTTTTCATATATTAAAGCATTGATACATGTAGAAATTAAACTTGAGTTTAACAGTGAAAACATTTACCATATAAAATAGCTTTATACTATGATTTAATTATAAATAATTATTTTATATTTTTTTAAGTAATTATTATAAAATTAATACACTTACATATATTGTAAATTTTAATTGAACGATAATATAATTTTTTTTTTTAGTTTATAACATATTTTCTCATAAACTTAAGGACATGCTTTTATCTTATACTA
This sequence comes from Mucuna pruriens, assembly GCA_025330945.1. NCBI lineage: Eukaryota > Viridiplantae > Streptophyta > Magnoliopsida > Fabales > Fabaceae > Mucuna > Mucuna pruriens. The sequence continues at coordinate 1,233,799 of JAENHJ010000305.1, forward strand.
TATAGTTTCTTATATTATAATACAAGTATTCAGAGATAATCAAAGACTTTACTGGTCCATATTATATGAATATTAAAATTATATATATATCATAATAAAAATATTTAGTAAAATATTGAAAAAGAATTATTTAGAAATATATAGCTATTATCCACAGTAACAGTAACGTGAATAGACAAACATTACGTTGTGTGGTGAGTGAGCAGGCCTGAAGCTCGAACGGCCCAGCCAGCATTGACGTGCTCTGTTAGACCATCACTGCACCCACCTCTACTTTCTTATTCTTTATGTTTTACTTTTATCATTTATTCTTCAAATATTTACATTTATTTATATTTTGATATTTCAAGTGAATCTCATTTCATCTCAAAATATTTTGTTCTAATTATGACATAATAGACATGATGGATTCACTGATTCACCATTTGTACCTCGTAATTTGCTTATTTATATAACTTGAAAAAACTGAGAATGAGGCTCACGTCAAAATGTTGAATATCTTTAATTCAATAACATCTTTGCCAAACCGATGTTTTGATTATGAGAACCATGCAAGTAAATATTAATATAATGTGTAATAATTTATATTTCATTACAAGCACAATGCTAAGAATCTTATTTTTGTTATGCATAAGAAAAAGAGCATTCTTCTTCCACAAGTTCATTACCCCACTCTTATTCAAATATACAATATCAAAAAACTATAAAAGCAAAATTACAGAAATACACATATTTCAAACAATCAAAACATACACACAAGACCTAAGGATATATCCCAGTTGACAGTGAACAAAGTAAAGCAACCATACTTTCCAGCTTATTCCATGCAGCAAACTTGTCTTGTCCAACTATATATTAACATGCTCAAATATTGAAGCCGTGCAAGATGATGGGATCTTCAAGATGCTGAAAATTAACATAAGAGATGTGACTTTCCCAAATGTATAAATGAAAATCTATTTACCTGCTCCCAAATAATTAATTAATTAATTAAATGAATTGGTTGGGTGTATCTTGTGTTTATATACATAATACTTTATCTTTCTTTCCAGCTTATTGGAATATTGCTAAGTTAGTTTTTTTGCGCGCTGGAAAGTTTTCATATAGCTAATTTTATAATATTATGTATCTATCTCTCTCAACTATATGATTAAACATAATTATTATGCCACACTTTTTTTTATTGTATAAATATTTCTCTTAAATAAAATAGCAATAAAATTTTTGATGTTGGATACTTGATTGTCTTAAAAAAAAATCTTCAATTATTTCCATTATTTTTATAAATGTTTTTCTTATAAACTAATTGTGGTTTTTACTTTTCATTAACTTCTAATTGTTATTCTTTCTACTTTCAAATTATTGAAATATATTAATGTTTTTTATTTTTCTAAATAGAATTGAACAGGCAAGAAAATCATTGTTGATGAAATATATTCATATCATCTCTCAAACTAACATAATAAGTTTAACAAACCTTACATGACTTTAAGAATCTAACTATTTAGTAGCCATTGGCTTGATGAAACACGAAGCTAGCTAGTACTTCAGACACATAACTTTTAAAATATAGTATATACTCGTACATTTTTTTACATGTAAGTAAAAAAGGACTCGGTTTTTTAAAAACCCAATCTATCCAATCCAATGATAACATATTACTAGTGTGACAGCAAAAAACAACAGTATGAAAGCATAAGCCATATATTTAGTGGAAAACAACATCAACAATCAGTTGAAAATCATTGTTGTACCAAAAACCTACAACGTTTAATCCTAAACTTTCTCGTGAATTTGTCTCCATTTCAACATTCATCACACAAAAATTCAATTATTCACGGCTTTTAAAGATATTTGAGTTTGGAAAATAGCTACAAGAATAAAAAAATAATAAGATTCTCTGATTTAGATTGAATATCATTGACCTAGATAACTTGCCTACTTTAAAACACACAGATTAAAAAGCGTAAAGACGAAAATTGAAAGGGTAAAAAAAAAAACATAGAAGTTGAGTAAATATAGGATAAAAAAGGAAGAGTAACTTAGCAACGAGGAAAAGAAAGATTATGAAAAGGAAAGAAACTGAGAGTGTGTTTGATTGTGTTTTTGTTTATTGGTTTTTAATTTTTTTTATAAAACAATTTTTAAAAACGAAGTTTTAGAAGGTAAAAGTAAAGGTGTAAAAAAGAACAAGTACCAGTAATAGAAAACTGAAAATAGAAAATGAAAACAACTTAAAGAGATATTATTTTTATGAATTTTGTTTGTTTGTTTTTATGAAAACAACTTTATTTCTATGTAGTTATTATTTCAAGTCTCGAAATAATTAAAAACATACTATTTTAATTGATATACAATGACAGTAACAATATAAAGAAGTTTTATAGTAAATTCACTAATATATTTGATACAATCATTATTTGTAATTTTATTTTATTAAAAATAATATGATAAAAAATAATGATTATGAAAATATTGTCTAATGTCATTTTTAAAATTCTTGTCCATTAATTGTTGATATCAATTAAACTCTTTTAGTTTATCATATGCTCTTCAAAATAATTATATGGATATATAATTAATAAAATTAATTATACTGAAAATAGTTAAAAGTTGTGAAATATTAATTACTATCACAAGTCACAACTATAATATTGAATCATTTATTACATATTTTGTTACCAATTAGTATTTTATAAACAAATTACTAAAGATCACATAATTACAACAAAAATTACTAAGTTGAACTTATGTTAAAAGCTATTTTTATTTGAAGTTATATGTTTATCTTTTTCAATGACAGGTTTCTTATATGATGACATATAAACTAAAGTTTATGACGGCTATTTATCATGTGAAAAGCAAAAGCAAGTATGTATATGTACAATATTATTACCTGTTAATCTTTGGTCACCTTGAGTAACACGGCTACCTTCACATAAATGTTGTCTGATAAATTGTTCAAGAACTTGAAATAGGCATACCGCCAAGAACGGTTGAGTAAGATTGATCCAAACACCACCCAAAAGCTTATCACAAATCCAAATGCCATACTTATGTAAAATTCATCTGTGAAAAGCGAATATTCATCCTCACCAACTTCTACTTTTGCTTTTGATGGTGGTCCCCCATTAATACACAATTTCACAAGTGGTGGCCCACAAAGATCGAGATTATCTTCATAACTCGAGGCATCGAAACTCTGCAATTGTGTGCTCATTGGAATTTCTCCAGATAGATTATTATGTGACAAATCTAACATGGTGAGTCGATCAATTTGAGTAAGACTCGAAGGAATTGAATCCACAAGCTGGTTTCTTGACAAATCAAGAAATTCAAGGGATGTTAGCTTTCCAATATTTGAAGGAATTTTTCCTGTCAAATTGTTTCTTGATAAATTCAATGAAACCAATTCTAATAACTTCTCTATTTCTATTGGAATTTCTCCTGCAAAATGATTGCTTGAGAAGTCGATGCTTTTTAAAAGTAATAACTCGGTATTCTTGAACATTTGCACTGAACCTTTCCACATCAATAAGGCATTCAAATCGTATGACTGATTTGTTGAATAAGAACTGGTATTGACAAAATACGAATGACCTTGATAATATCTTGAAAACTCCTTTTGAGACATTGAAGTAAAATTCTTGATACATTTGGGAATTTGCCCAGATAAGTTGTTTAGAGAAAGATCCAAGAGCTGAATGCTTCTTAGATGACAAATCTCTAATGGTAAACTTCCATAGAAATGATTCCTTCCCAAACTTAAAAATTGCAAATCTTGTAATTTGCTCCCAATCCAAGTAGGGATAGGCCCTGATAATCTATTTTCTGCCATATCTAGCATTACTAGTTTTGTGCAACTCCTTAAGGACAAAGGGATCTCGTTTGTTAAGCTGTTGTTTCTCAATATATAGCAATGCTTGAAGATTGAGAAGCGATCCCATGGAAGTAGGAATCTTTTTTGAAAAATTATTGTGACTTAAATCTAAGTAAGATAATGACTTGAAATGGCTCCAACAATCCGGAATTTGTCCGGATAACTGATTATTTGAAAGATCTAACTGGTATAATGTTTCAACTGTACCACTAGCACATAAAAATAAAAGAGAATCATGGAATTTATTGTTTGATAAATCAAGAAGTTCGGAACCTCGTAGAAATGGTGGAATAGGGCCCTCAAATTGATTTGATCCAAGATCTAGGGAGATATAAGGATTATTTAGTGGAAAATTTGGAATTATACCATAGAGATTGTTGTATGATATATTCATTGAAACCCATTCTCGCAAGGCTAATTTAGCCCAAAACCACTTTGGAACCATATCTGTTATTCCAGCATTTGAAATGTCAAGATCACCAAAGTTATTTTGTGTTCGCAACCATTTCGGAAATGCTGGACCTAGCATGCAAGATCGCAATGATATGTAGCTCAACTGAAAAGGTGGGACCCAATTTTGGGTAAATGTTAAGGCTAACAATGGGTTGTCTGATAACTCCAAAAAGTTTAACTTCGACATATTAGCAAAATGATAGTCAGTGAGCACACCTTTTAAGGAACTTGATTGCATATCCAGTTCTTCCAATTGAGGTGGAAATTGAATATCTTTAGGAATCTCTCCACTTAGCTTGTTCCCAGAAAGATATAACTCTTTTAAAGAAGAGAATATTGAGAGGTCAGGTAGTGTGCCGTAGATTTGATTCATGCCTAGATCTAATTGCTCTAGTGAATCACATCCAGACAAGTGATGGATTATCATTGAAAACTCTTCACTCAAGTTATTATCAGACATGTCCAAAAAGCGCAAAGCACATGCCTTCCCAAATGATTTTGGAATTCCACCTTTTATATTGTTTGATTGGATTGACAAAGACTCCAACTGAGATGGCAATTTGCTACCTTCTGGTATGTTACCATTTAATTGGTTTTCTGAAAGATCCAATCTTTTCAAGGCTGAAAATATTGAAAGGTCAGGCAAAGTACCATTGATTTTATTTTCTCCCAAGTTCAATTCTCGGAGCGAGTATCTAGCACACCCAGACAAGTGATGGATTATCTCTGGAAGTTCATTACTCAAATTGTTATAAGATAGATCCAGTGAGGTCAAAGCGCATGCATTTCCAAATGATATTGGAATTCCACCTTCTAAAGAGTTAAATTGGATTGACAGTGACTCTAACTGATATGGCAATTTGTTACCTTCTGGTATGTTACCATTTAATTGATTTCCTGAAAGATCCAATGTTTTCAAGGCTGAAAATATTGAAAAATCAGGCAACGTACCGTTGAATCTGTTGTAGGAGAGGTCAAGGTGCTCGAGCGAATTCATGACCCGGCCATAATGATTTGATGTTAAATCCTCCAACTGGTTACCACTAAGGATGAGCTCAACAAGGTTGGAAGTGATGTTTGACACCCACTGGAATATCCTTGATGACGTGAAGGTGTTGCGAGAAAGATGAAGGAGCGAAAGGGAAGTAGAAAAATTGAGTTTAGAAGGGCTGATTGAAAGGATAAAATGATCGGAAAGGCTACAATCAAATAAACTTAGTTGTCTTAGCTTTGGTAGGTTGGCAACCATTTGCAGCCAGCTATGAGAAGTGTTAAGATTAGGAATGGATTCCAAGGAAAGATGGGTTAAAGAAATGAGATTAGACAGCCACTCATCTCCATCGTCAATTTTGAGAGCTCCTCCAAGATAAAGCTCCTGTAAGTTTGAAAGGTTCCCAAGCTGAGACGGTATGTTTCCTTCAAAAGAATTGCCAATGAGATCAAGATACTGCAAGTTGGAGAGATTTCCAAGTTGAGGAGGGATTGAACCCTCCAGAGAATTCCCCGCAAGATTTAAGTAATTCAAATGAGAAAGAGAGCCAAACTGACTTGGAATTTTTCCGCCAAAACCACAAGCTGACAGATCAAGAGATCTAAGTTTGTGAGAGAAGCAAGAAAGTGTGGGATTTGTGTGCCATAAAAAGAATTGAAAGAGAGATTCAAATAGTTTAATTGTTGCAACTCCGTCAACGACTTGTGGATCTCTCCGCTGATATAACGTTTGGAGGAAATAACAGAGTAAAGATTGAAAAGATGTTCAACATTAAACTCAGCGTGAAGGTCGAGCCTTAGAATATGAGCAGTGAGGTTGCTGCAGCGGATCCCATCCCATTGGCAGCAGTCAGGAGTGGTCCAAGAGGAGAGCATGCCATAGTCATCCACAAGGGCAGCCTTGAATTGAAGGAGTGCTTCCCTCTCTCTGGGAATGCATCTGATAAGATGTTGCTGAGCACAAAGAAGATGGAAGAGCAAAGAGAGCATAAATAATACGAATAAGAAAGGAATTGACATAGTAGAATGGGAAAGTGATGGATGAAATCTCATGAATATTAGAATGAGAATGAGAGTGATGAATTAGCTCTACCAAATAACTCATATATATAACATCATATCCCATTCTCATCAAAACTATAAACAACACACAACCACCACAACTTCGGGGATGGATTTTTTTTTTTTAAAGAGAATAAATATGAGATACTACAATAGCAGTATAAAAAGGTAATAATAAGCAGCATAATAATGTATAAATATATTTTTTTATAGGAAAATTGTTCTGCCACTATTCTAAAACAAAGCAGACTAGAATAAAAGCTAACAAAATTATTTATCGTCATTATAAAACTATTTAACTTCTGCCACGTTTCTTTCTTTTTTATTATTTATCATTTGAAATTTCATATTTATATGTACTTTTAATTAAATTTTATTAAGAATATGCACTTTCGAATGGATCACTTTCAATTCTCAATAAAAAAACTACTAACCACTTGCTTTGATAATTATTCGAAATCGATATATATTGATCTAAATAATAAAAAGGCAATAGTTGCATAAATTTTTTTTTATCGTAAATAGATTTTTTTATTTCCACTGATAGGGTGAGAATGCAATGTTTAGTAAGAAGGGTGAAAGTTATTTTCTATCATACTTGTAAATATTATTTTTATTTATTTTTTATTACTTTTTATCTAAATTATTTTATATTTTAAAAATATTCTTAGAAATATTAAAATGTATCTAAATACCTTTTAAGTAATCCAAAAATAACATTTTTAATTATAATATTCTTGAGATATTCATAACTATATTTAAATTAATTAGACAAAAATTAATATATTTAATTTTTCATATTTTTTTATAAAAAATATGTTTAATTTTCTTGTATGTCAAATACGTATCAAATATAAATAACACTTGTAAACCACTTCTATCATTGCAACTATTCTAGAGCAAAGCAGACTAAAATACAAACTAACCAAATTATTTCTCATGACCCATAACTCCATTTATCTTATCCAGAGCTAAATAATCCTTTTAAGATTTTTTTAATTTTGTAAAAAAAATATTTTCTCTTACATATCAAACATATTTTTTTGAATTTGAATATGTAATATATATAAAAGGCTTCAAGTATGTAAGTTACAGTTGTAAAAGATGATACAGTGAGACTCCGGTAGAGGTACAAGTCAAAGTGATTTCTATGGATATGTTGGCCGTTGGGAACATCTCATTATTGAAGTCATTGTGGCAAGCCGGGCCCACAAAGGAGCGCAAAAATATTAGAAATAATAGAGGAGTCGTTACTTATATTTTTTTTTTAGAAAAATATTAAATTTTTTTTAAAGAAAATGATCGTTAGGAACATATTTTAAGTTTGGAAGTAAATTAAGCACATTTAAGTTATTAAAAAATAGTTATTTTTAATTAATTAAATAAAATATTTATAAATTTTAAATATTTATTTTATTTTAAAATAATTATGACAAAAACATATTTCATACTCATTTACTTTTGATAAAGAAAAATTTTAATATTATTATTATGAAAAATGGGAGATAATATATTATTATTAGTTTTTAACTTGACATAAGTAGTTTTTTATTCTACTTTTAAAGTATTTTTATATGCAAGAGAGAGAATTAGAGTAATGTACTTTTTTTATAGAAAATATTTTTTATTTGATATTCTTTAATTTTATTATTTGTTTAAAGTTAGGTGGTCTCCTACTTTGGTTTCACGTATTTCTATATGCAAGAAAGAATTATAGTTGTATAATTTTTTGGAAGAAAATATTTGTTTTGTTGATATTTTTCAATTTTATTATTTGTTTAAAGTTAGAATTTCTAAATTTTCACGACTCATTTATTATGAAAATAAAATTAAAAGAGATGTACACTCAAGTAAGATAAGAGAACATTTTAGTTTGTTATTTAACATTTTTTTATTATGTAATAATTTAATTTTGGTTTTAAATTTTATTTTAGAAAAAATATAAATTAATCACTTTGTTACAGATTATTTTCTTGATAAATTATAAATTTTGATTTTAATTTATTGAATGTTTTATTTAAAAAAATGTCTTAATTGTGTTTCAAGAAAAATAAGAATCAATCTCACATCTAAATTATTTTTTTTAGAAAATTAAAGAAAATATATTTAATTAAACTAATACCTATTTTTTATTTCAAAAATATATAAAATCAAAAATCATTTATAATTTAAAAGTGATATGAATATTTATAATGTATTTATAAATGAAAGAATAAGAACAAATTTATATCATATAATTATACGTAATTTATAATTAAATGCTAAATACTCACATAATAATTAAAAAAAGTTACATGATTTTATCTAATTTAAATTATTTACGAGTAGTTATATGATTTAGATTTTTTCTTTCACTATCATGTAAGAACTTATCTTTCTTTATATGCTTCTTTTATATATATATTAAAAGTCTTTTTAATATCACTTTTAAATAATTAATAAAAATTAAATTTACGTAATAAATTATAATTGGTATAGGTAAAAGCTTAGGATGTTCAGAATTGAGATTTGACGTTGGTTGGATTGCTAAAACTTTTAGGAGTTTTTATAAAAGAGTATTTCAATATTTCTTTTTTTTAAATTAGAAAAAATAATAATAAGTCGACCAAGCACTAAGTAGTCAAAACTAAACCATCCTTATTAATTTGTATTATGAGGGAAGGAAATAAATTAATAAATAAAGAGGTTGACTACACTGAAAAGAGATTAATTATTTGTAATATGATTAATTAAAGTTTAAAATTATATTAAAAATATTTAAATTTAATATTTTATTATGTCTCAAACAGATTTTATTTTCAAAATATTATTATTATTACAAATATAGTTTAAAAAACTTTTTATATTATAAATATATTATAATTAAATTTTTATCTAAAAAAATAGAAAATTAAAGGTTGTCTTGTCAATACTTTAAGAAGAATAATTATTCGCACGCACTTTTTTTTTAAAAAAAATATGTAACTTAACCAAAGTTTTTTAAATAAAATTTTCTCTAAGTATTTTAAGAAAAAAATAAAAAATAAAAAATATTAAGTTTTTTAAACTTAAAATTAATTTATGTACTTTAATTTTAATATAAGTTCTTTCGTTTAAATTTTCAAAACACTAGTGTATCCAAATATTTATATTTATATTTATTTTTCTTTAAAATATTCATTATGAAAATTTTTTGTTTACTTTCTTTTTGGTAGAGCTCTTTTTTATTCACACTTAATTACCTCACAGAGTACTCCTTCTCTTTATGAATTTTTTTTATTAAGCTAAGCATTAGAACCTTTAAAAAGAAAAAAATACCCATATCAAATTTCTTTATAACTTCAAGTGATCAAGATAAACGTGAAACTCTTTACGTCTTTGGTAATGGTACTAAACACATGTATGGGTCGTAAAAGTCTGAAAATCTTAAATATTTTTATTCATTAAAGTTCATTGTTGCTAATATTAACTTTGCATGTGTCAAGGATTTTGTACATGCTGCTTTCCTAATGTTTTCTGAATATCTTCATTTTGAATAAACCTATTGGATTTCAAAACAGATAATTGGAATCTTTTATAAAGTAAAATGGCCTCTTGTATGACTTTGCTCGAACAAAACAAACAAAGACTTCAAAAAGACTCAAGTCATCGCAGTACGTAAAACAGAAAATATTGGAAAAAAAAAACTTAGAAAAGACTTAAGTAGAATACATTATTAATAATGTAAAATTTATAATTCAATAATAAATTGTCATGTACAATAAAATAATTTAATTTTATAATAATTATTGAGCTTAAATATCGGTTTAGTTATTTAAATTTAAAATATGTTTATTTTGTTTTAAAATTACATAGAGTTTTTCTTCCAAAATTTAGAAATATCTCTTATAGTTTTTTATTATTATGTGTTTAACTTATTGAGTGATTAATCACATCTGCGTAGAGATGAGAATAGATACTATAATTCATAGATTTATACTCAAATTTATTACTTATTTTTTATTAACTATAAAATATTTATTAAAATTATAATATTAATTAAATTAAAATTCTATTAAAAAAATCTTTTGTAAAATATAACGATCATAATCTTAAAACATTACAAAAATAAGATTCTATGAAAAAAACCTTTTACAAAATTTAACAATTAGTCATAAAATATTATAAATGTTATAATAAACTTCTATAATAACAAAATTATGAATTTGAAATCTTGAGTGGTTATTTTCCAAAATTTGTTAAAAAAAATTATATTGGTAGAAACAGGTCAAACTACACCAAATTTAATGAACCTTAGTTTAACATACATCACAATTATTAAGTCTAAGTCTGACTTGTTTAATTGTTATAGGTCAGTTTTTAAGACATGACCTTACTTGTTTGAAGGTCTGATTTAACCTTTTGAGAGTCTATTTATGTTACCTGTTTTGAGTAAGGTCTATCAACAAGTCAATAGGTCTATAGGCCTAAAGTAGCAACAAATTAGATTAACAATTTGATAAATGAAAACTAAACTTATCTTCGATAAAGATGATGTTGTCGTATAATGAGGGGTCTAGATTATCAATTTATCATATGTACTATGTGATTTTCTGTTTTTATTGTAGTTTATGCTCAACTTTCATAAAGAAACAAGTACCACATAACCTCTATACGAAGGTACATAAGAACGCGCAAATATGCATGACAACGACATTTCCTAATAAAAAAACTATAATACAATTTATAATATGTTGGGTTGTTATTTGTTTTATCTAATTTTTGTTTCAATTGTAGAAATTGTAAAACCCCAATGTAGTACATATTCACAATTTCTTTTCTTTCTTTTTTATTATTTATCATTTAAAATTTCATATTTATATTTACTTTTGATTAATTTTTATTAATATAAATGAATTGTTAATCATATTTTTTAATTTTTTATTCTTTAATTTGTATATTTAAATTATTTATTTAAGAATAGTTAATCCTTTATATTTAAAAAAATAACCATCATTGTTCAAAATTTACAAACTTATATTTAAACTAAAAAAAAAAGTCTTTTAATATATTTATTCTTTTAATTTTTGCTGTAAAACATATGTTTAACTCTTATATATATAACATAAATTAATTTAAACTTTAAGATGTCAATAAAATATAAAATACACTCTTTAAGCATTTAAGTAACATTTATAAAAATCATTAATATAATTTATGAAATTAAAATAAATTTCTATTACCTTTAAAATTACTAATATAAATTTCATGTAGATATTTATTCAAATAAGTTCTTGTCTCCAATAGTTTGATTTGGTATTATAATCTTATAATTCTTTTTATCATTTTGTTAGGTATGTTGAAAATTTTGCTTTCTGTTTTTGTTTTTAATAATGATATGTAAGTAGACAAAGTAATTTTTATAAAATATAAACATAATTCATTTCATTGTATGTTATTTTACAAGGACAAGAAAAACCATTGATTTTAGCAAAAATTTATAAGAAAATTTACATATGATCTCTCAACAAGTGAAATATGATAATCGAACTTACTCAAATCACAATTTGTATGAGCGACTAGTTTCAATTTTAAATTTTAAATTTTTTAAACACTTAAATTAGATTTTAGTTTCTATTTCTATTTTTAGTATTAAATAATAAAGTATAAATGATGCATATTTATTAAGAAATAAATAAATAAACAATAAAATATTTTAACAATACTTAATAAAATATTTTAATAATATTTAATATTATATTACTTTTTAAATTAAAAATATATATATTTAATATTAGAAGAAATATAATATTAAGCTATATAAATAATTTATAAATTTACAAAATAAATTAAATTGTGAGAATTCTAGATTAAATTTAATTAAATATTTGATAAATTACACTATTTATAAATTAGTATAATTTTATAAATTTGAACAATTTAATAAATAAGTAAATATGTATAATTTATTAGCAAATGAGTTATACATGATTTTTTATTTATAAATATGCACCATCTACTGATAGAAACTCAACCGTCAAAGACAAAGATAATTTACGTGACGCTAAAGGTCTCATGACCAAGCCTAAAACCAAAATAATAAAGCAATCTTTGTTAGATCTGAGTTTGGAAATTACAAAAAGTTTAGAGCAAAGTGAATCAGCGACTGCACCAAAATGGGTCATTTTACTACAAGTTGATGATGATTGAACCCATCTTCAAGAATACATATAAAGCCCAAAGTAATTGACATGTAATTTAGGCTAAGTAGTCAAATAGGATTTTGCATAAGTCATTTTTCTATAGTTGGTAGAAAAAGGAAAAGTTTCATAGGAAAAATAGGAAGGTGATTAATGATGGAAATAAAAAGTTAGTGGAAAGTTATAGTGGGATTTTATGCCAATTAAAGTATCAATGGGTAATAAATGCATGAGATTTTATGCCAATTAAAATATTAATGTGCATTAAATCCACGTGATTTTATGCATATTAAAATATTAATAGACATTAATTTCAGGGCTGTTTAGTTAATTCTATAAATAAACTCTTGTAAAGGACAGAATTTATAATTTGAATAAAATTTGTGTTTCTTTGTGAGCACTTCTCTTTATTCTTAATTTAAAGAATTTTTATAGTATTGGTTATACTGACAAGTTGTGATTAAGGTCACGTTGCGATCAATGTCAAGTTCTTCCTTTTGCTTGCTTTCAAGATGGTCCACTTATAAGATTGTGTCATCTACACTATATTATTTAATAAAATATTATAATATATGATTTTTAAAATTAAAATAAATAAAAATTAAATTTGTATGCCAATCATACTCAAAATAAAAGCATAATTATGTCGTGGAAATATAATATTTTATTTACTTTATAATTAAACAAATCAATTCGCTTAAAATTATGTCTTTCTCTTGTATCTATGATGTCTTAGGATTCTCGAATAGGAGACAAAAATACATTTTAACGAAAACTAAACTAAAAACTAGAAAATCAGCACTACCCGATCCAATGAGTCATATTTATTTTCAGTTTTCAATCTCTAACTTTTAAACATTTGAATTTAATGTTTTTTTTTCAATTATCAATTAACTTTTTAACTAATTATCTCAAACAGCAAAAATCTATGTTGACAATTAGTCAATTTAGTTGAGCATTTTGACTCAATGATTTTCAATTAAAAAAAATACTAAAAGAACCATCCAGGGTATAGATAACCTGAAGTGATTTATTTTAATTAATAATTTTAATTTTCGAGCATTAACTATTAAATTATGTTAGATATTCAAATAAAAATATTGTGTTTTTTTTTAAATTAAATGAATTACATCTTGTAGAACTTATAGAGATACTTATATATTATCTATCCACAAAATCTTTATATTAATAGCAAAACTCTATCTACAATTTTTTTTAAATATAAGTTATATCTTTATCAATTGAATCAATTTATATTGATAAAAAATTATCATTCATAATCACCCTATAATTTAGAAAAAAAAACAACACAAAAAAATTATGCAAGGGAGCAAAATTTTTACTTACATTCGTCCACTAAATTAACTTTTATTCGTAAAAAAAATATTATTATTTAGACTGATCTATTCATTTGAAGAAAAAACAACAAAAATGATGCAATAACACGGAAGTAGAATTTCTGCTTAGATTCCCACTTCTTTTTCATTTTTCAATTTAATAATTAAGCAATTAAACAAAAAAATAAGTTTTAATTACAAAACAACGTAGGATTCTATATGGTTATGTTACTTTTATATGTGACATGAGAGCATAGTGCCAGTTTAGGGGAAGACTTAGAAAAGTGTCCGTGAAGCATTCACATTTATAATTTATGACTAATATTTAAACCTAATAGTATGGTAATTAAGGCAATGTCCTTCGCATTACAAATAATTTTGTGAATAAATTATACATTTAAAACAGTTTTTTTAATTTTATAATATTTAAAGATTAAATTACATGCGTTTAATATATTTAAAAATTAAATTAGAGGTTTACTTTAATTTTTTTTAATATTATATATTAAAAACACGATGATATTTTCTAATACTTTATAAATAATTATCCCAATTTGGCATCATGGCCAGAATAACAACAATGTACAAGCAGCATGGGATAATGATATGATTGCAAATAATAAGCAACCAAAATTCTGCCGAAAAAGACGACGAAGACTTCAAAAATTCCAATGATAAACCAAAAAGAAGAAAAGGACTTGGAATTATCAATAAATTATTAAAAATTAATAAATAAGGAAGGAGCACTTGCAAACTGAGCTGAACCATAAGTTATGAGGGAGGACTTTGAAAAGTGAGTATGTAATTCACATCTTCTATACCGTCTCTCGAGGGACATTACAAAGTGTGTGGTGAAGCGTAAGTTTTGGGAGAAGACTTGAAAAATAGTATGCTGAACCAATGATATTAATAATATGTAATTGACATATACTATACAATTCTTTTATGTTAACTCAATAAATACCTTTTTCTTTTTCTATATTTTCTTTACTTGTAAACCACTTCTATCACACTCAAATACAACCTAACAAAATTATTTCTCATCACCATAACTCCATTTATCTTTTCCACCACTAAATTTTTATTGTTTCTATTTCATTATTATTTTATCATTTAAATTTTTATACTTGTATATAACATTTACTTCAATTTTATTATGATTAATTAAAGTGTTAATCATATTTTTATTTTTCTTTTTAACCGTTATAATTTTATATTAAATTATTTTTATGTTACAATATATTTAATTTTTTATTTTTAACAAATAACAGTCAAACAAAATGTTTGAGATATTCATAAACTTAAATTTGAATTAAAAAATAATCCTTCTAACATTTTTTATTAAAAAAATATTTTCTCTTACATATCAAACATATTTTTTGAATTTTAATTTTGTAATATATAAATCAATATAAAAAAAAAGCTTCAAATATCTAAGTTACAATTGTAAAATATTCACTTATGTTTAAATTGAAAAAATAAGCCTTTTAATACATTTATTCTCTTAATTATTTTGTAAAAATAATGTTTAACTCTTATGTATATAACACAATTTTTTAATTTTAATTTGTAATACGTCAATACACTCTTTAAGTATTTAAGTAACATTTATAAATATTATAAATATAATTTATGACATTCAAATAAATTTCTATTACCTTTAAAATTACTAATATAAATTTCATGCAATATATATTCAAATAAGTTATTCTCTCCAATAGTTTAATTTGTTACTATAATTTTATAATTTTTTTATCAATAATTTTAAATTTGAGAGGAATGAAAATCAAAAATAGTTTTACAAGTATCAAAATAAAATACACTAACAAATATTAAAAACATTATACCAAGTATCATTGAATAATAGATTTACGTATACGTGAAAATGGTTGGTTTATAATAATTGTTTGCTTAAAATATATTTTTAGTTGTTTAAATTTGAAACAAATTAAAGGGTAATTTTTTTTACCCAAAATTTAGAAATAACTTATTTTAGTCCATTATTATGTGAATATTTTATATTATAAGAAAATTTACTCTCCATTTTTTTTACTTAAATATCATTTTCATTCCTTAAATTTGGGTTAAGTTTTCTTTTGGTTTCTAAAATTTAAAAGTAATATCCTATTCAAATATTATGTTGATACATTTCGACAGTAAATCACCATACTTTGGTTCCTAAATAAAATACAAGTTAAAATTCATTTGTGGCTACGTGATGGGAGCAAGAGAGGATGAGTGGACAAATAAAGAAAGAAAGCAACTAAAAGAAAAAGATACAAGATGAGACCACACGATCGTCATGGTGGTAATTGTGCTCACTTAGGTCATTGAGGAAGAGGAGATAAGAAAGGAAAAGAAAAAGAAGAGATCGTGTTAAGAAAAAGAAAAGAAAGTGAGAAGATCATTGAGGAAGAGGAGATAAGAAAGGAAAAGAAAAAGAAGAGATCGTGTTAAGAAAAAGAGAAGAAAGTGAGAAGATAAGAATTAAGAAATGGGAAGAAGGAGAGGTGACACATCTCTTTACACAACTTATAAAACTATCTTATATGCAAAATGTTGATTTTTAGGGAATTTTTTAATTAATTTAATTCTAATTAAACAACTTTCTAACAATATTTTGTTTAATCTCTGCAATATTAAGATTCCAGAAACTCGTGTGAATACTTTTGTCTCAACATCCTGATTTTGATTTTCTAGATATCAATAGAATCCAATCCAATTCAAATACATTTGACAGGGAAAAGATATCCCACAGGTTATTCAATTTAACGTACGATCGTTTATTTTTGTAATAATTATTTTAAAATTCATATGAATACTTTAATAATCATTTAAACTGATTGAAAGTGTAAAAATATTTAATCTAGCCATGTGTGAAACTTAAACTCATATCAATAAATGGTATCATTTGTCATTCAATTCCAACATCTACTGAGCTTATGTAACTTTTCGGTGATAATGGCGAAATTAGATAAAACTTAAACCGGTCACAAAACGATGACTATAAAATAAAGACAATTGGAATAGTTGAGGAACCACAAGCCATTCAGCTAGAAGAATAAATTAATAAGAGCAAAGAAAGGACTGTCCAGAAGTCATAGAGACTTGTAAGCAAACATAACAATTATGTGTATAAATATTCAGTGGAGTCAAAGATACTAAAATGGTAGATTTGAGATTCAGAGTCAAGGAAGACAATAAGACATGTTCAAACAATAAAAATAGGCTAGCTCTTTCCCTTTGCTTTTGAAAGATAATCAAATAAGCACATGACCTCATTGAATAATATAGCTTATCCAAAATGTTGAAGATCATATCTGGTCATGCAATATGCATCCGAAACATCCAGAAATACATAATTACTTACAATTTCAGATCAACTACTACTTTGACAAATGTTAAGAATTATTAACTAAGCACTTCCCCAAAGACATATGCATAAAAAAAATGTAAGGCATTACTTATCCAAAACAATCGATAAAACAAGGTGTTAATACAAATCGTTTTCTGGAGAGTAGCATTGTATCCTTCTTAGAACCAGTACCTAAACCATCATAGGAGAGTTTTAAATTATTCGTTACAAAACTGTCCAAAATAAGTACATTGTGCACACATATCTTTATTGTACCTAGCATGTGAACTAAAGACCAACCATAAGTCAAAAGGAAACATCCACTATAAACAAGCCACTTACAGTATTGCAACCAATAATTTGCTGTAAGAAAATAGTATTTAGGACAAGGAGAAAGATAAGCATAAAATAGACAAAAATTGCATACTGTGTAACATTCTACCTAAATAATTAAGCATGGATAGTTAAACACTTGTGATATCAACTCTGTCCATTGGAGAGTTTTGAAGCAAGTAATCCAATAATGAGTTTAGTTCTTTGTTAGATGTGGATGGAAATAAATTCTTTTTCACTTTCAACGACTCCAATCTAACAAATTTCGGTGGTTGAGGTCTAATTGAAATGGGATTTGATAGTTCCAACACTGCAAGAGTGAGTATGAGACATATAAATGGATATTATGAAATACAAGATTGAGAACAGGCAAAAGTTTTATATAAACTTAAAAAAAAAATAGTGACAAAATGGTACTAAAGTAACTTACATTTAGTAATACTCGAAAGGCAGCAGAATAAAATGCCAATCAACATCTTTACATTGACAAATGCGTGCAGCCATTTTATGATCACTACATTTATACCAACACAGGTTAATATTTACTTCTCCAAGTAAAGAAAGATTGCACGGGGAGCAGGCATATTAGCAGGGTTAAATACACTGCCTTCATTTCTTTGTAGGTACTATGCACAGAAATTTAAAAATTGTTGCTACATGCAATGACGTGAATTATGAATGATTTAGAGTATAGTTCTACTGCAATGACGTGAATTATGAATAATTTATGATTGAATGACCTATAAGTTATCTTTTCACTGTCAAATGTATTTGAATTGGATTGGATTCTATTGATATCTAGAAAATCAAAATCATGATGTTGGAACAAAAGTATCCACACAAGTTTCTGGAATCTTAATATTGCAGAGACTAAACAAAATATTGTTAGAAAGTTGTTTAACGATGACCTTAGTGATTGCAGTAGGTTAATTCTAATGCTGAAAATAAGAAAAAATGAAGCATGGAATTTGTTAATTGCTATCAATTTATCTTGGGGGAAACAGAAATGAACGAGGTACCTATTAAAATTCAATGTAAATTTACTCACTTCTTTTTGTACGTTAACATATTCATCAGTTTCATCCAGGATGTCTCCCTTGTAAAGGAAAAAAAGAGATGTCAATTAATATGAGACTTCAAATAATGATATTTTAATCCAAGTCCAATAATTTATCACAATGTGACATTAAATAATGATATTTTAATCCAAGTCCAATAATATTTTATATCTATTAATTACCCTCGAACATAAATATATATATATATAGAGAGAGAGAACGAAGATAGTATATTTGATGGCCAATCTTAATGTTGAAGCTCAGAATGGAATCTGGCCTTTAAAATTCCCGTCAAATTAGTTCTATTACCTAAGAATTTCCTGATTATCAAATTCTATACCATATGAATACAATATTGATAAGAAAACTTTCAGAAACAGAAGCTAATTTACTCCAGGTAACAACATTGTCTCAAATGTCAATGAAACTTTTCTTTTAGCCTTAATTAATTGGTCACAAGGGCACATGTATATTATAAATGAGAGACAATTTTGTTTGAAGAATACTGTGAGTTAAAAAGCTCCCTCTTTTAATATTTAAAACAATCTGGTTAAGTTAGAATAAGTTTGTGCAAATTGATCCCCATACTTACCAATCACAAGTTAGGATTGATAATATTTAAGATTTTTACTATATTATAGAAATAAATTATTATTTATTTCTATGTTTTCATATAGATTTTTTTAAAAATATATTCATATTTTATTTTTGAACAATTAATTTTTAATTATAATAAATAGTTCATCTTCATGTAATATTTTTAACAATATTTTTTACTTTTTAAAATTACATGAGTGTATAAGGATTAATTTGTTAATTTATATATTATAGATTCCTAATAATAAATCCCTTCTTTATTACCAAATTCCTAATAAAATTCCCAATTAACAATTTATGACTGTCAGATCAGAAACTAGCTTTTAACCTATTCAGTGATTAAATTGAATTTAAAATATTATTCCGTTTTTTTTTTTCGCATTCAGTAATTAATTTGAATTTTAAAAAAATCTGCACGTAAGAATTTCTTTTTCGCGTCTAATATTTTTGTACAGAGTTTATTAACCACTAATAATGTAGAATGGTTTACCTTATTATTAATTATATAGTATGTTGGTATAATTTCAGTGTAATTATTATAAAAATAAATTTATCATAAATAATAAATTATAATTAAATAAATGTGTAAAACTGTTTTATTTTATGGATAATTTTTTTTCTTAGAAACTAAATACAATGATGTGTGAAGCATAACCTTTGTCTTTATTTTTGAAATGTAAGAGAATAGAAGATAATAGAGAATCAAAATAAATTTAAAAAATAATTACTTACATTATTAAATTTTAAACTTGTTGTCTCACGGTATATTATTTTATAAAATTAGTGTAGAAAATGAATCATATACAATGTAACTGATATGATAAGTTTAACAAGCTATTAAGTTTTTTTCATCATATAATTAAAAAAATTACTAATTAGTAGGCATTTTTCTTAGACAAATTATCTACCTCAATTTTTCATATATTACAACATTGATACATGTAGAAATTAAACTCTAGTTTAACAGTGAAATAATTTACCATATAAAATAGTTGTACACCATAATTTAGTTATAAATGATTTTTTTATATTTTTTAAGTGATTAATATAAAGTCAACACACTTATTTATATTATAATTTTTAATTAAACGATAATATAAAATTATTTTATTTTTTTTTAGTTTATAACATATTTTCTCGTAAACTTAAGTCCATGCTACACATGCTTTTATCTTATATTATATATATTATAATACAAGTATTCAGAAATAATCAAAGACTTTACTGGTCCATATTATATAAATATTAAAATAATATATATATCATAATAAAATATTTAATAAAAAAAACAACTACTTTATATTATTAAATATAATAGATTATACTTAATTTTACAGTGTTAACTTTAAAGTGTTCGCTTCACAATATAAAAACGAATTCCTTTTTGTGTGGGCATTCTTTTAGGTGCAATATATAAAAATGAATATAAAACATTTAACTCGATGCATATAACTATTAAGTATAATAAAACTACATATTTAAATATTTAAAATAATGAACATTTAAAAATGATAAAAAATTATTAACGTGATAAAAAAAATGTGTTACCACTTACTATCTTAATGGCCTATATGGAATTTTGATAAGCTAACGATTAGGATAATATTTTATACATTTTTGAAACTGTGGTGGTTTTCTTTCACCTAGTAATTTTGTCTTGTATCCACTTTCCTAATAATTGATGTGTTTATATTAATATAATATGTAATAATTTATATTTCATTACAAGCACAATGCTAAGAATCTTATATTTGTTATGCATAAGAAAAAGAGCAGTCTTCTTCCACAAGTTCATTACCCTACTCTTATTCAAATATACAATATCAAAAAACTATAAAAGCAAAATTACAGAAATACACATATTTCAAACAATCAAAAGATACACACAAGACCTAAGGATATATCCCAGTTGAAAGTGAACAAAGTAAAGAAACCATACTTTCCAGCTTATTCCCTGCAGAAAACTTGTCTTGTCCAACTATATATAAACATGCTCAAATATTGAAGCCGTGCAAGATGATGGGGTCTTCAAGATGCTGAAAATTAACATAAGAGATGTGACTTTCCCAAATGTATAAATGAAAATCTATTTACCTGCTCCCAAATAAATAAATAATTAATTAAATGAATTGGTTGGGTGTATCTTGTGTTTATATACATAATACTTTATCTTTCCAGCTTCTTGGAATATTGCTAAGTTAGATTTTTTGCGCGCTGGAAAGTTTTCATTGGAATAAAATAAAAAGATATGTTACACGTGTAACAATACATATAGCTAATTTTATAATATTATGTACCTATCTCTCAACTATATGATTAAACATAATTATTATGCCATACTTTTTTTTATTGTATAAATATTTCTCTAAAATAAAATAGCAATAAAATTATTGATGATGGATACTTGATTGTCTTAAAAAAAAAATCTTCAATGATTTCCATTATTTTTATAAATGTTTTTCTTATAAACTAATTGTGGTTTTTAATTTTCATTATCTTCGTATTGTTATTCTTTCTACTTTCAAATTATTGAAATATATTAATATTTTTTAATTTTGTAAATAGAATTGAACAGGCAAGAAAATCATTGTTGATGAAATATACACTACTAGAAAATTTCAAATTTACTACAAATAATTTTATGGCTAATTTTAAAATTAATAGTTAATTTGTAGCTAATTTCTAGTAAAAATAATTAGCTACAAAATTATTACAATATTGAATGGTAGCATGAAATAAGTAGTAAATTAACTAGGAAAATAATCTTAGTTAATTTATAGTAAATTTTTTAAAATTTGTAGTTATTTCCTAGTTAATTTGTAGTAATAAGAAGTATAAATGAATATAACTTCAATTTAGATAGAAAAAATAATTTTCTAGTTAATTAATAGTAGCAAAATCAAAAAAGTCTTGTATCTTAAACTAACATAATAAGTTTAACAAACCTTACATGACTTAAGAATCTAACTTTCTAGGAGCCATTGGCTTGATGAAACACGAAGCTAGCTAGTATATTTCAAACATGTAACTTTTAAAATATAGCATATACACGTACATTTACATGTAAGTAACCAGGACTCGGTTTTTTAAAATTCCAACCTATCCATATAAGGAAAACAATATCAACAATCAGTTGAAAATCATTGTTGTACCAAAAACCTACAACGTTTAATCCTAAACTTTCTCGTGAATTTGTCTCCATTTCAACATTCATTACATAAAAATTCAATTATTCACGGCTTTTAAAGATATTTGAGTTTAGAAAATAGCTACAAGAATAAAAAAATAATAAGATTCTTCGATTTAGATTGAATATCATTGACCTGGATAACTTGCCTACTTTAAAATACGCAAAGATTAAAAAGCCTAAAGACGAAAATTGACATGGTAGAAAAAAAGTTAAGTAAATCTAAGATAAAAAAAAGGAAGAGTAACTTAGCAACGAGGAAAAGAAAGATTATGAAAAGAAAAGAAACCGAGAGTGTGTATGATTGTGTTTTTGTTTATTGGTTATTAATTTTTTTTATAAAATAATTTTCAAAAACGAAATTTTAGAAGGTAAAAGTAAATGTGCAAGAAAGAACAAGTACGAGTAATAGAAAACTGAAAATAAAAAATGAAAACAACTTAGAGAGATGTTATTTTTTATGAATTTTGTTTGTTTGTTTTTATGAGAACAACTTTATTGCTATGTAGTTATTATTTCAAGTCTCGAAATAATTAAAAACATACTATTTTAATTGATATACAAGATAATAACAATATAAAGAAGTTTTATAGTAAATTCAGTAATATATATTTGATACAATCATTATTTGTAATTTTATTTTATTAAAAATAATATGATAAAAAATAATGATTATGAAAATATTGTCTAATGTCAGTTTTAAAACTCTTGTCCATTAACTGTTGATATCAATTAAATTCTTTTAATTTGTTCTATGCCTCTTCAAAATAATTATATGGATATATAATTAATTTTCTGAAAATAGTTTAAAGTTGTGAAATATTAATTACCATCACAGGTCACAACTATAATATTGTATCATTTATTCCATATTTTGTTACGAATTAGTATTTTATAAACAAATTCCTCAAGATCACGTCATTACAACAAAAATTACGTAAGCTGAACTTATGTTAAAAGCTATTTTATTTGAAGTTATACACTATTAGAAAATTTAAAATTTGCTATCAAATAATTTTGTGGTTAATTTTAAAATCAATTGTTATTTTGTAGTTAATTTTAAGTAAAAATAATTAGTTACAAAATTACTATAATATTAATGATAGCATGAAATAAGTAGTAAATTAACTAAGAAAATAATCTTAGTTAATTTGTAGTAAATTTTTAAATTTTAGTTATTTTTATTTAATTTGTAGTAATAAGAAATATAAATGAATATAACTTAAATTTAACTAGAAAAAATAATATTTTAATTAATTAGTTAGAATTTAACTACTACTTTAAATATTAGGTAAAATTGATATTTTTATTTTTTTAATTACAGGTTTCTTATAAGATGACATATAAACCAAAGTTTATGACACCTATTTATCATGTGAAAAGCAAAAGCAAGTATATATATGTATAATATTATTACGTACCTGTTAATCTTTGGTCACCTTGAGTAACAGGGCTACCTTCACATAAATGTTGTCTGATAAATTGTTCAAGAACTTGAAATAGGCATACCGCCAAGAACGGTTGAGTAAGATTGATCCAAACACCACCCAAAAGCTTATAACAAATCCAATTGCCATACTTATGTAAAATCCATATGTGAAAAGCGAATATTCATCCTCACCAAGTTGCACTTTTGCTTTTGATGGTGTTCCCCCATTAACACACAATTTCACAAGTGGTGGCCCACAAAGATCGAGATTATCTTCATAACTCGAGGCATCGAAACTCTGCAATTGTGTGCTCATTGGAATTTCTCCAGATAGATTATTATGTGACAAATCTAACATGGTGAGTCGATCAATTTGAGTAAGACTCAAAGGAATTGAACCCACAAGTTGGTTTCTTGACAAATCAAGAAATTCAAGGGATGTTAGCTTTCCAATATTTGAAGGAATTTTTCCTGTCAAATTGTTTCTTGATAAATTCAATGAAACCAATTCTAATAACTTCTCTATTTCTACTGGAATTTCTTCAGAAAAGTGATTGCTTGAGAGGTCGATGCCTTTTAAAAGTAATAACTCGATTTTCTTGAACATTTGCTTTGAACCTTTCCACATCAACAATGCATTCAAATCATCTGACCATTGACTAGAATAACGGCTGTTAGGAAAAAAATACTCACGATAATCTCTGGAAGACGTCTTTTGAGCCATTGAAGTAAAACTTTTGATGCATTTAGGAATTTTCCCAGATAAGTTGTTTAGGGAAAGATCCAAGAGCTGAATGCTTCTTAGATGACAAATCTCTAATGGTAAACTTCCATAGAAATGATTCCTTCCCAAACTTAAAAATTGCAAATCTTGTAATTTGCTCCCAATCCAAGTAGGGATAGGCCCTGATAATCTATTTTCTGCCATATCTAGCATTACTAGTTTTGTGCAACTCCTTAAGGAGAAAGGGATCTCATTTGTTAAGCTGTTGTTTCTCAATAGCAATGCATGAAGATAGTCAAGCGATCCCATGGAAGTAGGAATCTTTTCTGAAAAATTATTGTGACTTAAATCCAAGTAAGATAAAGAACTGAAATGGCTCCAACAATCCGGAATTTGTCCGGATAATTGATTATTTGAAAGATCTAACAGGGATAATGTTTCAACTGTACCACTAGCACATAAAAATGAAAGAGAATCATGGAATTTGTTGTTTGATAAATCAAGAAGTATGGAACCTCGTAGAAATGGTGGAACAGGGCCTTCAAATTGATTTGATCCAAGATCTAGGGAGAAATAAGGATTATTTAGTGAAAAATTTGGAATTATACCATAGAGATTGTTGTATGATATATTCACTGAAACCATTTCTCGCAATGATGATATATTCCAAAACCACTTCGGAACCATATCTGTTATTCCAGCATTTGAAATGTCAAGTTCATCAAAGAAATTTTGTGTTCGCAACCATTTCGGAAATGTTGGACCTAGCATGCAAGATCGCAATCCTATGTATCTCAATTGAAAAGGTGGGACCCAATTTTTGGTAAATGTCAAGGCTAATAATGAATTATCCGACAACCCCAAGGAGTGCAACTTAGACATATTAGCAAAATGATAGTCAGTGAGCACACCTTTTAAGGAACTTGATTGCATATGTAATTTTTCCAATTGAGGTGGAAATTGAATATCTTTAGGAATCTCTCCACTTAGCTTGTTCCAAGAAAGATATAACTCTTTTAAAGAAGAGAATATTGAGAGGTCAGGTAGTGTGCCGTAGATTTGATTCATGCCTAGATGTAATTGCTCTAGTGAATCACATCCAGACAAGTGATGGATTATCATTGAAAACTCTTCACTCAAGTTATTAAGAGACATATCCAAAAAGCGCAAAGCACATGCCTTCCCAGATGATTTTGGAAATCCACCTTTTATATTGTTTGATTGGATTGACAAAGACTCCAACTGAGATGGCAATTTGCTACCTTCTGGTATGTTACCATTTAATTGGTTTTCTGAAAGATCCAATCTTTTCAAGGCTGAAAATATTGAAAGGTCAGGCAACGTACCATTGATTTTATTTTTTCCCAAGTTCAATTCTCGGAGCGAGTATCTAGCACACCCAGACAAGTGATGGATTATCTCTGGAAATTCATTACTCAAACTGTTATTAGATAGATCCAGTGAGGTCAAAGCGCATGCATTTCCAAATGATATTGGAATTCCACCTTCTAAAAAGTTTGATTTGATTGACAGTGATTCCAACTGAGATGGCAATTTGTTACCTTCTGGTATGTTACCATTTAATTGATTTCTTGAAAGATCCAATGTTTTCAAGGCTGAAAATATTAAAAGATCAGGTAACGTACCCTTGAATCTGTTAAAGGAGAGGTCAAGGTTCTCGAGCGAATTCATGACCAAGCCAAAATGATTTGATGTTGAATCCTCCAAGTTGTTATAACTAAGGTCGAGCTCAACAAGGCTGGAAGTGATGTTTGACACCCAATGGAATATCCTTGATGACGTAAAGGTGTTCTCGGAAAGATCAAGGACCGAAAGGAAAGTAGAAAAATTTTTAGAAGGCCCCATTGAAAGGATAAAATGATCGGAAAGGCTACAATCAACTAAACTTAGTTGTCTTAGCTTTGGTAGGTTGGCAATCATTTGCAGGGATCTATGAGAAGTGTTAAGATTTGGAATGGACAACAAATAAAGATGGGTTAAAGAAATGAGATTAGACAGCCACTCACCTCCATGGTCAATTTTGAGATATCCTCCATCAAGATAAAGCTCCTGTAAGTTTGAAAGGTTCCCAAGCTGAGACGGTATATTTCCTTCAAAAGCATTGTACCTGAGATCAAGATACTGTAACTTTGACAGATTTCCAAGTTGACTTGGAATTTTTCCGCCAAAAGCACAAGATGACAGATCAAGAGATCTCAAGTTTGTGAGAGAAGCAAGAAAGTCTGGGATTTGTGTGCCTTCAAAATGATTGGAAGAGAGATTCAAATAGTTTAATTGTTGCAACTCCATCAACGACTTGTGGATCTCTCCGCTGATATAACGTTGTGGTGTGAAATCATCATCAACATCAGCATGAAGGTCGAGCATTAGAATATGAGAAGTGAGGTTGCTGCAGCGGATCCCATCCCATTGGCAGCAGTCAGGAGTGGACCAAGAGGAGAGCATGCCAGAGGGATAGACGAGGGCAGCCTTGAATTGGAGAAGTGCATCCCTCTCTCTGGGAATGCAGTTGATAACATGATGGTCAGCACAAAGAAGATGAAAGAGAAAAGAGAGGATAAATAATAAGAATAAGAAAGGAAGTGGAGAAATGATAGACATAGTAGAAAGGGAAAGTGAGGGATGAAATCTCATGAATATTTAGAATGAGAATGAGAGTGATGAATTAGCACTACCAAATAACCCATATATATAACATCATATCCCTTACTCATCAAAACTGTAAACAACACACAACCACCACTTCGGAAGGTCAAGAAGAAACTACTAACCAATTGCTTTATAATAATTATTCAAAATTGATATATATTTATCTAATAAAAAGGCAATGAGTTGCATAATTTTTTTTTATCTTAAAATAGTAAATATATGTTTTTTATTTCCACTGATAGGTTGAGAATGCAATGTTTAGTAAGAAGGGTGAAAGTTATTTTCTATCATACTTGTGAATATTATTTTTATTTAGTTTTTATCTAAAGTATTTTATATTTTAAAAATATTCTTAGAAATATTAAAATGTATCTAAAAACTTTTTAAGCAATCCAAAAATAAAATTCTTAATTATAATATTCTTGAAAATTTAATATGATACCTTAAAATAAATCCTTCTTTATAATTTATTTTTACTATTTAAAATAAAAAATTATATTTATATTTACTTATGATTAGTTTGTTAATATAAATAAAATTGTTCAGCATATATATTAATTCTATTTTATTCATTAAATTTTACATTTAACTGATTTACATAAAAATGTATCTAACTTTTTTATTTTTAACAAACAATAGTCAAACCAAAAGTTTTAGATATTCATAAATTTATATTTAAATTAGTTAGACAAAAATTAATATATTTTTTTCATAATTTTTTTTATAAAATATGTTTAGTTCTCTTATATGTCAAATACAAATCAAATATAAATAACATTTTATGATAAAAATTAATAAAATTTATGAAATTAATTAAAATAATTTTTTTATCATTAGATTTACTAATATAAATTTTACGTAGGCATATATTCAAATAATTTATTTTGTCCCCAATTAGATTAGTTATAATGATATTCTAATTCTTTCTTTTGTGTTTTTCTTAGGTATTCTTAGCATGTTATATTTTATTTTTGTTAAAAATACAAAAGAAAATGAAGTAAGTATTACATAATATAAAATAAAAATAATAAAAAGTTAGAATAATTAATAAAGAAGTGCGTATAAGTTTAAGTTTTTGTTATATAAAAGTTAAAGAGATTTGGTATTTAATTTGCCGAAGAGACTTGGATGATAGAGAGGACAATGAGTTGAACATCCAATGTCAGCAAGTGGGATGTCATTGCCACAATATTTGAATATTAATTATGTTTATAGAATGCCTTGGAAAAGTCTCAGCTCAAGCTTATCTTTTGGGAGAAAACTTGCAAAATTCTCAGCTGAGCCTATCATATAAGTAATATGTAATTGACATATACTATACAATTCTTTTATGTCAACTCAATAAATACCTTTTTCTTTTTTCTATATTTTCTTTACTTGTAAACCACTTCTATCATTACAACTATTCTATAACAAAGCACACTAAAATACAAACTAACCAAATTATTTCTCATGACCCATAACTCCATTTATCTTTTCCACAGCTAAATTTTATTGTTTCTATTTCATTATTAATTTATCATTTAAAATTTTATACTTGTATGAACATTATAAATTAAAGTTACAATCATTATAATTTTATATTAAATTATTTACATGACAATATAATTAATTTTTTATTTTTTACAAAATAACAGTCATACAAAATGTTTTAGATATTCATAAACTTCAATTTTAATTAAAAAAAAATAATCCTTTTAATATTAATTTTCTTAATTTTGTTAAAAAAATATTTTCTCTTACATATCAAACATGTATTTTTGAATTTGAATTTGTAATAAATATAAAAGGCTTCAAGTATCTAAGTTACAGTTGTAAAAGATGATACAGTGAGACTCACTCCGGTAGAGGTACAAGTTAAGTGATTTCTATGGGTATGTTGCCGTTGGGAACATCTCATTATTGAAGTCATTGTGGCAAGCTGGGCCCACAAAGGGAGGGAAAAAATATTAGAGAAAATAGAGGAGTCGTTACTTGTATTTTTTTAGAAAAAATATTAATTTTTTTTTAAAGAAAATGATTTTTAGGAACATATTTTAAGTTTGGAAGTAAATTAAGCATATTTAAGTTATTAAAAAATAGTTATTTCTAATTAGTTAAATAAAATATTTATAAATTTAAATATTTATTTTATTTTAAAATAATTATGACAAAAACATATTTCATATTCATTTACTTTTGAAAAAGAAAAAAAATTAATAATATTATTATAAACAATGGAAGATAATATATTATTATTATTTTTTAGCTTGACATAAGTAGTTTTTTATTCTATTCTTGAGGTAATTTTATATGCAAGAGAGAGAATTAGAGTAATGTACCTTTTATAGAAAATATTTTTTATTTGATATTTTTTAATTTTATTATTTGTTTAAAGTTAGGTGGTCTCCTACTTTGGTTTCACGTATTTCTATATACAAGAAAGAATTATAGTTATATGATTTTTTGAAAGAAAATATTTGTTTATTAATATTTTTAATTTTATTATTTATTTAAAGTCAAGATTTCTAAACTCTCACAGCTTATTTGTTATCAAAATAAAATTAAAAAAGATTTCTAAACTCTCACATATTTCACTCTCATGTAAACACTTATCTTACTTTATATATATATATATAAAGTCTTTTTAATATAATTTTTAAATAATTATTAAAAAAATAAATTTACATAATAAATTATAATTGGTAGGTAAAAGCTTCGGATGTTCA
The DNA here is from genome assembly GCA_025330945.1 of Mucuna pruriens. Taxonomy (NCBI): domain Eukaryota; kingdom Viridiplantae; phylum Streptophyta; class Magnoliopsida; order Fabales; family Fabaceae; genus Mucuna; species Mucuna pruriens. The sequence continues at coordinate 1,263,740 of JAENHJ010000305.1, forward strand.
GAATTGAGATTTGACGTTGTTAGATTGCTAAAACTTTTAGGAGTTTTTATAAAAGAGTATTTCGGTATTTCTCTTTTTAAATTAGAAAAAAGATAAATCGACCAAACATTTGTATTTTTTAAGTAGTGAAAACTAAACCATCCTTATTTGTATTAAGAGGGAAGGAAATAAATAAATAAATAAATAAATAAATAAATAAATAAAGGAGTTGATTACGGTGAAAAGAGATTAATTATTTGTAATATGATTAATTAAAGTTTAATTTTATATTAAAAATATTTAAATTTAATATTTTATTATGTCACAAACAGATTTTATTTTCAAAATATTATTATTGTTACAAATATAGTTTTAAAAACTTTTTTATATTATAAATATATTCTAATTAAATTTTTATCTACAAAAAATAGAAAACTAAAGGTTGTCTTGTTAATACTTTAAGAAGATAATTATTCGCACAAACTTTTTCTTAAAATATGTAACAACCAGATTTTTTTAAATAAAATTTTCTTTATAACTTCAAGTGATCAAGATAAACATGAAACTCTTAATGTCTTTGGTAATGGTACTAAACACATATGTATGGGTCTTAAAAGTCTGAAAATCTTAAATATTTTTATTCATTAAAGTTCATTGTTGCTAATATTTTTAACTTGAAATGTGTAAAGGATTTTGTAAATGCTGCTTTCCTAATGTTTTCTGAATATCTTCATTTTGAATAAATCTGTTGGATTTGAAAGCAGATAATTGGAATCTTTTATAGAGTAAAATGGCCCCTTTGCCGGAACAAAGCAGACAAAGACTTGAAAAGTCAAGTCATCGCATTACATAAAGCAAAAAATGTGGAAATTTTTATGAAAGTAGAAAAGGAAAACTTAGAAAAGACTTAAGTCGTCGTGAAAATTTTTAGAAATTAAAGTGGCAAACGCGCTTATACGAGGAACAAGACAAAAAGACCAAGAAAATATAGTCATCACAATAAATAAAACAATAAACAAATAAACTTGTTATTTCATTCATGTATTATGTATAAAAAGTTATATGCACCAATTATTTTTAATTTAAGTAGAATACATTATTGACAATGTAAAATTTATCATTCAATAATAAATTGTTGAATACAATAAAATAATTTAATTTTATAATAATTATTGAGCTTAAATATTATTTTAGTTATTTAAATTAAAATAAATTTTTTTTTTTTTTAAAATTAAAAAGTAATTTTTTCGTTTCCAAAAGTTAGAAATATCTCTTTTAGCCTCTCATTATTAACAGTGTTACACTTGTTGATTAATGACACGTATGTAGGAATAATAATATGTAAGTTACAATAATCCATGTTTTTTATCCTGACTAAAAAAAAATTTCATACCTAAACCCATATCTCTTAAATAGTAACTTTAATATTTTTATTTTTTATTATAGAACACGTAAATATTTATATTCATACTTGTTAACTATAAAAATATCAATTAAAATAATAAATTTAATTAAACCAAAATCTTATTAAAAATTCTTTTATAAAATATAACAATCATAATCTTAAAATATTACAAAAAATAAAACTCTATTAAAAAATATTTTACAAACCTAATAATTAATTATAAAACATTACAAATGTTATAATAAATTTTCATAATAACAAATTTATGAATTTTTAAGTTTTGAGTTGTTACTTTCCAAAATTTATTAAAAAAAAAACAATACATCCATTGAAACAAGTCAACTTACACCAAGTTTAATGAGGCTCAACCTATCATATATCGTAATTATGAAGTTTATATCTGATTTGTTTACTTGTTATATGTCATTTTTTAGAGCCTAACTTATCTTGTTTAAAAGTTTGGCTAAAGTTCTTGAAAGTCTATTTATGTTACCTATTTTGAGTCAGGTCTATAAACAAACCAATAGGTCTGTAGGCGTAAAGTGACAACAAATTAGATTAGCAATTTGATAGATTAAAACTAAACTCAACCACAATGAAGATGATGTTGCGATATGATGAGGATGATGTTGTCGTTTGATAAGGGTTCTAGGTTATCAGTTTGTCATATGTACTATGAAATTTTCTATCTCCATTGTAGTTCATGCTCAACTTTTATAAAAAAACAAGTACCGTACAACCTTTACGCGAATGTGCATAAAAACAAAGGTTGAAAATAACATACCCTAATAAAGAACTAGAATACAATTTATATACGTGTTGGATTGTTATCTATTTTATTAGACTTAGGTTTTAATTGTAGAAAATATAAAGATGCAATGTAATACAAACAAAAACTATTTATTAAAAATATTAATTATAGTTATATGAATTAAAAATAAATATTTTATATAATATAATATAAATATGTAATTTATAAAAATATAATTATTTATATAAACATGCTAGTCTATTAGATTTAATATTTTTTTTTTAAGTTTAAAACCAGACCTTTTTACTTTAAAAGAATTTTTGAAAACACTGAGCCTAAAATTTTTGCTAAATAGGCTATTACGCTAGCCAAGCATGGTACGGTTGTGAGTATTTAATAGATTGTCTAATTTATTTTCATCCCTAATTATATTAGTTAGTTGTAATTATAAAATAAAAAATAATTAAAAATATTCTAATTTTATATTCAATAGAAAAATAAGAAAGAATATTTTATAAGAATTTAAAAATTATTGAACCAAGTAGCTATATGAAATATAAAAGAAGCAGCAGGGTTATAAGTAGGGTTAGATAATTAGGAACATCTGAGAACACAATAGGAGTGCGAGACGACCCAATAATAGAATGACGACAAAGACTTCAAAAAGTCTCTAATAGAAAAATCAAAAGAAGAAATCGACTTAGGATATACTATACAATACTTTTATGTCAACTCAATAAATACCTTTTTCTTTTTTCTATATTTTCTTTACTTATAAAGCATATCTATGATTGCAACTATTCTATAACAAAGCAGAATAAAATACAACCAGACAAAATTATTTGTCATCACCAATTCATCTTTTCCACCGCTAAATTTTTATTGTTTCTATTTCATTATTAATTTTTCATTTAAATTTTTATACTTGTATATAAAATTTAATTAAATTTTATTACGATAAATTTAGGTATTAATCATATTTTTATTTTCTTTTTAATCATTATAATTTTATATTAAATTATTTTTATGTGACAATATATTTAATTTTTATTTTTAACAAATAACAGTCATGTTTTAGATATTCACAAACTTAATTTTGAATTAAAAATAGTTCGTTTAATATTTTTTTTATTAATTTTATTGTTAAAAAATATTTTCTCTTACATATCAAACATATTTTTTTGAATTTTAATTTTTTAATATATAAATCAATATAAACAAAACGCTTCAAGTATCTAAGTTACAATTGTAAAATATTCACTTGTGTTTAAATTGAAAAAAATAAGCTTTTTAATACATTTATTCTCCTTATTTTTTTGTAAAGGAAATATGTTTTACTCTTATAAATATAACACAAATTTTTTATTTTAATTTTTAATATGTCAATCAAATATAAAAAAAAAAAAACACTCTTCAAGTATTTAAGTAACATATATAAAAAATTTGAATATAATTTATGACATTCAAATAAATTTCTATTACCTTTAAAATTATTAATATAAATTTCATGTGGATATATATTCAAATAAGTTATTGTCTCCAATAGTTTATTTTTTTATTATAAATTTATAACTTTTTTATCAATAATTTCAAATTTTAAAAGAATAAAAATCAAATGATCAAAACAAATTTAAGTCTATTTATTTTATTAAAGTGCATTTTTCCTAATATTTTATATTTCGTGTATGTCAAGGATTTTGTGCTACTTTGGTAATGTTTTGTGAATAACTTCATCTTGAATAAATTTTGGCTTTGAAAATAGATAATTGGATTTTTTATTCATAAAATATGTGAGAAGTGTACTGTTGAAAGCAATGTATAATTTTTTACCAGAAACCATAAGTATCAGGTATTTCTCTCAAAATATAATTTTTTTCTATATTCAAAAGCAAAATTCAAATTTTTAACATTTTAATTAAGAGTTACAAATAATCACACCTCTTTCTTGCTTGGGTTGATAACGGGGATTTTTTATTAAGTAAGATGGCCTCTCATATGACTGTCGTGTAACAAAACAAAGGAAGACTTAGAAAAGACTCAAGTCATCGCATTACGTAAAACAATAAACGTGGATTTTTTTAATGAAGGTAGTTAAAAAGCAAAATAACTTCGGTCGTCGTGGAGATTTTATAAAGTGGCAAGGCCCCTTATATGATATGGCTTTGTAGGAACAAAACAAAAAGACCTAGAAAATCCAGTCATCGCAATATGGATAACAAGAAACGACTAAACTCGATATTTCATACATCATGTATAAAAAGTTCTAGGCACAATTTTTTTAATTAAAATGCACTAACAATATTTAAAAAATTATATAATGTATCATTGAATAAAAGATTGTCTGTGAAAATGGTTGATTTATAATAATTGTTTTGCTTAAAATATATTTTTAGTTATTTAAAAATTTATTTTTGGTCTTTCAAATTAAAAAGTAATTTCTTTTACCCAAAATTTAAAAATAACTTACTTTAGTCCATTATTATGTAAATATTTTAAATTATATGAAAATGTATTCTTTTTATTATTATTTATTTACTTAAATATTATTTTGATCTCTCAAATTTTAGTTAAGTTTTCTTTTGTTTTTAAAATTTAAAAGTGATATTTTTTAGTCTTTAATTTATATATGCAAAGCTCATTTTGCTCTACAAAATATAACTTAGGGTGGTTTTAAACTCTCCAAATTTAGATGAATGAATAATGTTTTATAATGGTTTTAAACACCAAAATTCTAGTAAAGAAAAAAAAATCAATATGATCTTCTATTCAAATAGTATGTTTGTACAGTTCAACCGTAAGTCTCTAGACTTCAGTTCCAAAATAAAATGCAAGCTAAAATCCATGTGTGGCTACATGATGAGTAAGAGAGGGAGAGAAAAAGAGGATGAGTGGACAAATAAAGAGAAAGTGAGCAAGAGAGAAAGTAATCAAGAAAAAAAAAATACAAGATGAAACCACACCACCATGGTGGTAATTGTGCTCACCTAGGTCGTAGAGGAAGACGGGATGAGCAAGAAATGAAAAGAGAAGAAAGAGAGTACAAGAAAAAAAGAAGAAGAAAGTGAGAAGATAAGAATAAAGAGAAGGGGAGAAGGGGAGAAGGAAAGGTGACACATGTTGAAAATGTGTAATAATCCGGAGGCCACTACAACCTTTAAACAACTTATGAAATTACCTTATGTGTAGAAAGTTGATTTTTAGGAAAATCTTTAATTAATTTAAATCTAAAAATACTAGTAAACTTTTTCTTTTCTCATGATGTGCGTCAAACATATGCATATATAAAATGTAATTGACAAAACATCAATGATTGAGTGAAAACATGCATCATATGATAAGCATTAATAAGTATGTCAAAAAGAGAACTTGTGCCTTAAGGAGCTTACACCATCATCATCATATCATAAATACATGAAGCTGAGGGCTACAAAATGCCCTAAGGATAAGTAAATACATAAAAAAAAAGGGGGCATATATATGCAAAACACCCTATAAGTTGGTCACTATATAGACTAAAAAATTATTGAGGTGATAGTGGTAGTACAAGTGGAGGACCTCTAGTACTCCACTTGAGTCCAAAAGATCTGGCCTTAAAGCAGTGAAAACAGGGCCAGGAGCGGTGGGATCACGACACAAGATATTTGTCGGGCTCCACATAAAAGGTATCAAGAGGAACATCTTGAGGTAGGTCTGGAAGGCGATTGAAGATCTTAGGATTCCACCAAGCACATACTCTATAGTCATCTCGCTTAATACTAACTTGTTATAAGTCATGATGATTCCTCCTCCACACCCTTCTTGGGCCCACCCAAATGTCCCTGAAGTGGATGCAGAAGGGTCTTGAGAAGATCATAGTCGTTAGAGTGTTTGGGTGCCTCACACTTTTGGGAAGCCTCAACATCTACTCCTATGAACATGCAATTTGGGATCATCATAATTATACACATACAACATACAATGTAAAGGTAAGTTATAACAAAAGAATCTTACATTTAAACAGTAAAGTAATCATCATAATACAACATTAATCAAAGATGACATTGACCCTTCAACAGATATAATTGTTAGTCAACAATATATTAATTAATACACATATACACACACACATATAATCATCATTACTCCATTAAGATTTATAAGTCGAATGATTATCCTTGACACTTCCTTAGCATACCCCATCTCAATATTAGGGAAGCAAATGTGATTTTACAAACTAAAAAGTGTGTATGTTGAGATAACAAAACATGGCTAGTAGCTTACAACAGTCTTAGTTTTGCAATATCAATACCTCTTGTGAGATTCACTTGTTCATCTATCCCCTAGGCCTACTAGACCTCCTCTCCAGTATTACTTGTGAGCCCATTTCATCACAGGAACCCGACAACTTACATGTCTATGCATCAATAGCATACTCAAGGGACTTAATGTTGGAGATATTATAAATATCTGATAAGATATTATATGTAACTCATTAAGAGGTTACAAATATCTAAATATCTCATTAGATTAAGAGGCTACAAATATCTAAACATCTCATTAGGAGATCATGAACATCGTAGTTTATCTACAATGATTATCTTTATGTTTCTTTTATTCATATTATCTTTAAGCAGTCTTTTTACCCTATAAAAGAGAGATCAGAAATTGTATTATTCAATTCAATCAATACATAGTTTTTTTTACTTTCAACTTGGTATTAGAGCTTCAGATCTTGGAAGCTCTATTTTTGCTGCCTCACTTCAGTGAACTGCTCCCCTCTAATGAGACTCACACGATGGCGCGAGACTAGTCAAAGTCTTCTCTATCATTTCCAACTATCAATGATAACGACAAAAGATAAAGTCGTTATCTTGAGACCTAAGAAACATCCAAATTTGAGCTTGAATGAAAAAGAAAAGAGTTGTACGAAGTAAAGAGAGTAGTGAAAAGAGGGCGAAGGGAAAGGTAGAATCCATTTACTAGTCTCAAATTCTAACCTTCGTGAAATCCTCCTCGGTGGCGCAACCCCTAAACATACCATTACAATTGAATCCATACTCCACGTCACTAGAATTAGACACAAAAATGAGCCCTGTCATCCCTTCCTCCTTATAGTTGTGCTATTTTCCCATGTTGAATGAACATGGAGATTGAGTTCATTAGTGACATCTTCAAGGGTCGAGATATAGGTGTCAAAGGAATTTGTGTAGGCTTCCTTAGCTTGGGCTTTTAGAAAATTGTCGAACTCACTAATGACAACATTAAGGCATGGAGGCTTCCTTAGCTTGGGTTTTTTTAGAAAATTATCGAACTCACCAATATCAGTTTTGAGGTATGGAATGATAACAACCAATGTGATCAAGAGAACAAAAGCAACCTTAGTTGCATTACCAACCATTACACTCTCAATGATTCGTACTTTTATTTTTTTATTTTGCTGTAAGCCTCGACTATTTTTTCCCTTTAATCACCATTACCCCTTCCAAAAGAACCATTGCAACTTTGGTCGCTATTACCCCTTCCATGACTTGTGGTCTTGATTTTATATCTTGGTTCCATATTCTGGAATTTTTTAATGGAAAGGTTGTCCAAGGTCTTGGAACTTATTATATAATAACTTCCTCGAAGACCTTGACAATTCTATACCGATTAAAAATGAGTAACTTTGGCTCTTAGCTCGTTATTGCTTGGTGCTAGTATTTGGCCCCAAATAGTATCACATTGTTATGTTTGGTCATGTGGCAATTTGAGATGCTTATGGTGGTGGGGCTCATGATGACATCGATAAAACCGTCGGCGGAGTTAAAGAGGTAAACATGATCTATCTAAATATTGGAGGCTCCAAATAAGGAGATGGTGTCGTTGTCGCTCTTTATCCTTAACCCAAAGTGGTCGTAGGAGTTCCTGATCATGTTGCCATCTTTGGGTACGATTTTCTTGATGTGAATTCCATGGATGATGACATTGTTCACATACTACATGATGAGGCCACCGCCATTCTTGATCTGAACGTTCATACCATGACCATCAATGGTCTTATGGAAGGAAATCAAGAGCTTATGTCTCAACTCAATGATCATGCTATGCTCGAATATAATCTACAATGGGCCTTGTTGGGCAATGGCGAAATGGAGAGTTCGTGGTTGGGATTCACCATGTCGTCCTTAGAGTTGTCGGACCACACAAATGTCGTATAAGCAACATCAAATTGTTTAAGGGTAGATTTGTCCCATGGTAATGTTGCTGTTGTGATGATATATTTTGTTTGAGGTGTTTTAGGACTTACAAGGTTAGTTGTGAACTTTTACTTAAAAGATGATTTGTATTTGGACCTTACCAAGGCAGTTGTGATTTTTGGCTTTTTTATATTGCGTGGTTTGTCAAACCTTTGTATGGGCTTATTAGTGATTTTGTCCCCTTTTTGGTAATTGAAGAAAGTCATATCTAGTTTTATCAAAGGCTCATCAGTGCACTCTCGTGGAGTTTGATGACTACTTTTGTTGACAGCAAATATAATGTTTTTTTGCATACTTATTAGAGCTTTCTCTATTGCCTTCTCAGATGTTATTGTAGATTCAATAGTTGTTGAGAGGGAACGCAAAGAGTCACAAAGCACCTCAAGATCTCTTCAGTCTTTATATTGGGTTCTTCAACTTTTGGAGTAATTTTGAGCTCTTACTTCAATGGATCTTTTATGGATACATATGGAGTATGGTTTGTTTTTTGGTGTCACTATTACTTCCATTGTTAGTACTTGTAGTTATTGTTCTTATAAAAGAACAACCTAGGTTTAGTACACCAAAAGGGAAAAAAATCCTTTTTTTTGTCAGGCCAAAGTTTTTGGAAAGCTCAAAATAGAGCATTGTTCAATTATAGGTTGTGCGACAACCTAGTGTTTTTCTTCTTACTTTGTTTATTTTTCTTGTAGCAAACAACTTTGTAGTTTGATTTACTATGTTCTTCTTTACCACAAATTCTCTTGGTTTTACCCCTGTAGTTTTAGGACGTGTCAAACTTGTTCCCTCGGTTGCGTCTCTACTTGGTGTTGACCATTATAATGGATTTTTGAAGAATTATACTTCAACATTGGTTCTTAGCACATTCCTTTTGGTGCATCTACACGGGATGTGTGAACTGAGCATTGGCACCCATCATAATTTTTTTCCGCTGCAAGATTTTTTTATTTTGATCTCTTCTTTCACTTTCATAACAAAGTGAAAGCATAATTGATATGACAAGGGAATGAATCAAGCCATCAACATTATTGTTTTGCAAGAGAGAATACAAAGAGAATCAGAGTAAGATTTATTGTGCACACCAACAATTTGATGAAATGTTTTGAATTCATTTTGGATTTTGAACCATAAGTTTGCTAAGTTGTAGTTGTGATTTCTACATTTCTCACGTGGTGCTTGTGAAATTTTCTTTTTGAAGACAGATTTGTATTACAATGGTTTCTTGCAATTTTCTTTGATGAAAGCTTCTTTATATGATGGTTAAACATTGGTTTAAACTTCTACCAAAGATGATTACACATTGATATATTTTGCTTCTATCTTGAGAGGTTAAGTATTATGTTTGGCTTCTACTCTTGATGATTAAGCTTTGTTGCTTCTACTCTCGATGATTAAGCTTTGTTGCTTCTACTTTATGGTAGTTAAGCATTTGTTCTTGATTTGTTTCTACCTTTAGGTAGTGACTATTTTCTCATATTTGAGTCATTAATGGTAACTTCATTCCTACCAATCATCATTTCGATGAAGACTCTTTTCTCATACAAGAATCATATTATTGTGACTTCTCTCTCATCAACATTTATTTCAGTGGTGACTCTTTTTCCACTAAAAATATTACTAGTTTGAAGCTTTCAAACGTGATTTTCAAAAAGTTGGATTTTGCTTACTAAGAAATTTTTCTTTGGCTGATGAACATTTCAGTTATTTTAGCTAAGCTATATTTCTATCAACTTTCTCTGACTTCTCTAGCATCTCTAGGTAGCCTTTCAAATTATTATTTGCTTGGTATAATTCAATTTTTATCTTTTCTCTTTATTTGTAAGGAAATAAATTTTCTTCTTGTAACAAGTTGAAAGTTTAGTAAGCTTCAACTTGAGACTTGAGGTGGAGTGTTGGAGATATTATAAATATTTGATAAGATATGATAGGTAAACTCTTTAAGAGATTACAAATATATAAATATCTCATTAGATTAAGAGGTTACAAATATCTAGATATCTCATTAGGAGATCGTGAGCATCGTAGTTTATCTACAATGATTATCTTTATGTTTCTATTATTCATATTATCTTTAAGCAGTCTTTTTACCATTTAAAAGAGAGACTAGAAATTGTATTATTCAATTCAATCAATACAAAGTTTTTTTTACTTTTAACTCTTAACAACAATATGAACAACTATGATTCTTGCATCACTTTTAACGTTCTTAAACATATGGATACCAACAACATGTATCCACCATATCAACATGGTTATCTTCCAGATAAGCTGAAAATCACCATAACAAGGAATGATCCAATAATCATATCCTTAAGAGTAAGGTCAATCTTCATACCCTTACAACAATTGTCCTATCTTTTAAAATAACAACATTTTCACATTTTATGTCATTCTCTTTAACTATAATTTCACTTTCAATCTTTTAAACCATCCTACTCACCATCATTATTTTACAACAATTTTCACAAGCTTTTAAAAGATATACTTAATTAATTATATAGATTTTGCAACTTAAACATTTCTTCACTATTAATGGATTTTTCCCAATGATTCCTACCCTTCAGTAAGGGTACAACTTTGGTATATGCATTTGCTCAGCAAGAGTCTAGCTTTGCCCAATGAATTGAGGCATAAAGAGCTCATACTATGTTTACTCGCTTAGCAAATAGACCATTCACCCAGCAAAATAAGTCATAGAAACATAACTTTTAAAATCTCATACATTTCACTTATCGAGGCTAAACCCCCACTTAGCCAAAGGACTCACAAAGAGCACTTTAAGTTCACTTCTTATTCACTTGGTAAGCACGATGCTTACTTAAAGAATGAAATAAAGACTTCATACTCTTAGTTACATTTACCTAGCCCAACGAAAATCTTCCTTCGTGCAACAAGGGAAGTCATAGATAGCATATTCTAAGACTCCTTTCTTATTTGCTCAGTAAATGGGAAAACTCGTCTAACAATTATCATCACAAAGACTTTAATAAGTCTTGTCTCTTTGCCTAGAAAAGACAATTCCTTTACCCAATGATTACGAGCCACAAAAGCTCTTAAAACTTGCTCAATTAACCATAGGACTCACCCAACAAATCCATATGTTCTTGGGTTCTCAAGATCCTTGCCAAGCAAATGAGGCACTCACCTAGCAGACACTCAATAAACCTAGAGATTTTCTCACAAAGTTTATGACTTCACTTAGTGAGTAAGGTACTCGCATAATGAGCCTTCATCGTGTTCATTTGTTCTTAAGTATTTCCTTAGCAAGAGAGGTCCTTGCCCAATGAAAACTTATGTTTTCCAAAAGAATAACTCACAAATTCAATGTCGCTTAGAAAGAGTCTCCCTTCACTCAACAAGCTTTCAAACAAAAACCCTAGCAAAAGAGACCTTTGCTCAGCAAAAGTTCTAAATAGCAACATGCAAACTCATGTAATTCATCCATAGTTCACTTAAATCAACATGCAATCCATTCAATCACTTAAAAACATTCTATAAACATAATATATATGTAAAGATAACAACTTTTCTTACATGCATGGCAGATTCAACAAGATTTTGTAACTTCGTGAAAATCTCAAAATCTATAATAATGACTATAAATTCCTAAACATATTCAAAACATGCATTTCTAAGAAATTAAACAACGTGAAAATAACATCATAATAATATACAATTCACAAAAATACACCAAGGTTATCTTCCCTTACTTATTGAAGACTTGGGAAGGAAAATCTTTAGTGAAGAAAGAGGAGAATTAATCAACACTTTGATGTTTTTCACACAAGGAATTAAAGTCCTAAAAGAACTCTAATAAGAGGATAGTACGAAAAGAAAGAAAAGAAGAAGAGTTTAAGGTAACTTGAGGGTGTCACAAAGGTAAAAGGTAACTTATTTGGAAAAACAATATCATTTTTTCTTGTTACCCCACCTAACATAAAAACTTATGACCTCGTTACAACATATAAAAAATCTTATCATATTCACATACTTGAAAATCTTGTTTGCAAGAAGTTGATTGATTTACAAGTTTGTGAGTAATGAGTGTCCATAGGAGAAGAGAGTATTGCAATTACAAAGTTTTAAATACTTGAGACAAGTTAGTAGAGTGAACCCTTGATTCGATGAGCGGAAAATTTCAAGATCTTACCCTCTAATTTGGCACTCAATTGATTGTCACCTAAACTAAAAAGAAGTTCAAGCTCGTTTTCTTCTTGTTTATTTCATTTCTTAAAAAAAACACTCTATAAGAAGAAAAAAGTTTACGTGCCCACTCCGTTTTACTAAAAATGATAAGATGGTGGATAGGTTGATAAACCAATATTTCGTATATTAATGTTGTATCTTTTTAGATAAAATTTGGAATATTCTTTACATATATCACAGACAATTCACTTTTTTTTCTTGAGATGAATGCAACACAAATAAAAAAATAAAAAATACAACAAAAATTGAAAAATTTTGCCCCAAAAGATAAAATCACAAATGATTAGCACGATAGTGCAGCTTCTAACATGATTATGCTCGCCTTTGAGTTACATAATAGGTTCGTAGTGTTCAACATGTCCGTGCTTACTATATATAACCTCATAATCAACTAAACACCCATGCAGCTTTAAGCACACTTGCACTTGACCAGAAGATAACCACACACTCATACCAAGCCTAGCACACTCGTGCACGAATACAGAAGACACTTAGTACTACCATGCTAACATCTACACACTAGTACACAAACACAAAAGACACTTAGTAAGGTTGTGTTAATATTTACACGCTCTTGCACAATCACAATTGGTAGTTAGCACAGTCGTCCTCAAATGTGCACGCCTATGCAAGCTACTAAGAAGGCTCATCTCGCACAATATAAAAGGAGGCAACCTGGAAGCTTGAGAACTCAATCTTGACAAATGTCATTCCATTCCAGTCCATCACTTTCCAACATTCCACACTTCATCATCTCCATCCTTCTAGTGTTCCTATTGACCCCTAGACTCCCTAGAAGGCACCTAAAGACATTGACAAGACTGAAAGCACAACATAGAGTGGAGGAGCAGAACATCAAGCTTCTATAGGTTTTGGTTTTCCTTATTTTTTTTTTTTTATGGTGTTATGGTGTAGTTGAGCTTAGAACTCTTTATTATTTTTTATTTTTTATTTACTTTTTACTGTTTAAATTATCCTATTGCTTTGACTATTCTTTCATGTTAATCAATTAATTAGAGGTCAACACACCTTAATTAGCTGGTAGAATTATAGGATAATTGGGTTTAGGGAAATTGCATGACCAACTTCTTCCCCTAAACTTCTTATTCAATTAGTAATAGTAATTTTTGTAAACCTAAGCTTACTTAACTATATGTTTCTAAATGATAAAATAGAAACTATCTTAAGGTAAAGATTATTAAGGGTATTAGATTAAGGTTTCCTAGTAGCATTAAGAGGTAAAATTAGTAACACACAAGGGTAGGATAAGAGCATTGTATAAAATTGAAGTCAAGAGGAAAAAATATAACAAAACTAGAACCCTTGATTCAAAAAAAACTAAAACCAATTCTTCTTTATTACTTTCTTACTTTTCTACTTTACTTGTTTCTTCTAATCTTTGCACTACACAAATCTTTTCCAAATTTGATAGTCTAAACTATATAAAAACTTCTCCAAAATTGACATACTAGTCTTTTTGGTACGATATCTGAACTCATAGCTTTATTAATATCGTGATACAGTACGTTTGTCCTTAAGTGTTTACCAAATCACATTAGTGAAGAAGGAGGAAACTTGATCACCACTTTGATGCTTCTCTTAGCTTGGAGGAGAAGGCAATGAAAATCAAAGGGTGCAAGAAAGTTGTTCTGGTTTCTAAGGGTTTCAAGTGCTGCAAAGGTATAGAGTTTTAGGAGGGTGCGGTTTTAGGGACATTTTGAGAAAAGAGATTTATTGTCCAATAGGTAATGGTAGTAGCAATCATGATGGGATTTAAGGGTTTTATTTTAGGTTTTTGGGAAAACAACTATGAGATTTCAAGGTTTTCTCTAAAACTTTGGTTGGTCGAGGCTCCATCTCAAAAAATATATCGTCATACCAAAAAACATGTCAACGACACCAAATCAGCTAAACTTTATTAGAAAGTGTTTACAACTTCTTTTTGTTAACTATTGGTGTTTTACTCAACTCAGGTAACCACTTTAAAAGAAAATTTGTCTCAATATACTTATTATTGGTCATTTTAGTTGTGAATTTTTTTGGAAGAGGCACAACACCACAATTTATTATTTCTCCTTTTCAACAACTAAATTTAATTATCTTGTTAAGTACTCAACCACTCAATTAAACACACGCATAAAAATGTTGATGTTACAAAATGTTCCTCCCAACAACACCACCATTGTCATACAATTCCCTTCCTCAACAAATTGTAGTCTTGAAATTTGACAATACCCTCACTCACAACATCATTGCTCAAGTTCCTAGAAAATGCTCTAAAGACTGAAACTATAATATTAACTTCATCTTTCCTATTTACCCTCACAAAACATTTTTGCAATGAACAAATAAGTTAGTTGGAAGCTAAAAAATTAGTTGGTAAATAAAAATTGGTTGTTGAAAACTGTTATTTAGCTTATTGAATTATAAGTATTTGATAAAATTATATGTTGAAGTAATTGATAAACATGAAATGATAAAAATAGTCTTATTTAAATGATATTTTTATATATTTTTATTTTTGTGTTAATTAGTATAGTGATTAAAATATCTTGAAATATTTATACCAAAAAAGAATATTGAAGTATAATCTTAAAAATAATAAAACAAATGATGTACATAGTATAATAGTTAAAATAAACAGTATAATATAAAAAATATTTTAAAATATAAAAAATAAAATAAATATATAATCTATCAATATTAATATCTTGAAGTATAATATTTAAATAATAAAATATATATTATAAGCAGTATAATAATTAAAATAAATAGTATGATATAAGAATATCTAAAAAATAAAAATAAAAATAAAACAAACTTATAAATATTTATCATTATTAATATATTATTATGTAATAAAATGATAAAAATAATAAAACTATTCCTTACGGAAGAAGAAAACTAAAAGTAGAATAGAATAAATTCATACCTTATATATAAAAAGATAAAAAAGAAATATAATAAATATTTAAAAAATGAGAATTTAATATTTTAAAAAACGTTCCATGAATAAATATCAAAAAAATATTACAAACTCTTAAAAAAAATGTTTGTTTATGAAAATATCTTAAGCGATATTGACATAAAATCATGAGGTTCACGACCATCCGTTCACTTTATGGATAAGATATGCGTGAATAAAATATCCCAGTCCAAGCATAGGCAACAACCAAACACATCCTAGAAGCCATGAAAACTCTGATTTGTGCGCCAAACGCAGCTCTGCATCTCTCAAAACGTTCTCCACGGAAAACAAACTTCCCACATTATTACCCTGCACAAAATCTCAACCACCCCTTCAGTACATTAACGCCACGTGCCAGTGCCAAAGGCTTTTCCACTGGGCCTTCAACCGTTAAAAGTGATGAGAAGAAGCCCACCAGAGGGAAAAGCAACGACGATGACGAGCTTTCCACGGAAGTCATGTACAGGGTAATACGCAGGATCTTGTTCTCCGTTGGGGTGCCAATGGGCTTGGGCTTGGGCTTCTTGTACCTTTTCGGGGAGCTTAAGGAAAAGCATGTATGGGATGCTCCACTGTGGTTACCCTTTTTGACAACATTCTTGACTTTTGGGGCTTCCACCGTTGGGATTGCATATGGGGCACTGTCTACAAGTTTGGACGCAGAAAAGGAAGGTTCGTTTCTTGGGCTGGAACAAATTCAGAAGAATTGGGTAGAAACGTGGAAGGAAGAAGAGGATGCAAGCTAGTTAATTAGTTAACCTAAGGTTATCATTTTGCATATGGGTTCATTGTTTCACAAGTTAGAACCATAATTGTTGCTATTGTTATGCTAAGTAAAAATATGTAATAGTATTGGTCTACCTTGTAATACAATAATTTAATCAAATATTTGTAAGATTTTTTTATAGGATATTGAATTCGGAGTTACACTTTTGCTGGTTAGATGCAGTCTTGAATCTTAATTTAATATTGGCGTTGTACACTAATAATTATGTATCATGGATATTTTTAATTAAAAGTGATTTAATAAGATTTAAAATAATTTGATTATAAAATATAGAATTTGAATATGTAAAGACAAATAGATAATTTTATTTTTGTGATGTAACAAAATAGAAATATCAAAAATAATCATAAGATTATTTATAAAACATTGACATCCAATTATAAAAAAGAAACAGAAAAAAGTTTCTTTTGTAGAAATACGTATAAATCTAAAAAATCAAAACATACGGCTTTAGAGAATGATCGATCATAATGAATTCAGGGAAGTTTTTACTTAATTTCTTAATAATTACTTTAATGTATTCTAAATTTAATTCTACTCATACCAGCATTGATAAATATAATTCTTATTAATACAACTCAACTTAACTTTAGCCCTTACCAAATAGGTGTCTTTCACCGATCAAATATATACATGATGGTTTGAAAGTAGATCTAGTTGAAGAGGCAAAAAGAAAATTCATTGAGCTACTTATCTACATTGAAAAATTAGGGACATGCTTTTATTCAGAATCTCTCTGTATTACCACTACTTAAGTATGTCATATTTTAAAGAACTAAATACAAATATTTTAAATAAGTGCATAACTTTTCACTAAAACAAAATAAATTAAGTAAAATAAAAGAAACTGAGCTGAAAATAAAAAAGACCAAAATTAAAATCCATAGTAAAAGCCACGGGATTGATTCCCTTGTAAACTACCGAGAGAGAAGTGTAAAATGACCTTTCGAAATAGTAAAAGCAAAATTAAATGGGCAATTCAATTAGAATCATAATAGTTGACAGAGATTTATAAGGGAAAAGTTAGCAAATCTTATAGGTTATACCATTATATATGTATGTTGATCAATGTTAAAATGAACCAGGAAGTCATAAGTATTAGATTATTTTTTTAGAATATATATACAAGCACACACGAGATCAAGATCAAAACCAATTGCATTACCTGTTCAGAAGTTTTACAATATTCAGGATCATGAAAATACATAATATTACTAATTTATCATTCTCCCAAAAGAAAAAACAAGATCGAAAACGTTGTTTAGTCCAATAAATGGTCACGTCTCCCTTATGATAAACATAAAAACGCAAGCACTTTATGTCATATTCGACTAGCAATAGATGACACAGTCAATGAACATATTACTACTAATAAGTATTTATATTTATATCAAAGCATGGACATAGTTAAGGTAGCCGAAACATAGACAAAATTATCAGCGAACATATCAGTTTATAGGTAGCATGAACGTAACACATGTTATTCTTATCTAGTTTTGGAGGTTATAAATTTATAATTTTTTTTAATTTTTTGAACATTATATTCTAATATATAATTGTATTAGTTATTTATTTAAGGTAATTATATTTTTAAGTTATTCAATTTAAGTAATAAGGAGATAATAAAACTCTATATATAAACTAATGTATTAGGAATGATTATGATTTCCAATATATCAAATTAAAATATTTTTTTTCTATTTTCTTCATAAGAGATAAATAAATCTTTTATATTTTCTCTCCATAAGAGAGAAGCGAATTTTCTAAAAGAAATAAGATGATTTTGTTAAGAAAGATTACAAATCAACTATTCATATTCAAGATTGTTAAAGGATGTACTACATTCTCTAATGCATTGTTATAAATTCAGGTATTTACATAATTTTAAAAATTATGATGATGAAATATAATGATAGAAATATATAAGAGTAAGATAACTCTAATATTATAGTCTTTATTATATTGTTAAGTGTTGATTTAATTTCTAAAATATCTGAAATTTTATTTTTAAATGAATATATAAAATTATATCTATTCCTTTTATTTTCATTATACGAATCATATCATGATTTGGAGGACATAAGTAAATATAGTAAAATTGTATATTCTTAACTATTATTCACTCTTAAAAGGAAACTCAACTCAACTGAGCCAATTGCAGAGGAGTTCCAAAATAACGTTAAGACGGCTCCCCTTGCGCCGCCGTGGCGCAACGGCGTTGTAAATGCTCGGGGTCAAGGCATGGCAGAGAGGACCCTACGCCACTGCGACGGTTGAGTAAAAATGTCGCAAAGGAAACCGTCCCATATCGCAGTGTTGGCAAGCAGCCTCCTCCGTCTCCATCTATGTCCGTCGCACCTCTCGCCGACGGCCGCAGCGCTCATCAACGCCACTGTGCAATTCCACCGCCACGCAACGCCGCCGCGTGAAGAAGCTTAAATGCGGGTTCGATTCGTCTAGAACAGAGCCGATATGTTAGATCCATTTCGCTTTGGAGACGTGCACGTTGCTAGTTTTGGAAACGGATCGTGGCTTCTGCTTTGGAGACGTGGGTTGTTGGCTTCCGCTTTGGAGACGTGGGTTGCTGGCTTCCACTTTGGAGACGTGCGTTGTTGGCTTCCGCTTTGGAGACGTGCGTTGCTGGCTTTGGAAAGAAAAGAAAAAACAATGGCCTCGTGCTTCGCTGATGTGACGCACCGTGGATACAATTTTGTTCTAGCTTTCCCGTGAAGCCTTCCATGGAGAAGGATTCAATTTTTTCAGAAGGGTTTATTTATTTTAAAGAGTGAGATAAACCCAAGACAAGCGTGTTAGCCTCGAGTCGAATCCCATGTGGATTTGGTTTCACGGTGGCACCTATTGTATCGTATACTTCTGCGTCCGGATCCAATATATAATTTTTTTTTTATTAAGCGGGGGTCTAATGTTTTTTTTAAGCGAAGGTCTGATTTAAGCCCATCATGTTTTTTTCTTTATGAATTTCTTTTTTTTTTTCTTTTTATTATTATTATTTATTATTAAATAATAATAATATAAGGTATCATTATTTATGTAATTTTGAATCTTTTTTATTAATTTAAATTCTCTAATAATTTTTAAGATTAAATTAATTAAAATAATATATTACCAAAATAATATCTATTGTGTAAATTGATTTAATTTAAATTTTATAGATGTATGTAAGGATGAAGTTATTTATGGAAATTGTGATCATTTAAAAGAAAATATAATTTGGTCAAATAATAACATACTTGTAATAATAAATATATGATCATTATAAAGTTTTATTTTTCATGTAAATAATAGTTAATCCAATTAATGAATATTATTTAACAGAACTAATTATTAATATTTTATTATTGCGTTGAGAGTATTATTTACAAATTAATTTTTTTGTCTAAAAACTAAAAGTTAATATTGTGTTGAGTATATTGTAAAGGATCTATTATATAATTTGTCTTCACATGTCTTGTTATACACTTTGTATGCCTTACATACTTTAAAGTATCTAACCACTATGCAGTGATATAAACTTACAATTTCGAATTCTGCACTTATGCATATAACTTGTATAAATTTAAGATTTTCTATTTTGATTAAATTGTCTAGTAATTTTGGTTGGATTAATTGAAATAACATGTTGTAAAAGTAACAATTGTTGTATAGATTAATTTGATTGAATTTACCTACATGTTATGTGGGACTATTCATGTAAATTATGCTCGACTCAATGAAAGACGTAATTTGACCGAATAATTATATGTTTATGATGGTAAATATGTGCTTATTATAAGGTTATTTTCTATGTGAACAATGGAGTGTCAAAAAACAATCATTGTTTGACAAGACTTATCACCAATGTTTAATCATTGCGTTAAGAGTAGTACTTGCAGTTAGTTCTTTCAATCCAAAGATTGAGGATTAATGGTGCGCTAAGTATCTTGTTTTGGTCTTTTATCATAAAGATTAATTGTACTTTGTATGTTTATTGTCCTCTTTTTAGTATTGTTATTAGTGTGGTCAACGTATAAACTCAAATAAATAGTATTACAATGTTGAATGGGATGAATTTTTAGGTATGGAAGGAAGTTGTAATAATAGTACTTGCCTGTATGGATTTGGATCTAGCGCTTCGAGTAGAGAAACTGAGAGTAAATTCTATGAAAGTTAAAAAGGGAAACTAGAAAGGCGAAAATCACGATCTTCTCAACCTTGAGGAAGTGCAAGAGCCAGTAGTCCCTAAAAGAAAGGTAGAAGGAGTTCACCCATACCGTAACGAACAAGAAACCCTTGGGCACAAGGTAAGATCTTTTCCTCCTGCATCTTCATCTAGTGGTCCACAACTCTAAACCAGCACACTTCATCACATAACCCAACAAATACTGCACTCTGAGGGGCCAACTTCGGCTTTTATGTAGCCGAGAGCCGACACTCTTCAGACCTTCCTAACCGGCTCTATGTCGAGACCTTTTGGTGGGCTCAATGCCGGGACCATTTGGCTAGCTCTATGACGAGACCACTTAACCGACTCTATGACGAGACCTTCTGATTTATTCTATGTCAAGACCTTCCCAGTCGGCTCTTTGCCGAGATCATCTTGACAAGCTCTATGCCGAGATCATTTCGACAAGCTCTATGCCGAGACCATCTCGACCAGCTCTATGCCAAGACCTTCTCAACTGCCTCTATGCTAAGACCATCTCAACCGGCTCTATGCCGAGACCTTCCCAACTCGCTCTATGCCGAGACCATCTCAACCAGCTCTATGCCGAGACTATCTCGACCAACTCTATGTCGAGATCCTACCCTTTAATCCTACATCCAGAACTAAATGAATTTTGATTTCTCCAATTAAAAAGAGATATGTAGGAGAAAGAGACAACTCTTGTCAAGTTATCCATCCAAAGAACACCAAAAACATTCTTTATCCATTCCTTGTAAATAACTTATATTTTTAGAAAGACACAAACCACAATGTAAGAGTAATATTCTTTCATGCATCTAGTTAGTGTAACTATTGCGTGATAGGCATGTTGGGATACTTGGTGATCCCTACATGTAACTAACTCCCAAGCCCGTTTTCTGATTTAAGATCAGTCTTATCCAACTCAAAGGTTTCCTGACATTTTCTATAAAAATGTCGGTGGCGACTCCATACTCCTTGTTCCTTCTTCGAAAGGGACTCAAAATCCAAACGTCTATTTTTCATGCCCTAGTGTCACGATTTAGGTCACGACATCACTCAAATTGGAGCTTGGTAAAGACTTGATCATGCACTTGGTTTTTATCTCACTTCCTACACACTTTGGGAAATTTCAAAGTGAGCTATAACACTTAAAAGGACAAATGGTACCTCAATAAGGGTGTTGCAAAAGGGTCTTCTCAATGAAAGAAACCAATACATACAGATATTTGTCTTAGACATTAAGATTGAAGGTGCCAAAAGAGCTAAGGATGTTTTAAAACTAATACATATAGATATTTATGGTCATTTTCCTACAACTTCATGGAATGGACAACAATATTTTATTACGTTCATAGATGATTACTCTAGGTACGATTACTTATATTTGATACATGAGAAGTCTCAACCCCTAGACGTTTTCAAGTCTTTCAAAGCTGAAGTTGAACTTCAACTTGGAAAGAAAATGAAAGCCATCAAATCTGATTGTGGTAGTGAATACCATGATAGATATGATGGATCAATAGAATGACGTCTAGGGCTTTATGGCCTTTTTCTCAGAGAGTGTGGAAGTGTTCCATAATACAGCATGTCAGGAAAACCTAGCATGAACGGTATGGAAAAACAATAAAATCGGAATCTTAAGGATATGGTGAAAAATATGATTAGTCATTTTTCTTTACTAGAGTCACTCTAGGGAGAAACTTTAAAGATTGCACTTTACATTCTTAATAAGGTACCAACTAAAGCAGTTAACAAAACTCCTTATAAACTTTAGACTGACAAAAAATCAAGCATCAAACACTTGCACATTTGGGGTTATCCAGTTGAAGCACGACCTTATAGGTCGCATGAAAGAAAATTGGACTCAAGAATAGTTAGTTATTATTTTGTTGGCTATGCGTTGAATGCTGTCGAGGATATAAGTTTTATGATCTCACTTCAAGATTCTTTTTGAAACGAGAAATGCGAGATTTCTTGAGGAAGTTGAGTTTGGGAAGGAAGAGAATATAAGAAATGTTATCTTTGGGGAAGAATATGTTAATGACATTGGTCAAGTCCTTGTGCCTATTATTGTTGAAAAAACAACTCCAATAATAGGAGAGAATGTTCAAACTATTTGATATATTGTTCTAAAACAAGATTGTGATGAGATTCTTCCTCAAATACCTATAGAGCAACCTCAACAATATTAGTAAGTGTCATTAAGGAGATCCATCAAAGAGAGAAGACATGCAATTATAGATGACTACATTATCTTTCTCCAAGAACATGAGGATGACATTAGTTTAACAAAAGATGATCCAATCAACTTCTGTCAAACTATGCAAAGTTCTAACTCTCAAAAATGGATTGATTCCATGAAAGATGAGATGAAGTCTATGCAAGATAATGATGTTTGGGATCTCATCGAATTATCTGAAGGTATGAAACCTATTGGTTGTAAATAGATATTTAAAATCAAAAGGGATTCTAAAGGTAATATCAAGAGATATAAAGCTCATCTATTTGCCAAAGGCTTTACTTAGAACAAGGGCATTGACTATATAAAAAACATTTTCTTTGGTATCTTCAAAGGATTCTTTTAGAACCATAATAACACTAGTATTTCGTTTTGATTTAGAGCTAACATCAGATGGATGTTAAGACTATGTTTCTAAATGGTGACATTGATGAAACGGTTTATATGATCTAACCTGAAAACTTTGTTTCAAATAAATCGAAGTCTATGGTATGCAAACTAAATAAATCCATTTATGACCTCAAACAAGCTTCCTGTCAACTATATCATAAGTTCCATCAAGTTATTGCCTCATATGGTTTTAAGGCAAATATAGTTTATGATTGTGTATATCACAAGTTTAATCAATGACATACTATTTGCTAGTAGTGATACATACTTGTTGCACGACACCAAGATATTTTTTACGAAGAATCTCGAGATGAAAGATCTTAGGGAAGCTTCTTTTGTATTAGGCATCCATATACTAAGATCGTTATCAAGGTATCCAGAGGTCATCGTAAGAGAACTATATCAACAAAGTCTTAGAAAGATTCGACATGAAAGGTAGTAAACCAGGAGATACCTTGATAGTTAAGGGAGACAAATTTATTCTTAAGCAATTCCCCAACAATGTCCTTGAAAGAAATGAGATGTAAAAGATTCCCTATGCCTCAGTAGTGGAGAGTCTAATGTACGTTCGAGTTTGTACTAGTCTCAACATTGCTATTGTGGTGGGAGTTTGGGGCAAATATTTGAGTAATCCTAGAATGCAGCATTGGAAGGCAGTTAAATGCATGATGCATTACTTGAAGAGAACAAAAGGATATATGCTCACTTATCGAATGTTTGAAGGTTTGGAGATCATTAGGTACTCAGATTCCAATTTTGCTAGATGTCAAGATAGTAAATGTTTCACTTATGGATACATCTACATGCTAATTGGAGGCTCTATCTCTTGAAAGTTTATTAAATAAACTCTTATAGCCCTTTCAACGGTGGATGTATAGTTTTTGGCTTGCTTCGAGGCATCCAATTATGGGATAGCACTATAAAACTTTGTCACTAGCTTATAGGTGATAGATGACATTGAAAGGCTATTGAAAATCTATTGTGACAATAAATCATTTATTCCAATAACAACAAAAGTTGTACAAAGTTAAAGTTTATCGACATCAAGTTTTTGGGTTGTTATAGAAAGAGTTCAAAATAAACATATTTTCATAAAACATATAAGAACAATTTTTATGCTAGCTAATTCATTGACTAAAGAGCTAATACCTAAGGTCTTTCATGAGTATACTACTTAGAGATTGGTGACAACTATGTCGAGGAAAGGTTGAGACTTCTTCAACACGCCTCTTTGAGACTTATGTGATACACCCTTTATTTTATTATTTTATTATTATTATTGTTTAATCTTTTTTTATTTTTATTTTTATTTTTATATTATTATTTTATATATTTTGGAGGACAGTTTTGGATTCCTACCATAGTTAAAAAAAAATATAGTCATTATTCTTTTGATTCTTTTGCTATACCTAATATTATGTCCCAGATGTTGTTTGCAAAATATTCAAGGTTTAAGATATATTTAGTGTTGTTTTCTCTTAATAATATAACGCAAAAAAAAATCACCTACTCTCAAAGTACCAAACAATTTCTCAACCCTAATAGGTTCCAACTCATCATTTTAATTTTATATGTTGATGACGAGAGTGTAAATAGCATTACGATATCATGAGTTCAAAGGAAGATGAAAGCGACATTTTAAAATAACAAAATCAGCAATTATTTAAACCAAACTTAATTATATACACGTTTATCTGCATTTTGTATTGATTAATAAGTTGCGGTATTGACCGTCTATGTTATACAACTTGCATCTAATTTAACTATGGATCTTTGAAGGATAATCTTTTATTTCTTGGGGTGCATTTTGAAGGATAATTTTTTAAGTAGACACGACTTATTACTTAAAAAAAATTCAAATTAATATCAATATTAATATTAAGGTGGTTTAAGTGAAATTGAAATTAGATTTTTTAAATAAATTTTATATTCAAATTTTATGAAAAAATGTGGTTGAAAAGAAAAAGTCCATTAACTAGATTTTTCAACTAATATTAATTATCAATAAAATATGAAGATATTTCGCATCAATAATAATAATAAATTAATTAATAAGTATTTCATATAATTGTACACGTGCTTTTATTTAGATAAAATTTTAACGCATAAAGTAACTAAATGTTTAAAAGAAAATATTTAAAATTATATGAGATATATACATAATTAATATAAATAAATAAGACAAAATATAAGTAAATTATAAATAGGAACAAAATAATAATTTTTAAAAATATAAAGGAATTAATATGAGAGTATAAATAACTTAGATTTAAGAAAAATAAAATAAAATACAATTGACAATAGTTATTTTGATAAAGTTGAGATTTAGAGAAAAAATAATACAATAATAAATTTTAAAATAAATAATTTAAGAATTTTAAAATATAAAATATACAGAAATGATAAATAGTGGTTAAATATTAAAAGGAAAAAAAATACAACGATAGGATAAATTATCACTAAAGTTTAACACTGATAAAGTGACGAGTGATGACGTTAGTTTATTATATAACGACAGATAGTTAATATTTGTTAAATTTATATTTTTTTCCTTTTGGTTTGAGATTATAATTTGTTTTTATGAAGAATAACGTGGTTTAAGTTGAGGAGAATTATTATCTATAATTATATAAAAATAGATATAAAAAATTTCGCGTGTATATTTTTATACTTATTTTATTTTTATAATTATATCTATAAATTATTATTTTCTTTACTTGTAACTACTTCTATAATTTTATTTTATTTTTACTTGTAACTCTTTTTTACAAGAATAGAATGGCACGGATTTGAACAACTTTATATATACATATCAACGTCACTAATTGCTATGATATTTTCAATATCTATATATTTGTTTGTGGTATTGAAAATATATATGAAAAAGACTCAAAGCTGATAAGATAATTATATGTATTTAAAATGACATCAAAGAAATTCCAGAGTCCACTCGAAATAAAAAAAGTTGAAAATGATTAGAGGTGAGAGATTACATTATTGAGGGAATGGAGACCAAGACATTCAGTCAACAGTGGCTACATGGAGCTTTCGGCTTTCAAATGCAACTTTGGCTCTTCCTCTCATGTAACCATACCCTTGCTTAAGTTACCCTACTATGAGAGTTCATTGGATATTATTGGATCTCATTAACTAAAAATTAAAAAATTTAATGGACGGTGTAAATTAGTTAAAATACAAATCATTATTGTGATCATAACTTTTAATACGTGTACTAAAGTTAACCTACAATAAGTAGGTGTTATGTTAATTGGATATTTTACTCTAGGAGTGACCTATTTTTTTCAAAATTAAAACTGGATATCACTTACTTCAATTAGTAAAAAGAGAGAGTATGAATAATTGTTCCGGAACAAACTTGCAAGATCTAGCCTAGAAGAAATAATTAAGCTCAACCCAAAACAAAGTCTAAGAATTTTTTTTTTATTATGGACACAATTAGGCAAAATCTGCCTCTTGCAAAAAAGTATATACGACAGTTAAGGATTCGCTTCACTTAAGAAAATATTTTTATTTTTAATTAAAAAGCATAAATTTATTTTCTATTTTGTTTTTTGTTTTTTAAAAAATTATATGACAGAGAGAAAACAAAAAATATATATTAAAAAATTATTTTCATTATTTATTTTACAATTATTTGAAAATAAGAAACAAAAATAATACTTTTGTAATTAAAATATTTTCTCAAACCAAATAATAAAAAAATAACCACAATTCTGTATATTCTAAAAAAAATAACTATTGCAAAAAGAAGTGGTCGAAGCACTAACATGAGGTAAGCAATCATCCTTTTTATGCATTTCTTTTATGGTATCTTCCTTCGAAGACATTCCTGATTGAGATATGGTTGGATAATAAATATGGACATTTTTTTAGTGATAATTAAAACTTTGGTTCATCACATTAGATTAATCTCTTATTAGATTCAATCTACGTTAATCTTGTCTATAATCTTGTCTATGTGATCTTTAAGGTGGTAAAATACCTTTGCAAGTCCCTATTTATTTGCTACACAAGCTTGAAGAAGGAAACCATTAATGTTGAGGTGAAGAAATGAAATACCTCTAATTAACCTAAGATTAGAATTTGACCTTGTGATTAGGTTTGTAATTTTGTACAAATTATTTTTGTACATTAATTCAGATTATTTTATTTCAGGTTATGGTAAAATTTAAAAAATAATTGTGTTGAAAAATTACAATATTAAACTATTTTTTTAATTTCTTATAAATATCATAGACGATTATATTTGAAGTACAATTAGATACTTCTTTTAATATAAAAATTTAAATCTTGATTCGCTATATCATAAGATATTAGTCTTTTTTACTGGACTCAATCTTTATTAGTATAATATTTAACTACACGTACATACTATTATTTTCTGTTATTTTTTCACACTCATATTCAATTTTCTTTATTTATTTTTTGCTAAAGATAGCGTGTATTTCTCCCTAGAAATAATTTTGTTCAAGCATTTGATGGACGCAATGATTCAAGAATTTATTTGCATTTAGGTTTTTAATTGGATCAATTTCCATCATATCCTACAAACAATTCATCATTCTATCAAATAAAAGTATAATTATCTTAAAGTAAAGTTAGTATACATGGATAAACTTTCTTAAGAAGGCCTTTATTCCTTTCAGCTGTATGATGTGATGGGTAAATAATGAACCAGCTGATCATACATAAAGAATGGAGCTAGATGGCATGATATGAAGGTCCTGTTCCTTCTTTTTGTTGAGGTCATGGAATCTATCTTAAAATAATAAAACTCATCTTACGTGTTTACAACAATGGGAAAAAAAAAAAAAAAAGGTGTATTTGACAGCACCAACGACTTAGTAACGTAACCAATAGTCCCATCATCAATAATAAAAAATGCCCAGGGAGGGAGAGAGTTGAAGTTGGAGGGACGGGGCTATAGTTAGGTTAAATATTCTAATAATTTTGTTGGATTTTATCCCTTTTGGTTTCAACATAATTATTTTTCGTAAAAATATATTTAATTTTAGAAAAAAAATCGGACGAGAAAAGGAAAGGGAAATTGTTGAGATCAAATTTAAATTGAGGAACAATATTATCCATTGATTATTTAATTAACTTCAGCTTAAGCGAAAGACTTGTTAAATCTAAAATTATGTAAACATTAAGAAATAAAAGTTTAAAATATCTGTAGAGGTTAACTCAGCTTTATCTTCGATTTTTATAAAAAAAAAATATTTAAAATATTTACTTATAGAAAAAATAAAATTTAAAACATTCGGTTCTTTTACTTGAAAATAAATAATGTGAATAGCATTAATAGACTTTTATTAGGGATTTATACCATAACCAACAAGTGAGGTTCGAATCAAGGGATTACTTTCATAAATTTTAAGGAAATTGAAAAGTAATTTTATTTTGTAGATCTTACTTTAAATTAATAAAAATTTATATGAATTTTAATTAATAAAAATAATGTATTAAAAAGAAAATGTTTATATGTCCACCTGAGCATCCCTTATTTAGTTTAATATCTATACAAGTTAGGGGTGGGGGATTCAGGGGCTTTTATTCTTAATTTCTCTATTATACTAGTATTTATATACGATATATAAAGTTATTTCCAATATACATGTTTCTTGAATTAAGAACAAGTTTCTATAAATTTTTATTATTAAAATTTTTGATCTAGTTGTATCCGTTTAAGAATGGTTCTTATATAAAATCTGGTTCTTAACTTATTATTATATTTTTTTACATAAATTCATTGAAAAGAAATACAAAAAAAAAATTAAAAACTATTGATTATTGGAAAAAATATTTTTAACAGTTCTTAAAGTTTAGGTGACACTAATAAACTCAAAAAAATAAATACAAATCTAAAATGGATTTTTGCATTAGAGTTCTCCTAATATCATATTTCTTGGAATTAAATACAAATTATTTAATTAGTAAGTACATTATTTTACATAAAAGCAATTGAAATGAAATTTGAGCTGAAATTTGAAAGGCCAAAACATCGAGATCAATTTTTTTTTTAATTTTTTATTACATAATAATTTGGACATGAATGTGGTCGAGGCCAGGGGTCATTTTTTTTTTTATTTTTTTAGTTCAGAATATTTAATGTGGTCACAAACCAAATTTTTATACACTAAATTATATATAATTGACGGATAAGTTGTTACGATAATACCTCATCACAAATCACTAATCAATTTTTATTTTTTTTAAGTCACTGATCAAAATCTTTAATCAACGGGACCTGTTAAAATAATAGAGCTAAAGATTAACAATTAATATATAATAACTTAAAAGTTAATTGTGTCTACTAAAAAAGAAAGGTCGAAGATAGAACTTAGTGTTGTTTTTCTTCTCAATATTATAATAGAAGAAAAATTCACCTAAATAATCTCGAAGCCTCTAACAACTCAACCACACTACGTGCCAAGAAATCATCCACTTTTCTTCCCCCTTTTATATATTTCAATGATCCGAAGGTAAACGACATAACAATATAATGAGCACACTGTTCAAAGGAAAATGAAAATGTTATTTATTAACAGATTAACTTTTTTTTTTTTTACAAATATTTCAGTGATAACCATATATATATATATATATATATATATATATATATATATATATATATATATATATATAATCCAAACCCATGCTTGTTTATGTTTAGCATTTTGTATTTATATTGAACTCACTGTATTGACCGTCCATGTCATACAACTTGCATCTAATCTAACTATGGATCCTTAATTTGAAGGATAATGTTTTAATTAGACATTCCTTAATATATTCATTCAAATTAATTTGAAAAAATAAATAAAAGAACTTAATTTAAGAGTTCAAATATTTAAGATTTGAGATAAAAACAAATTTAAAAAATGGAAGTAACTATTTAGATAAAGCTATGTAGTGATAAAAAACATTGTTGCACAAATTTAAAAATAATTAATAGTTATGATTTATTTTTTAAATATAAAATGTTAAATAATTGCTAAACCAATATAGGAAAAAAGTGGTTGTTAAGTAATGTTAGAGTGAAGATTCTATTTTATCATATAAGTGTAAATAATTAATATTTGTCAAGCATTTTTTTTAAAGAAAAACATTATATATATATCCCATTCAACTTTGCATATGTCACCCTGAGTGTGATGTTATAAAATATCTACATAAGATTTTTCCCTTTGAATATTACGTTTGTTGTTTTTATCATATGAAAAAGACTAAAACTGATATGCACTAAGGAAAATTAGTGTTGAACACTCTTTGGGTGTATATTCCTTTTGGGTAGAAAAGAGATATAAAAAAGAAATTAAGAAAAATAAAGTAACAAATGTGATAAACAAAGTATTGAAAAAAAAAAGAAAGAAATTTAATGAGCAGAATATATATGTAAACAATAGAATGCGAAAAAAATTTGAAATTAAATTTAAGATGACATCAAATCATCAAAAACATTTCGGACTTCACAACTGTGAGCACTCTTTTGAAAGAAAAAAAATTCAAAGAATATTTAATAGGTCTCTAAATTATTTAAGAAATTTTAATTATATTTTTAAACTAAAAAATTATAAAATCTTCAATATTTTACAATTTTGTAATTGAATCACTGAAATTAATAAAACTGTTACAACATGTTAGTTATCCTTTTAGTAATTTCAAGACACATAAATTAACTCTCTAGATTTAATTACAAAAATTATAAAAAATTAAAAAATCAATTATAATTTATATTTAATATAAAGACTCAAATTAAAATTTTATAAATATTTAGAGATCTATTAACGTATAAAAAAATCATTAAAAAATATATAAACGTGAGATTAGATTATTGAAAGAAAGAAGATTAAGATAGTAAACCAGCGGCCGGTGCAATCCTATCTATGGTGTCATACTCATGCATGGATCTTTCAATTGTCACGTACAACTATGGCTTCTCCTTATCATAGACTTGCTTAATTTACTTTACTAAAACAAGGTAGTTCCTTGAGTATCACTACATCTCATTTTTAAAACAAATTAAACGTCAGAGACACACTAATTAGTGAAAAAAAAGAGTATATTTTGTCTGTTTGGACGAAATAATGTATTAAGCCAAGGTGAAATTAGCAACCTTCTAAGGAAGATTAAAATAGCATCCTGGTAAGTAAAAACATTACAAATTGAAAAAAATAAAGTGACTATTTCAATATTAGAAATATTTTACGAGATTGGACCAAGAATAAAGCTATTAGGCTTACTAACAAAAATTATTGCCTTAAGATATTTGTATATTTTCTTATTAAAAATTAATTCATAAAAAAATCATAATATAAATGTTTTCCTTGTAAATTTATTTTTAGTCTTTTTTTTTTCTCTCAATTAAATGTTTTTAATATTATTTTTTATATATATTTCACTCACTATATTTTCAATTAATTAAATTTTTTTTAAGTATTTTAAAATATTTTTCTTTTATCTTTCTATATATATTAAAAATTTTTAAGTATCTATCACTTTTAATTTATCATCTTTTATCTTCCATCTTAAATTGAATTTCAATGATTTTTCCTAAAAGATTTTATCAATATTTAAAGATAAATTATTATAAAAAATATTAGAAATTATATATTTATTGTAGTTATTAATTAATAATTTATATATTAAAAATTGTTTATAAAAAATTTCTTCAATTATTTAATAATAAATGATAATCTACAAATAAAAGAAAATACATTCAGTATGTAATATGTGCAATTTAAAAATTCTAAGTTATTGCATTTTTATAATCTAATAAATAAAAATTCCAAACTTCTTCGATACAAAAGAGACATTAAATAACCTAAAAGAATCAACAAGTAACAAAAATATAACATTGTAATATGAATTTGTAGACAACTTTCATTTATGCTATTGCTGCTACGTTATACAAGTTATTCGTATGATGCAGTATGCATATGGCATAGTCACATAATTAATCGAGCTCATCACAAATGGTCAATGTCGAATTGGTAAAATTTAAACTTGATTCATTTAAATATTTGAAATTAACTTCAAATTTTCAATTTATTTATTTGATTCAATAAATAAACTCATCAAACATTTAATGAATTTGAGTAAGAAGTTTTAACATAAAATGTTATACAACGTGCCCAAACTAAACACGATACCAAGCATCGCAACATAAACTTAATGCACTTATTTTGTTGTGAATTGAATTCACTCGTTAGATAGTATGTCACTTATTTACGGAAGTCCCCAAATTGGGAAATGAACAGTCATTTTATTCGTGTTTGTCTTTTTTCCTGTTTGTTCATTTGCGAGATTCTATATCCATCAATTTTGTGATTTTGTTAGTCTAGTCTATCATTAATTCGATCAGATGAGATCTTTTTTAACAATAGAAATGATATTACAGTTCAAAACTACGTTTAATGAATCAAAATTATCTTTCATGCGAACAGGAAGAACGTTTATAATGTATTGAGGTTGGGAACCACAGTTAAGGAGTAGAATAAAGCCAAAAGACATAGTAAAAAGAAAGTTTGGTTAAAAATAAAGTAAAACTTAAGTTGTTCGATAAAAAAAAAGAACAGAATTGATTTTGTAAAATTATTTGATATAAACAAAAGAGAAAAAAAATATAATATTAAATAAAAATACTTATTTATCATATTATCATTGTAGATAAAAAATTATATATATATAATTTTTATAATAATAAAAAATTGAATATAGATATATATTTAAAAAATATTTATACATAATAATATTATATTAAATTATATAATTAAAAATATTAATATATAATAATATGATAAATATAAATTTTAAAAAATATTATTTTTATTTTTATATATAAAAATTGTCTTAATTTTTAATATAAAAATTATATATTTATTAATTGTTCCGATTTAAAAGAAAATTTAACACCAAATTGTCTTAATTATAACTGTTTAAGAAAAAAATTGCTATAAAACTATGTTGGTTATGATAATTTTTATGTTAAAATAAATTTATGATATTTTATAAATTGAAGGGCGAAATTTGCAAAAGAAATACTTCTGAGACGAAATTCATATAAGTGTAAAATTTTGGAAGCAAAACTACTGTTAAACCAAAAATAATTTACACGAGAACTCACTTTGCCATATATTTTCTTAATTATTATAGTTACTTGTCACCACTTTTCACCTTTAAACTTCATTTCAATTCTACCCAAAAAGGGGGAAGAAACTTTCAAAGATCCATAATCCATACCATGACCTATTTTGTATTTACACCACCGTCACTTTCATATTTAAGTGTTTTAGATGACCACCACCACCTTTATACTTACCCATTCAGAATATCTGGATTCAGTTTAATTTATTGAAATTTTAATTCAGAATATCAAAATTTTGTACAACTCCAATTTTGTAATCACTTTTTTTAAGGTCCTAGAAGGCTTTCGTTCACAACAAAATTCAGTATAATTAGTAGATAATTGAATTTTTTTTTTAGTATATTGTCAAAATTTTAATTTTAGATTCTGTGTATGAAAAAAAAGTTAATTTTTAAGTATCAGTTAGCTATATGTTTAGTGTAAATAATAATAAAAAAAAAAAGGCTTTGGACCTTTTCAGCTGTTTAGATGGCATATTCAGAAAAACCAGTGGTGGGATATTCAGCATGCTTTTGCATTATTCAGATGGAAATGTTCCTCCTTTTGTTTACGTCATGGGATCTAACTTTTTAATAAATTCGTCTTATGCCCTGTGATAATTTTTCATGTCATATTTATATTTCAATTTTATTATATATTCCTAAAATAAACTAGAAGAGTTAGATGCTAGGTGGGTTTTTTCTTTTTTTCTTTTTTTTTAATTTTTATTTTTTTACCTCAGAGGGGTAATTATTTCTTAAAATTATGAAAATGGATAGATTTAAAAAACATCTAAAATAGAGTAAGTTTTATTTTAAAAATACGACTTTAAAAAATAAAAAAATATTTATTGTACGACTTTATAATTTATTATTTTTTTAGTAAAAATTGTAAAATTAAATATGACTTCGTGTTTTTTTACGAAGTACCTTCATTTATTTTTTATTTTTAAAATTAAAAATGTCTATTTTAATGAATTCATAAACATACATACGACTTTCAATTTTCTTTCATTTATAAATTTAACTTTTATTATTTAATTTAATTTACAACATTTAAATTTTTATTATTTTATTTGATTTATAAATTTATTTTTTATTATTTATTTAATTTATAAATTTGGTTTATTATTTTATTTTATTTTTAATTTTTTTTATTATTTTCTTTCATTTATAAATTTAGTTTTTATTATTTTATTTAATTTACAAATTTATCTTTAGTTTTTTTCATTTATAAATTTAACTTTTATTATATTCTTTCACTTAAAATATAGTTTTTATTGTTTTCTTTCACTTATAAGTTTAGTTTTTATTATTTTATTCAATTTATGAATTTTTCTTTTATTATTTTATTTAATTTATAAATTATATTTTATTGTTTTATTTTATTTATATATTTATCTATTGTCTTTAATTGATAAATTTTGTGTTTTTATTTTCTTTAAATTCATTTTCAATAATTAAAATAATTCATTATTTTAAATATTTAAAAATTTAAACTAAACATAATCAGTTAAAAACAAAAGTTGAAATACTTTTTATATGAAAAATAAATATATGAAAGTCGTATTACATTTTATGACTTCTAAATTAAAAAAATAAAAAAATAATGTCGTATATAATTTTACGACTTCAATTAAAAATAAAAATTTAAAATTTAATTAATATTTTGACTAAAAAATTAAAAGCAAAGATATATATCAATTTACGATCTTAGATAAAAAAATAAAAGTCGTAAAATTAATCACAATTTATTTTATATATATATATATATATATATTTAAAATTGTACGAGCGTATCATTTTTTTTTTAAATTGTTTCTAAATCACTTACTAATTTGGATATATCTTTAACATCTATCAGTTTTTATAATTTCTAAAATAAATTAGCATAAAAGAGCGTTTAGATCAAATAGAGTGATAAATACTAATAAAGTGCATTAACGGCATTAATGACTTTGTCAGTAGCTTGTAGGCCCCACATCGATTTTATTGGCATCCTAATCAGCTTAGAGTGAACCTCAAGCTGTATTAAATGAGGGATTAAGTTGTCCTTGTAAACAATTATTCTGACAGGTTTTACCTTCATTTTTATTTACCAGAAACCACGTAAACTGTTTCTGTAACTTCAAGGGTCAGCAACTTTAGTAGACAAATTTGAATAATATATATAAAATGTTATGTTCTGATTTTATTGTTGTTATTGTATTTTTTATTTTATAAAAAAATAAAAACTATACACAGTTTCTATTATTGATTGTGTTAGACAGTAATTTTTATTTTTATAGTCCACGTACCCATTTTTAGATTAAAAAATGTTTTACTATATTCACATTAATGAACTAAGCAGCAAAGAAAACTACCATTAAGTTTTAATTTATTTATTCTGCCCCTTCAAAAATCTTTATTTTGTCTTCATCAACATTTATTGTTCTGGTGCCAGCTTGCCATGTCTAAATCTCAAAAGGAACAATACCAGCCACAGACTTAGAAGCTAGAATTGTACAACTGAATTTAATAAAACCAATTTGTCTATTCTTAATTCCATGGTTACACTGCCAGGATTTTGAATACATTGTATTACACCACAAAATAATGTACATATATATTTCTCTGCTTCAGTCTCCTTTTTTTTTTTTTTTTTTTTTTGTTTTGAACTAAAACAAGAGGAAAGGCCAAAACTTAACAAAGAAAAGAAGAAAAAGCAAAATTACAAATGAAACATATAAGTCTCCAACTCCAGCCACCATCTTCTTTTCTTGATCTCCTTTATTATCCATCAAACTCCATGATATTCCAATACTCAGCAAATAACACAGGCATTTGGATCCTCTTCCACAGTTCTGTAATAGTAATTTGGGTGTTGGAAATGTCTAAACTGATTATGATAGGCTTCATATGCCTTCAGAAGTTCAGCATATTCCTCCTTTGGATCTTTCTTGGCATCTGGCTTCTTTTCCTCTTTCTTGGGTTCCTCCTTTTTCTCCTCTTTGGCTGGTCCAACTGAAAGTATGTCAGCATGACACAATTTTCTAAGCTTGCCCACCACATGAACAGGATCAGTGTCTCCAATTAAAGTCATTTTCTGGTCCTTCATGTCCACAGAGACTGACTCAACCCCTGAAAAACGCATCAAACAAGCATTCAATTTTGTATACCATATGGTTTTACTTATACCCTTGATTAACTATGCACCAAAAAGCATATAATTAACATAGCAAAGATAAATGGATGTTGAAATTCCATACCAGAAAGACCAGATACTGCCTTCATGGCCTTTTTCTTGATTTTGTCATCATAGAGTTCCACCTTTAGCATCACTTTCTGTCAGAGACAAAAAATAGAGAACTTTTAGGATCCATAGTTATAATCATTTCTAAGCATGAAAATTTCAAAACCAATGATCACTTGAATAGTAAAAGAAAAAGAATAAAAAGTTAAAGCAAGGCAAGGTTGTAATTTGGACACTAGAACTTGAGAAAAAGGGGGGGGGTTGTTGATAATTCAAGCATGAAAACAGAGCAAAACTTACAAAATTTAAGAAATGGATCGAATGAATTTATATTTATATGGTTCTTAACTAAGGAGAGAAAACATGAGAGAGGGTACAAATTCTTACCTTCATATTGATTTGAAATTGGGAACTTGGAAGGGAGATTCTGAAGGAGTTTGAGAGAGGGTTAAGAGATACTTGAAACTGAACTGCTAAACTAGAAGCTCATCTAAGGTACTTAAATACTAACAATATAAATGCTACAGTGTAACAAAGACAAAGTCAATTGAAGTCGATGCCAACTTTGTGGTCTTTGCTTGGCTCACTTAGTCAGCATAGTACAGCCGTGTAAGACCCCAAAAGCCATTTTTAGTACAGTAGTCTTATCTTTTGGCTCCGTTATTTGCTACGAAAGAGTTATCACGGATGACTTCGAGGATGATGTCTCCTTCTAAATAATCATCACTTCTGAATTTCTTTGAAGCTCTCAATCCGCCAAATCGTATCAATTTTATTTGGCCACGCTTTTGTAGATTATCTCTATGTTAAACTCAAATATCCTCTTTCAAGAATAATTTATATTTTACTTTGATCGCTTTTTTAAATATGGAAAAGTATTATTTTTATTTTCTATAGCTTTCTTCATTTTTATTTATATCTTTCAAGTTGTACCTAAAAATATATATATATATATATATATATATATATATATAAAATTAAGATTAAAATTTAATTATAAATATCATAATTAATAATGTATCTTTCCATTATTTTAATTTTTATTGTTGTCATCTCATCATTGTTATTAGTACTGTTAACTATCCTTCCATTATTATCTTTGTCACCACATTATTATTGTCATTTTTATCATCATTATTAACATTGTTGCTTGGTCTTATCACTGTTTCAACATCGTTATTGTCATCCCACCATTGCAATCACAATAACAACATGGGAGGGAGGAGGGATAATAATGTTAAGGTAACGATAATAATGTAAATGATGACGATGTTAACAATGATATTAGTACTTTTACAAGATAAATTTATAATTAAATTTTTATTTTAATGATTTATTATTTTAAATTTTAATTTAATTATTTTTATTATTTATATATATATCAATGTATCTTTTAGGGAAGATAATTTCTCTCTAATCAGATAAAATAATAATGAGCCAAAATTTTAGCTCAAATATTTTTATTTAGGATTTGAATTTGAATGATTAGAATATCTTATATCAACTTGGGAAAGCAAGGGCCTTGACCCCTCCCTCAAAGTTCAAATGAATTGTTTGGTTATACAGTTCACAAGGTGGAGGGGAAACCGTGTCATCTTTTTAAATTTTTCATCCTCTGCCTACGCTACAGTTCCTTCATAGAAAGTGCAATCTGAGAGTAATCATAGAATACTTTCTTTTTTCCTAAAGCTAGCATAACATAAAGGTCCGGTTGGATAACTGATTGTACATGGTGTTTCGTGGTTGCATCCCGAATATTATATAATATTTTATATATATAATAATGATGACGACCACGCAGTTGGCAATTTTTAGAGATTGTTTTGGTGGCTGCTGCTGCAAGGATAACGCGGCTTACTAAAAAAAAAATTTTTATAAAAAAAAAATTATAAATTAATTTATATATAAGTTAATTTTATTTTATAAAAACATTTATCCAAACAAAATTATGTATATTTAATTATTTTCATCGTTAGAACTTGCTATTTTTAGAGTTGAGACTCTCGTTGGCCTCCCAAAAATATCCTCACTGACTCCTGTTTTGTTTGTTGAGAACATTTAAAATTTGTTGGATAGTAAGCTAAGGAAAATATATAACATGAATCTATCATATATTATTTTAATTTGGCAGGGCGAGGCAAAGGCCTAGGTTCCCGCTGATAGCACCAGCTGGGTCTCTCACCTCTCTAGTATTTTTTTTTTGTTCTACTTTTACTTTTACAATTTTCTTTTTCATGGTTATTTATCTTTTCCTGTATTGCTTTTATTTTCTTTATATTTGCATTTTTCATTTTACACTAATATGAAAAAAAATCATCAATTGTATATCTATATTTATATCTTATATACATTATTTAAATTAGAATTATTTAAATAACAAATCATCAATTTCATATCTATAACTATATGAAAAAAATGACAATAAACTATAAAGTTTTATATAATAAATATCTTATCTAAATTTTATATAATATCATGTTGGTACCAAAATATAAAATTATATTTACTATTTTCACAATATAAGGAAGACATAAATTAAATTTACCCTATATTACTTAACTTATCTTAAACTAGTTTAACACATCTAATTACCTCTAAACTTAAAATTTATACATTAATTTTTAAGAGTCTAATTATTTTTAATTGTGAATTTTGGGATGTCATGTTCTGCCTTCTTAAGAAATTTCCTCATCTAAATTTACTTTATACTTAATCAATCTTAAAGATAAAAATTGTACAATAAAAAATATTGATGACTTATTAAGGTTTATTTAGTACAATCTCTAATGTAACATGCCAATAATAAAGATAAATATAAACAAGTATTCACAAGTCAAGAATTAGAAATATAATATGAACAAAAGTCAAAGAGGAGGAATATGAGATGCAAACAATTTCGTTACATCAATTAATGAAATTCTAGGCAACAATTGAAAATTTAAACAAGGTATAAACATTTTTTTTTTTTATATTTATACCATCCCAAACATATTATAGTAAGGACACTCCTTATATTGGGTCTTATTATAAATTTCAATTTATTCTTGTCAACTACTTATATTTGATCTTTAGGAAAATAATATATTTACACTTAATCAAGATCATATAATTAATTTTTGATGATTATATCATAATTATTTTTGGTAACATTTTTTTCCTTCTTAATCCGACCTAAACATCAAAAGATGATAAAAAAGGTCAGATCAAGATTGAAAGGTTACAACCATATCTTATATTGCATATAAAGTTGAATTACAACTATCAATTTATATAATACAATTACTAAAGAAATCTTCAAACACATTTTAGAGTATCAATACACTAAAGAAAAAGTCAACTAATTTTTTTTTCACATTTTCAATTAAAACTAAAATTCGGTAGAAAATTAACAAATAGTCATTTTAGAGCTATTTAAAGTCTTCTCATTTTTTTCTACCTATGCAAATGAATTTAAAATAATATGAAATTTGGTGTGCATAACACTTTCACATATAAATTTATTCCATCTTTTTTCTATAAAAACCAGAGTCAATTAGTACAAAAAAAAATTCATGTTACTCATAAAATTTTAACATACATGACTTATCATAGTTAATGACTTATAAAATCCATTGAAACATTTTGAAATTTGATACGTAAGATCTTACCATATATATAAATAATTTTCAAGGGTATCATGCTAAAACTCATGTCGAAACTTGTTCTCGTCTGAGAATACAGGTAGTCCGTGTCTTGATGGCTTGTAGAATCCAACCCCTCTTAGGGGTATCACCCAATGTCTTATACCCCTGAGAAGTGGGTCCATGAAGGGTTTTGTGTACAAGTAACTTCCTAACTACCTCGTAACTAATCTGAGTAAAGCATTCTTCACGTGGGGAAATTCTGGGGGTGAGTCATCTTAAGCCTCTCCTTCTTTACTTAATTTGGGCTGTTTTGGATCAAGGGTCTGCTAGGTGAACCTGGGCTAGGATGGCTGGCCGGTACAATACTTTTTTTAAGAAACAAAACCAATTCTCAACAAAATAAAACGTTTTATGGGGT
Source organism: Mucuna pruriens (assembly GCA_025330945.1). Lineage (NCBI taxonomy): Eukaryota > Viridiplantae > Streptophyta > Magnoliopsida > Fabales > Fabaceae > Mucuna > Mucuna pruriens. The sequence goes on from JAENHJ010000305.1 coordinate 1,304,288, forward strand.
TTCTTATATTAGTGAATGTTCCATAATCACCAAATTGCTCTACAATTTTAAACGTATTATCTTTAGCATGTCATCATCATGATGAACTTAAAGCATGCTCAAAACCAATATACAATCACTTAAATAATCTAGAATCACCCAAAAGCTCAAATGATTTATACTCTTCATGCATACATAAACATTTATAATAAATTTAAACACTTAAATATGATTCTTGGATGAAAGATAAGGCTCATCAAGAGGGAAATTAGTCAGGAATAACATGTAACACACACCACAATATCATGTTGGTATATAAAAAGGTTAAAGAAACACAAGAAATCATATACCAGAATGACCACATAGTAATTAGTTATAGGATTTAACACCAAAAGCTTAGAGGTTAATCATGAACTTGGTACATCATGGTTACCCTTTGTTATATGATGATCCTACCATACGTTTTATCTTCAAATCTTCTCTCTAAGACTTCCCTCCTTAGGAATAATGCTTATATTCTTAACAAAAATATACCACTAGCAAATATTGTATAGTTTCCTTTAACTCAAGATTGGAGCTCTTGATATACAATCTACCCTATCTTAGTTGTCTCTAAAGAAAACTACCATTAATTTTTAATCCACCTCATTCCCAACCTAAATCAACAAGAAACACATTTGGTTCATATTCTTAAATTCTACTTATTGTCTTGTAAGTTGGCATAAAACAAGCACTGGACACTAAAATACAATTTTAAAAGGCAATGATTACCCTCTACACGAATAATATCATGCAAATCAAAGCAATCAAGAAATATTCAGATACAAGTTTTTATTTTCAAGCACAACAAATTTAATAATCTGTGTCTTTAACAAAACCCATACCCTTTTTAGTCATCATAACAATCATAATAAAATGATTAATAATAATAAAATTTCCCCATAAAATAATTTATTATCTAATTCATATCAAGGTACTCGACAAACATTCAATATCTACTACCAAATTTGAACAATAAATACATAAACTTATTCAGTCATAAACAACCTTCATTTAATTAAATATTAACTAGTTAAAAGGAAAATTAAATAAATAAATAATAAGTCTTCAAAATCTTTTCAATTTCAACAATTGTTGTCCTCGTATTCTAAAAATAACTCTCTTAATAAGATATAATCCTAATGAACATAAACAAGTTCAAAAAAAAGTTTGCAAATAGTATTTGTTCTCAACCAGTGTAACAACCGAAAAACTCATCCATGGTACCCATGAATTAAACTTATAAAGGAATCATATAAATTATAAACATTCTCTCACATATGTACTAAACATAAAAGATTTTATTACCAAACAATCTTAATCAAAAACATTTAATTAGAATCACTTAATTCGACTTCTTGATTCTTGGAATGAATGTGAATCTCGGATTCACCTTCTCCATCCTAGATATCACATAACTCATCTCATATGCATATATGTGATAGAGTAAGGTATCTCATCCTAGATGATTATGTTTGCCTTTTGCATCTGGAAGAAAGGTATCTATTTCTCAAAATAAACTTAATAAATAACATTATTTTAAATCAATTGTAAGACGTACACTACATATATAATTAAAATAAATCAATATTGTTCATAACCATATTTATATCTTAAAGGCTTGGTGACTCAGAATCACCGTACTTGACTTATTAGTTCCCATAACCAATGTGAACACTAGATTCACTTATCATTTTGGTTTTCAAAACTAGTGTAAGTCCCTAACTTATTGTGAATCCTAGATTCGCTAAAGACAATGAACTCATGTTTATGTAATGACGTCTCACCGCCTTCCCATCCTAGATGGAGGTATCCCATATTTCATCACAAATTGAAGTATCTCATATCTTATCCTAGATATAGATATGTTCAATAAATAGATATCTCATCCCAAATGGTGATATCCTTATACTATTCCTAGAACAAGATATATATTGAAATTTCTTCCGAAAAGGTAATGACCAACAATCCCTGGTGATAATAAATTTGCCATCCCTGGTGACCAACAATTGGATTGTCAAACCCCTAGCTATCATAATTAAAATATTCATAAAAAGAAATAACTCCAATCGAATTTTAACAAATAGTTAGGTATCCTTAAAATAGCAAATCATGAATATTTTAAATAAAAATCATCAGTTACGTATGTATAACTATATGAAAAAATAACAATAAACTATAGAGTTTTATATAATAAATATTTTATCTAAACTTTTATATATATATATATATATATATATATATATATATATATATATATATAATATAATATAATATAATATAATATAATATTTTGTTCCTATCAAAATATAAAATTGTATTCACCATTTTTACAATGTAAGAAGGATACAAAACTAAATTTACCATACATTATTTAATTTATCTTAAACTAGTCTAATACATATAATCATCCTTAAACTTGAAATTTATATATTAATTTCTAAGAGTATAATTATTTTTAATTATGAATTTTAGAGCATTAATTTCAATTTTATTATATCTGAATACATTATAGTTATTTTTTATTAATGACAAAAATAATTTATTTTATCTCCTAAAATAATATTTATTTTAGAAGAGTTAGATACCAGGCATTTATGTGAAAAATAAAAAATAACAACCGAACCAAAAAAAAATAAAAAATACTAGACGTTTACGTCAAATAGAATTATAGATAATAAAGTGCATTGGCTACATGAATGACTTTATCAGTAGCTTGTACGCCCCGCAACAACTCCATTAATTTGTTTTTAAGTTTTAATAAGAGCAAACCCCAACTTAGTTTTGATTATGTTAAACACTTGCCATTTGGTTTTTGAATGATACAGAATTAAAAAAAATTATTATTATGTTATGTAACGGATTTGTTTATTAACATGTTATGTATTAACATGTTATGTATTAACATGTTATGTGTCAACATGGATGTCACGTAGTTATGGACCATTTTGATATGAGTATGAACTAAATTGATAGTTTAAAAAGTAACGGTTATATGTATTATTTAAATTTTCAGGTAGGTCTTTAATTGTGTTAAATACTTGCAATTTAGTCAAAGAATGTTACGAAATTTTAAAAAAAATGTCTCAAAATATAAATTGTCTATCATGTTGGTTCCTTTGTCAAATGATATTTGTTAACAAACCACTAAACTTCTAATTAGGTCCTTGAATGTGTCAAATGCTTACAATTTAGACCCTAAATGTTATTAGAGATATTTGAAAAGATATTTTTGTTGTAAATATCAGAGATATTTTGGGAGATATCACGAATGTCACAACCTAATTTGTGACGAGACACTAAATGATTCGGAATGGGCCGAAATGGTTCCAGCCATAGGATAACTAAAACCGACTCAGTCACTAGGAGTCGCCACCGGCGTTTTTCCAAGGAACGCCAGGAAACCTAGGGAAAAGGCTGGTCTGAGATCAGAGTTGTGGGTTCAGGAGTTGGTTACATACTGGGAACATAAGGTGTCCCCAACATGCCTATCATCTGATAGTTACCCTATGCTAGCTGTAAGATAGGGGAAGGATGCTTAGATTTGGGTCCTGTAAAGATTATGGAGAGTTGGGGAATGAATAGGAATAAGTGTTTTGGTTTTTTTTTTAGGATTTAAGACTTGATAGGTCTTGTGTCTACGTACCTCGGCTTTAGAGGAATCAAAGTCTACGTAGTTCTGCCTGGGTTATTGGTTAGGAAGGGATGAAGCTAGTCAGTATCGGCTTAATGATATTTAGGCCGACATGAGTTCGGCCCCAGGTGGTAGGGAGTTATAGGAGATGGTTGGCTGATATGGGGCCGAGGTGAACTCGGCCTTGGCAGTGGGCGATATGAAGGTTGTTTCATCTCGGCCAAGGGAAACTGAGGCGAATTTGGCCTTGGCAAGTGGGAGGCCTAGAAGGAAGAGAGTTGGGAGGGTTTGTTTTGGTTTGGCAAAGATGAAAAGGGCTATCTAAGATACCACTCAAGAAAAAATGTTTACTTACTAACCTGTTCTTCAGGGGCATCCAATCCCTTCTCTTTGGCGTTTCGTACTTCCTCCTTTTTGTCTTGTTGGTTTTGGGTGGTGTGCCCGGTCCCTTGCGTGTTGTAGCCAGCTTTCTCGCTCCTCTTTGAAAATTTCTATTATCTCCCCCTCCGTTCTCAGAAGAGAAAAATCCCCCCTTTCCTATACATTTGAAGGCTTTATATAGGCCGCCTCAGGACTGGTCCAGGAAACTCCCCATGTTTCCATGATCAATGGGAGTTACCAGGGAAGTGGAAACCAACTCCATTTCTCCCACGACGCCATGTAACATAAGTCGGTTGGTCCTACAACAGTTGAGCCTGGTCTTGGGTGACTCCCGGGGAGATTAAGGCCCATTGTGTCAGAGTGGCCGAGATAGGCTTGGCTTCAGCCCAATTTCAGTGATGCTAGGCTGAGATGGGCCAATTTGATTGTAACAGGGTTTTAGCTCAGACAATTTTGGGGTATGACAATGAGATATATGTTTCCCCATTATTATTATATCTCTATTTCCCTCTTTTTCCTTTTTAGGCATACTCTTTACCCTATAAAAGAGATATTAGTAATTGTACAAAATACACAATTAATACATAATTTTCTTTTCTTTCAACTTGGTATCAGAGCTTCCACTGCTCTTGCTACTACCATTGCTGCATACAAGATTGGTGGTTAGACCATGACTAAAGAAAAATGTCATCTCTTTGAGTCCCAATGATCTTAATAAGCTTTCAGACACTTTCTCCTTGATCATGAAGGGTGAGAGTTCTTTCATTATTTCTAGTTTTGTTTCCCAAAGTATTTGGATCCTTGATTCTAGGACAACTAATCACATGACCTCGTTCTCCTCACAATTGACATTATATTTTAGAGCATATAGAAAACAACTCATTACAATTGTTAATTTGTTGGATCCGACAACGTCCAACTCCAACCCTCTCTATCTCTACACGATGCTCTCCATGTTCCCAATTTGGCTAACAATCTTACCTCTATACATAGGCTTACACAATATTTGAATAATGTAGTAACTTTTTATCATTCTCATTGTGTCTTTTAGGACCTTGCCTCTAGGAGGATGATTTTAATTGCTAAAGAGTAGAGTGAGTTATACTTTTTACAACACAAGATAATTAATGACAACACCAGAAAAAGGATATGTCTTCCAGTCACCAAACAACCTTAGAAACTTGGGTAGCTTCCCAAATTTGGCTTCACCATAAGCGTCTTGGACATCCATCATTTGGTTTACTCAAATCTCTATTTGCACATTTGTTCACAAAAGAGTTTGTTGAGTCCTTTAAGTGTGATGTTTGTTAAGTTTCTAAACATCCTCGTGCTTCCTTTCTTCTCATTAATAATAAAAGTATTGTTCCTTTTGATCTTATTCATTTTGATGTATGGAGACCTGTTCCTGAAGTTGTTTTTGGGCTATGTGATTTGTAATTTTTATTGATGATTATACCCATGTGACATGAACTTATCTTATGAAACACAAATCTGAACTGTGTCAAATATCTGTTAATTTTTTCCATCTTGTCAAAAATTAGTTTGGTAAGTCCACTAAAAAAATTCGATTAGACAATGATACTAAGTATGTTAACCTTGAATTTACTATGTTTGTTACAAATCACGGTATTATTTATGAGCTCACTTGTATGAATACCCTTCAATAAAATGGGGTTGCAGAGCAAAATAATCGCCATCTTCTTGAGGTTGTGAGAGCTCTACTCTTTCTAATGTTCGTTCCAAATGTCTGCTAAGTAAAAGTTGTCCTAACTGCCACCCACCACATAAATAGGCTATCGACTCGTATCTTACAAGGTATTAGTCTAGTTGAACACATCTTGTCATTCTTTCCTTCTTCTCCCATACTATTGAGTCTCCCATGTCGTGTATTTGGGTGTGTTGCTTTTGTCCACTCTCATAGTCCATCTTGTGGTAAGTTAGACCTTAGAGTTTTCAAATGTATCTTTATTGGTTACCTTTTAAATAAAAATGGATATATGTGTTATCACCCTTAGAGTCATCGATTCTTTATGTCGATGGATGTCACCTTTCACGAAACACATTCCTTCTTTGTTAGCCCTCAACTTTAAGGGGTGAGTATTCTAGAAGCTGAGTTTGTCTCAGGGTCATTACCTTTTTGGTCTTTGTAGGATGTGCAAGATCATAATGAAGTAGAAGTAGAAGGTCATAATGAAATAGGAAGAGAAGATCACAATGAAGTAGAAGTAGAAGATTATAATGAAATAGGAGGGGAAGATCACAATGAAGCATAAAAGGATGATCGATTCTTTGGAATAAAATATCAAAGGCAAAAGAAACTCACTCTACTCCAAAAACAAATTGGGTCATCTAAACTAGAGATAAATGCCCTTAAGGATGATAAGGATTCTAAGGAAGTTATTGACAACATGCCTATTGCCTTGAGGAAAGGCAAGATATCATGTGCCAGATATTCTATATTTCAATTTATTTGTACTTACCATCTCTCTCTAGCATTGAAGGTTATTATAACTATTGATGCAATCAAAATACTTACATCAATCAAAGAGGCTACAAAAGATAGTAGTTAGGCTCAAGCCATGAGAGAAAAATGAAGGCATTAGAAAGGAACTCAACTTCGGATATTGTTGATAAACCCAAAGACAAGAGAGTTGTAGGTTGCAAGTGAATATACATTGTGAAGTGTAAATTTGATGGTACTAATGATCAATATAAAGAAAAATTGGTTGTAAAGGGGATATATACAAACATATGACATTGATTATGAGGATATTTGTGTTGGTGACAAAAATGAATAAAGTAAGAATCATTTTGTCCCTAGTTGTCCACTTTGGTTTAAACATACAATAATTTGATGTTAAAAATGCCTTCTTACATGGAGACCTAGAAAATGAAGTCTATATGGAGATTTCCCCAAGAATTGAAACAATCTCCTTGGGTGTGGTTTGGAGGATTTATTCAAGTCATGATCTCCTTAGAATATAGATAGGGTCAAGGTGATCATACTCTATTCATAAAACATTCTCTTGATGGAAAACTCTCTCTTCTCTTGGTGTATGTAGATGATATGATCATTGTAGGTGATGACGAAGGAGTTGGGAAAGTTGAACTATTTCCTTGGAATAAAGGTTTCCTATTTCAGATAGGGCATCTTTATCTACCAAAGAAAATATGTGCTTGATTTGCTTAAGGAGACAGGAAAACTAGGATGCAAGAGAATAAGGGTGCCCATTAAACAAAACCACAATATTGGAAGTGAAGAAAGTCAACCTATTGAGAAGTCTTAATACTAGAGATTGGTGGGGAAATTAATATATTTATCTTACACTAGGAAAAAATATTGTGTATGCTATTAGTATGGTAAGTTAATTTATGCATGATCCTCATGAGAGACACCTTTAGGCAGTTGAGAGGATACTCTATTATTTAAAGGCAAACATGAGTAAATGACTATTATTTAGGAGAAAGGTTCATTGTCCTTGAAGATATACACTAATGCAAACTATGCTGGTCAGTCACATATAAGAGATCCATCTCTAGTTATTGTTTCTTTCTTGGAGGAAATCTGGTGACATAGAGAAGTAAGAAACAAAATGTTGTTGCTCGATTCAGTGTAGAAGTTGAGTTTCAAGCCATGACACATGACTTATGTAAGAAGGATTATGGATGAAAATTATTCTTTATGACCATAAAGTTAAATATGAAGATCCATAAAATTGTTTCGTGACAATAATTCAGCTATCAACATTGCTCATAACTCAGTTCAGCATGACAGAACGAAACATATAGAAATTGACATGCATTTCATCAAGGAGAAGTTAGTAGGTAGCCTTATTGTTACAACACATATACCTATAAGGCTCCAAGAAACATATATCTTTACTAGGGGCTTCTTAGTGCTAGATCTCAAGATCTTATTAGCAAATTGAGAATGATTGATATACATTTATCAACTTAAGGGAGAATGTTGTAAATATAAGAGATATTTCAGGAGATATCATGGGATATTTGTTTTCCTATTACTATTATCTCTCTATTTCCCTCTTTCTTTTTTTAGGCATAATCTTTACCCTATAAAAGGAATATTAGTGATTGTACAAAATATACAATTAATATACAATTCTCTTTTCTTTCAACTTCTATGAAATTAAAAAATGTCCCTAAAAATGTAAATCGTCCATTATGTTGGTCCCTCCATCAACCCTTAACCATTAGAATGATATTTGAACATTTTAGTTGATGATTAAGGAGAATATGTGGGCATTTAGGTTAATGATGTCTTGCATTGAATATGATCATTGTTATATGTGGGGGTATGTGTTTTGACCTTTTCTTTTTTATTTTGTTTTGTGATGCGTTTTGAAATACGCTTAAGAGAAAACGTATCCATCACAATAATATCGAGGATATGAGTTCAAATATCGTTCCTAATAGATTAATATGTGATTACTAGTTTCTAAAAATTCTTATGTAGTTTAGGCAAACCAATTGAGTTTCAAAGAGAAATAAAAAAAAAGTTAAAAGCATATGAGGCAAGTATGGAAATTAGAATTTAAATTTTAAGAAAAGAAAAATTATGGTTTCATTTGTATTCTTTTATTCTCTAATATTTCATTTCATGCAAATTTCTTTAACTTAATTCTCTGTTATTGGTTGACCTCTTAATTCTAATAGGAGCCCTTGGTTTAAACACCCAATATTCTTTATATTAAACTACAACTCTAGTTGGACACATAAAGATGTAATTAAAAGCAAGCATGAGACACATAAAAATTATTAAATAATTAATCAAATAAGAAGTTTGGAAAAAAGTTGTCATACAGTTCTTTCTAAACCCAATTATTTTATGCCTCTACCAATTAATTGTGGTTCAGTCTCTGTTAATTAATTGTTTAGGATTTTGCACAACTTGATCAATCTCGAGAAAATATATTAAAATGATAAAATAATTCATTAGATAGAATAAAGCAAAAACAAATTCACATTTAATTTCAAATTAGGAGATTCCAAATACAAACTAAGTCATAACCTAAAAAAGATGTTTAGTCACTCATGTTCAAAAATAAAATATAACAAGCTAAAGAACACATAGTTAAAGGAGAAGAACTTGTAAGGATTGGAAGCTTCATTCCTCCACTCTGTGTTATGCCTTAGGCTTGCTAAAAAACTTGAGGTGCTCTTAGAGAGGCCTAAAACTAACGAAAAATATAGGAGAAGAAAGAGTAAGAGAGTATATAGCTCTAGAATTTTTGGATAATCCTTCTACTCACTAGCTTCTTTATTTTATATTGTGTGAAGTGGACCTTCTTGGTGGGCTTGCTCGAGTGTGCATAGTGGAGCACAACCGTGTTGCCTCTCTTTGTGACTATGCACAAGAGTGCTAAACGGAGCATAATCTTGCTAAATGCCTTTTGTACTTATGAATGAGTGTGCTAGGTGGAGCACGACTGTGTTGATTATCTTTAGGATGAGAACAAACGTGTAGGGTGAAACACAACTATACTAGTTGACTTTAGAGTGGACACGGGCATGCTGAGTGGAGCATGACTGTATTGGTCTTCTATGAGCTTCTTCTTTTTGGGCTAAAAATTCCAATTTATTTTATATTTTTTCCTTTTTTGATCATGAGTGTGTATTGCATTAAACTTAAAGGACAAAGGGTAGATTTTACATGATAAATGTTAAAAATAATTAAATTTTCACCCCAAAATCATTCACATTAATATACAAAATTCTAGTTTATCATTTTGCTTCTAATATGTTTCAATCATGTTGGTATCTTTGTTTTTGTTTGATTTGTCTTGATAGAATGTTGTTTGAAATTACTCTTATTTTTCTTGAAGAAAAATTGAAAGGAAAGAAAATGAGTCACTAGAGTACAAAGGTAGTGAGATATGTGTTTGAGAGGAAGTATAGACAGATTACATGAACGACTTTGTTCTTGTTGATTTATGCAAAGGGTGCCAATGATATCATAAAGTAGAGCATGAGTATTGGCTTGTGCATGAAGAAATAATGGACAAAACTTTGTATGAAGTGGAGAATAGCATATACATTGCACCTATCCCGTTGCAATGATAATGAAGTTCACTTTGAACATTTTCTTATGACAAATCCAAGCACCTAATTGGATAAAGGATTCAATGTGATAGACAATTTACACTTCAGGGACTAAATTGAGTGTTTGACACATTCAAGGACTGAAGGTTTAAATTATAAAACATATGACTATTACTTTTTAAATTATCAATTTAGTCCTTGTTCATATCAAAATGGTTCTTGGCTATGTGACATCGTATAACATGACACGTCAACAAGTTCATTACATTTAACGGAGACTACTTGGTGGATGGACTAAATTGATGGATGAATTACACGTCCATAATTTTTTTTTATTATGTAATATTCAAGAACTAAATTACAAGTTTTTGACACATTCAAGACTAAGTTGGAGGTTTACTCATTTATGCTAATGTCCCAATTTTTAAAATCTATGTTATCGTAATTATCTTCATCAAATTTTATTGTCATCTTAATAAGTTTAGAGTTAACCTTAAGCTATGTTAAATGAGTGATTAAGGGGTTTTATTAGATTGATATTTTAAAAGACTATTTTGATGTAATTTCTGTGTATAGATTTTAAAAGACTATATAGGAATGTAATGATTTGTAAGATTTTTGTGAAAGATTTTTATAGTAAAACTTCTATAATTTGAACTTTAATGGATATTTATATTATAAGAATGTATAAAATTTGGAAGACTTTATAGATTTACAAGATTTAAAAAGACTTCATAAATTTTAGCAAACCTTTAAAGTAACAATAGATGTTGTATCTTTTGTCTTTCTTTGGTATTTTCCTATTATGAATTCTTTGTTTGAATTACTAATACAGCACATGTAAGAACAATTATCACCGATCAAGAAAATTAATTTCACAAGAATACCTATTACTTGCAAATATTTGTAAATATACATTATTTTTAGAATTTATTTATTTATTTTTTTAATTTCTTTGTAACCAAGAAAAATGAATGATAAAAAGATAAAAAATTGAAAAATGGTGATCTACATAAATGTAATTGTGTTAAAAAAAAATAGAATAAGACAAATATTCATATAATAAAATTAATTCAAAATACACTACTTATACAATTGAAGATTATCTTTATGCATTTTGATTAAGTATAGACAAAAACTAAGAATCAAACAAATTGATGAAAGCAAAAATAAAGTAGAATTTTTTTTTACCTCATTTTATAGAAATCATGGAAGATTAAAAGTAAAAAATTGGTACATGTGAATAAAATGCACAATAGAAATAAAATAGATACTAGTTTATTAACGGGTAAGGACAAATAGTAAAATTATTTTTTGTATAAATATATATTTTAAAATTATTTATTTTTAATATAAATATAAATATATATTTCAAAATATATTTTTTAGTTTTATTTTATTTTTTACTTTTATTTAAAATTTTATTTTTTAACCGATATCTATGGATATCTGTTTATACTCACAAATATGTTTAAAATTTGTGAATATTCGTTTAACAGATACTCGTATAAATATAGACAAATTTGTAAGAGTTATTACTTGTATTTATTTCATTGTGTTATTATTTTTAATTGAAAGAAAAAGACGACCCATATCAAAATTTTTACCACTTTTAATAAAAAGAGAAGAAATTATGTGTGGTGAGAGTAAAAAATGTTTAATAATGATAAAAAAATGTCTTTTAAAATCTATTTGATAAAATAGTCTATCAAAATTTGTACATTTATAAATATTAAATGACTTTTTTTAAGTTGTAAAAAAATTTAATTATATATTACAAGACTTATTTATATTTTTATTATTTAAAATTTTAATTAAATACTACAAGACTTCTTAAGAAGAAAAAATATTTTAAAATCTCTATTCAGTACATCATAATTTATCATTTTCAAGAATTATTTTAATTTTTTTTAATAATGAACCAAAGAACAAAAAATAAAATCATTCTATCCACTTGCTTATTCCCTTGTAAGTCACTTATGAATGCACATCGAACCGTCCAATTCTTTTAACATGACCGAGAGTAGTGCCAGTCAGTTTATTCCAAAAACAATTGGATCATTTCAGAATTGGTAAAAACCGATTATAATTGGTATATAAAACCAATTTAAACCTATGATTCTAAATAAAATATTTATTTATTTAATTTGTAATTATTAAATTATATTTATTTAATTTTATTTCATATATTATTTAATTATTACTATTATTTTATTAATACAAATTCAACTTAAACTATTAAATCAGTGTCATAATCGTTTCAATGAACAGATTTTAAAATCGTGGTTTTAAAACTAGCTTTAAGTTTTAATTTTATTTGTTCTACCCTTTCAAAATCTTTATTTTGTCTTTATCAACTTTTTCTTGTTCTGGTGCGAGCTTGCCATGTCTAAATCTCAAAAGGAACAATACCAGCCACAGACTTAGAAGCTAGAATTGTACATCTGAATTTAATAAAACCAACTTGTCTATTCTTAATTCCAAGGTTACACTGCCAGGATTTTGAATACATTGTATTACACCACAAAATAATTTACATATTATATTTATACTTTTTTTTTTTTTTTTTTTTGAACTAAAAGAAGAGGAAAGGCCAAAACTTAACAAAGAAAAGAAGAAAAAGCAAAATTCCAAATGAAACATATCAGTCTCCAACTCCAGCTACCATCTTCTTTTCTTAATCTCCTATATTATCCATCAAACTCCATGATATTTCAATACTCAGCAAATAACACAGGCATTTGGATCCTCTTCCACAGTTTTGTAATGGTAATGTCTAAACTGATTATGATAGGCTTTATATGCCTTCAGAAGTTCAGCATATTCCTCCTTTGGATCTTTCTTGGCATCTGGCTTCTTCTCCTCTTTCTTGGGTTCCTCCTTTTTCTCCTCTTTGGTTGGTCCAACTGAAAGTATGTCGGCATGACACAATTTTCTAAGCTTGCCCACTACATGAACAGGATCAATGTCCCCAATTAAAGTCATTTTCTGGTCCTTCATGTCTACAGAGACTGACTCAACCCCTGAAAAATGCACCACAAAAGCATTCAATTTTGTATACCATACGGTTTTACTTATGCCCTTGATTAACTATGCATAAAAAAGAAAATAATTAACATGACAAAGATAAATGGATGTTGAAATTCCATACCTGAAAGACCAGATACTGCCTTCATGGCCTTTTTCTTGATTTTGTCATCATAGAGTTCCACCTTTAGCATTACTTTCTGTCAGAGACAAAAAAATAGTGAACTTTTAGGATCCATAGTTATAATCATTTCTAAGCATGAAAATTCCAAAACCAACGATCACTTGAATAGTAAAAGGAAAACGAATAAAAAAGTTTAAAGCAAGGCAAGGTTGTAATTTGGACAGTAGAACTTGAGAAAAGGGGGGAGGGGATGTTGATAATTCAAGCACGAAAACAGAGCAAAACTCACAAAATTTAAGAAACGGATCGAATGAATTTATATTTATATGGTTCTTAACTAAGGAGAGAAAACATGAGAGAGGGTACAAATTCTTACCTTCATATTGATTTGAAGTTGGGAGCTTGGAAGGGAGATTCTGAAGGAGTTTGAGAGGATTAAGAGATGCTTCAAACTGAGCTGCTAAACTAAAAGCTCATCTAAGGTACTTATATAATAACAAAACAAATGCTACAGTGTAACAAAGACAAAGTCAATTGAAGTCAATGCCAACTTAGTGGTCTTTGCTTGGATCACTTAGCCAGCATAGTGCAGCAGTGAAAGACCTCAAAAGCCATTTGTTAGTATAGTAGTCTTATCTTTTGCCTCCGTTATTTGCTACGAAAGAGGTATCACGGATGGCTTTCGAGGATGAAGTGTCCTTGCAAATCATCACTCCTGAATTTCTTTGAACCTCTCAATCTGCCAAATCGTATCAATTTTATTTGGCAACGTCTTTTGTAATTTATCTCAATATTTAACTTAAATATCCTCTTTTAAGAAAAATTTAGATTTTACTTTGATCACTTTTTAAAATATGTGAAAAATTTTTATTTTTATTTTCTATATAATTTTCTTTAATTTTTATTTATATCTTTCCACTAGTATCGGAGACAATAACGATAATGTAAACCACAAAAATAATAATAGAGATATTAGTAAATTCACAAGATAAATTTAAAATTAAGTTTTTATTTTAATGATTTATTATTTTAAATTTTAATTTAATTATTACTTTTATTTTCATTATTATTGTTTTTACTTATATATATTATAATTAAAATTTTATTTTAATAGTTTATTATTTTAATTTTTAATTTAATCATTATTTTTTATTAAAAAAATAAATAAATAGACAGATAAATAGATAAACGGATCATATAGATAAATACTCACACAGATATAACATTTATATTTTATTAAAGATAATATCTCTTGAATGGGATAAATAATTTTAGCCCTAAATATTTAATATGAAGGATTTGAATTTGATTTGTTAAAATATCTTACATCAACTTGGGAAAGCATGGTCCTTCAAGGGCCCTCCCTCAAAACATCACTTTCAAATGATTTTATTGGTCATACAGTTCACACGGTGGAGTGGAAACCGTGTCATCTCAAAAATTTTTATCCTATGCCTACCCTCGGGTTCCTTCACAGAACGTAAAATCTTAAAAAGAGTAATCATAAAAGTAATCATAAAAGACATTTTTTCCCTAAAGCTAGCATAACATAAAGGTCCGGTTGGATAACTGATTGTACATGGTGCTTCGTGGTTGCATCCTTAATATTATTTATACAGTTGGCCATTTTTGGAGATTGTTTTGGTGGCTGCAGCCAAAATAACATGGCTTACTACGAACGGGTATGTTCCGATAAACTTTTAAAAATATTTAAATTTTTTATAAAAATATTTATAAATTAATTTAATTTTATTATTTTTTCTATAAATATTTATAAAATCATTTATCCAAACAAAGTTATGTGTATTTAATTATTTTCTAATGTATGAAAAAATGAGCATTAATATATAAGTATCAAGAAAAAAAAATAAACTGTATGTTGGGAATATAATTTTTCAAAGCATATTAATATATTTCAATATTCCTCCTAATTTACAAGGTTAAAGATCATGAATAAAAAATGTGAGAAAATCAATAGCCAAATATTTAAATAAGAAAGATAATCTTTTAAAAACAAAAAAATTTGCATTAGGGTCTGATATATTCTCTCACTGAGTGAGTCTATAAATAGCTGGATTTGAATTTATAGATGAGTCACGTTGATTATTCTTAACTTTTCCTTTATTGTGTATATTGTATTGACACATTCTAGAACTTGAACTTGTTTTAAAATATATCACTTAACCAACTTATTTGTTTTTTTTCAGGTAAGTAGTCAGAATCTAGAATTTAGTTAGAGACAAATTTCAGTAGCTAAGTTTCTAATTGAACATTCAACAGATGAAATCTTCCTTACAAATAATTGTTTGACTCATTTCTTTTATTTTAAAAAAAATTATATATAAATAATCACCATGTAGGAGTAAGAGTCTTTGTTTCTTAAGTTGTGTTACATGTTTGAAAAGATAGATTTTCTTAAGGACAAACAATGTTTAAGTGTGGAAAGATGTTTAATAAATAGAATTTTGGTAATTAATAATAAAAATATCTAGGTAGAATTGCATCTTTTTATTTTTAAATTGTGCAGAGTACACATTTTTTCTTTAATTTTGATACAACATAGGTCCACAAGTCTAAAAGAAAATAAAAGAGACTTAAACTCATGATTTTGAACCAAAAAACAAAGTTCATATAGGAAAAAAACACAACTGAGTTTTGTGCTTCTTCTTAGCACGTGCTTAAAGAAAAACATGTCCTAAACTATGCAGTATAATAGTGCAAGCCTCAACACAATCATATTAGGCTTTTAGAAGATCTTATTATGTTATGTGAAGATCAGCACAACCATACAAATACTTAGCACAATTGTGTAGGCAATCGACACAACTATGATGATCCAATGTGCCAGCCCATTCCCTACTTATAAAATTGAGCAAGCATGGAGTAGAAAAATGATTCTAGAGATCTTAGAACATCCAATTTCTCTCTTTATTTATTCTTAGTAATCTAGGAGAACCTCAGGGCATAACAAGGCTAAACGAAGCTTCCTTTCTACGATTTTTGTTCTCTCTTCTCTCTCTTTATGTATTTCTTGTCTTATTTTATTTACACCATGTGCATGAATAGATAAACTTGCTTTTAAGGATTGTGTTGTAATTTGTATTTTGGAACTATTGACCTTGATTAAATGTGAATCTTATTTGTTTTCTTCCAATGCTAAATTGTTTTATTATTTAAACACTCCTATAGAGAATTGATTGCCCTTTCTAGGTATGAGTCAACTAATTAATAGCAATCATACCATAATTAGTTTATAGACTTATAAAGTAGTTGAGTTTTTGAAAAAACTACTTGCCCAACTTTTATTTTCTTCTTATTAAATTAGTTGTATAAATTAATCTGCCTATATGTTTATAATGTTTGTTTTAAGTTGAGTTTTTATATGAGAGTCTGGGCCAAACACAGAAGTAAAATCAACAAGGGAGAATACGTTAAGGAATTCATATGAAATAGGGTTGGGTTGAAAGAACATAAGTGAAATGGTAACCATTTTTTTCAAATTCAAATTTATGAAGTTGCTTTATTCTTATTTATTCTATTTTCAAATGCATTGTATGGTTTCTTCTTTTAACTTTGAAAAATTGCTTGTCTAAACCATATAATGGTTTTTTAAAATTAGTAATGGCATGCACTAGTCCTTGTAGGTATAATATCTTAACTCATGTTCTCAATATTATGGTAATAGGATAAACTTACCCTTAAGCGTATAAAAAACGTACACCCTCATTTGTCATGCTGATGGTAAGCAAAGAATCACTCTCAACAATCAGTTTGGTGAAACTCCTTGTCAAAGCTAATTTAATAGCATGGTATATAGAACTCGTGCAATAACTGGAAAAAAAATCCATGATATCTGCGAATGAAACTTATAAAGGAATCATATCAAGTATAAACATTTTCTCGCATGTGTACTAAAAATAAAGGATTTTATTACCAAATTATCTTAACCTAAAACATTTTATTAGAATCACTTAACTCGATTTCTTAATTCTAAAAACCAATGAGAATCCCAAATTTACCTTCTCCATCCTAGATGGAGATATCACATAATTTATCCTATATGTAGATATGTGATTGAGTAAGGTATCTCATCCTAAATGATGATGCCTGCCTTCTCCATCTTGGATGAAGGCATCTTATTTCTGAAAATAAATTTCATAAATAACATTATTTTAAATCAAGTGTAAGACATACACTTCACACATATAATTACAATGCATATAATTACATAAATCAATAATTTCCTTAACCACATTCATATTTTAAAGACTTGGTGATTCCCAAAATCACCCGTGAATTCCATATTCATTTATCATTTTAGTTTCCAAAACCAATGAGCCATTGACTTATGTGAATCCCAAATTCACTTATCCTTTTGGTTACCAAGACCGGTGTGAGTCTCTAATTCATTGTGAATCTCATATTCACCAAAGACTATGAGCTCATATTCATGTAATGATGTCTCACCACCTTCTCCATTTCAAATAGAGGTATCTCATATCTTATTTGAAATGTAGATATGTTTAATAAATAGATGTCTCATTTCAAATGGTGACATCATGATTCTATTCCCAAAATAGGATGTACACTATCATTCTTTCTTGGAAGGTAATAAATGACTCTAGTGATAATAAATTTATCATCATTGATGACCTTGGGTTGTCAAACCTGCTGTATATCATAATTAAAAAATATTTATTAAGAGCAACACCACTCATTGAATTTCAACAAACAATTAGGTCTTCTTACATCTACAATTTTCTTATCAAAATCCCAAAAGAAACTGTATTCCCCTAAAATTATTAAATCAAACATAACAATTAAGTTACAAAAAAAATCCCTAAAATTTTCTTATCAAGAACTCCTAAGGAATTATGTAAAAACTGCATGTCATGAAAGTTTATAAAAATATTGTTTTACTCACCTTAAACTAATGCTAAAGGGTTGGCTTCTTATCCTAGTGATTTTTCTAGCTCCCTTTCTTTTTTTTCTCTCTTAAATGTGAGCTAGGTTTTTTAATTGTGAAAATTAAATTCCTTTTCTACTTTTTTCCATAACTAACAACACATTATACCCTCACCATATTATTTTAAATATATAAAATATTTTTTATATTATATTATATTATATATATATATACACACGTGCTCATATACAATAAATACATGCATGTACAACAAAAGTCTTAAAGATAATATAGTTTTTCAAAAAGAAAAGATAACCATTATAGATAAAATGTAATATTCATGATCTCCTAATGAGATATTTAGAATATCTCCAATACTCCCCCTTAAGTTGGTAAATGAATATCAATTATTCCTAATTTGTCATTGACTTCTTGAAATCTAGTTTATAATTTTTCTTCTAATACGTTTCAATATTGTGGGTATATTTTGGTATGATTTGTCTTGATAGAATGTTGTTTGAAATTACTCTTATTTGCATGAAGATAATTTGAAAGGAATGAAAATAGATTACAAGAGTACAAAGGTGGTGAGATATGTGTTTGAGAGGAAGTGTAGATAGATTACATGAACGACTTCGTTTTTGTTGATTTATGCAAAGGATGACAATGATATCACAAAATAGAGCATGTGTATTGGTTTGTGCATGAAGAAATAATGGACAAAGCTTTGTATGGAGTAGAGAATAACATTTACATTACATATATATGTCCCAATGATAATAAGGTGTACTTTGAACATTTTCTTATGACAAATCCAAGCACCTAATTTGATAGAGGGCTCAACGTGATGACCAATTTACAGTTCAAGGACTAAATTAGTGTTTGACACATTTAAGGACCTAATTGAGGGTTTAAATAAGACATATGACTGTTATTTTTTAAATTATCAATTTAGTCATTATTCATATAAAAATGATCCTTAGCTACGTGGCACTCGTAACGTGCTACATCAACAAGTTTGTTACATTTGATAAAGACTACCTAGTAGATGGACTAACTTGACAGACAAATTCACGTCTAGGAATTTTTTTTAAAATTTTGTAATATTCAAAAACTAAATTATAAACGATTGACACATTCAAGGACTAAGTTGAAGGTTTACTCCTTTTTAACAACTATACTACTATCATTTGTGTTAATGTTCTAATTTTTAAAATCTTTGTTATCATAATTATCTTCATAAAAAAATTTTATTGTCATCTTAATCAACTTAGAGTTAACCTCAAGTTGTGTTAAATGAATGATTAAGGGGTTGTATTAGATTGATATTTTAAAAGACTATTCTGATGTAATTTTGTGTGTATAGATTTTTGTTGGAAAATTAGGAAAATATTTAATGATATCACTTTTATATTTTAGAGTATCCTAGATGATCTCTCAGGAATTATTCTTATTTTATATTTTAAGATTAATTTTATTATTTAATTAGGCATATCATATTGTGTAAATATGGATATTATCTCTCATATTTATTTATATTTATTTCATTTAGTCTATATAAAAGAGACTCTATTGTATAGTTGATACACATGGATTTCAATATCTCTTTCATCTTTTTTTTTCAACAATTTTAAAAGGTTATGTAGGAATGTAATTATTTATAAGATTTTTGTGAAATACTTTTATAGTAAAGTTTTTATAATTTGGATTTTAATGAATTTATAATATAAGATTGTATAAAATTTGAAAAACTTTATGGATTTATAGGATTTAAAAGGACTCCATAAATTTTTAGCAAACCTTTAAAGTTACGATAATTGTTGTACTTTTTTTGTCTTTCTTTATTATTTTCCTATTGTGAATTCTTTGTTTGAATTACTATTATAATACTTGAAAGAATAGTTATCACCAATCAAGAAAATTAATTTCACAAGAATACCTATTACTTGTAAATATACATTATTTTTAAATAGAATTTATGTATTTATTTTTTAAATTTCTTTGTAACCAAGTAAAAGGAACGAGAAAAGAACAAAAAATTAAAAAATGGTGATCTACGTCAATGTAATTGTGTTAAAAAAAGACAATAAAACTAATATTCCTATAATAGAATTAATTCAAAATACACTCCTTACAAAATAGAATATTATATTTATGCATCATGATTGAGTATAGAAAAAAATCAAGTATTCGAACAAAATGCTGAAAGCAAATAAATACAAACTAGAAAAGTTTTATACCTCATTGTATAAAAGTCATGTAAGATTAAAAGTAAAAAACTCATACCTGCAAGTAAAATACACAATAGAAATAAAAATAAATAGATACTAGTTTATTAACCGGGTGAAGATAGATAGAAAAATATTTATATCTACAACTGGGTGAAGATAGATAGAAAAATATTTATATCTACGAGTAGTTACACTTTAGGGTTATTTAAATATTTTTAATTATGTAAAATTAAAATTTTCTAATTTATGTTTAGTTTAAATATATATTTCAAAAATATTTATTTTTAGTTTTATATTTTACTTTTGTTTAAATTTTATATTTTAATATATATATATAGATATATTATATTCTCAAAAATATGTCTAAAATTCGTAAATATCTGTTTAATGGATATCATTTATAGACAAGTTTGAAAGGACTATTAATTGTATTTATTTTATCTTGTCATTCCTAATTAGAAAAAAGAGAAGAATAATATCAATATTTTTGTCATTCCTAATTAGAAGAAAGAGAAGACTAATATCAATGTTTTTATCACTTTCAACGAAAGGGGAAGAGATTATGTGTGATGAGAGAAAGAAAAATTTAATAACAATACAAAAATATCTTTTAAAATCTATTTGCTAAAATAGTCCATCAAAATTTGAATGTTTTTAAATATCAAAATATTTTTTTTGAAATTGTAAAAAAAAATCAATTATATATCTCAAGATTTATTTATATTTTTGTTATTTAAAAAATTAAATTAAATACCACAAGATTTTAAAAAATATATATTTTAAAATTTCAATTCAACAAACCCTAAATTATCACCGTCAAGAATTATTTTAAAAAATGTTTAATAATGAATCAAACAACAAAGAATAGAGTTATTCTATCTACTTGCTTATTCTATTGTTAGCCACTTATGAATGCATATGAAATTATCATAATTTTACAAATTTGACCGGACCGTCCTATTCTACCAATCTGACCGAGACCGAGAACCGATCTAGTAACAATCCGTTTACTAAAAATAAATCATTTCAAAATTGATAAGAATAGATAAAAATTGGTACATAAAGAAGAAATATTTATTATTTCAATTTGAACCCATGATTGTAAAAAAATAATTTTATTTATTTTTTAATTTTAAATTATAAAATTATATTTATTTAATATTATTTTATATATTATTTAATTACTACTATTATTTTATTAATACAGATTCAATTTCTATTTGAAGTATTAAAACGTAAACAACTGTCGTAATCGTTTCAATGATGGGTTTTAAAAATCGTCGTTTTAAAACTAGCATTAAGTTTTAATTTTATTTGTTCTACCCTTTCAAAATCTTTATTTTGTCTTTATCAACTTTTTTTTGTTCTGGTGCCAACTTGCCATGTCTAAATCTCAAAAGGAACAATACCAACCACAGTCTTAGAAGCTAGAATTGTACATCTGAATTTAATAAAACCAATTTGTCTATTCTTAATTCCAAGTTTACACTTCCAGGATCTTGAATACATTGTATTACACCACCAAAATAATGTACATATTATATTTCTCTGCTTCAGTCTCCACTTCTTTTTTGTTTTGAACTAAAACAAGAGGAAAGGCCTAAACTTAACAAAGAAAAGAAGGAAAAGCAAAATTCCAAAATGAAACATATAAGTTTCCAACTCCAGCCACCATCTTCTTTTCTTGATGTCCTTTATTATCCATCAAACTCCATGATATTCCAATACTCAGCAAATAACACACGCGTTTGGATCCTCTTCCACAGTTCTGTAATAGTAATTTGGGTGTTGGAAATGTCTAAACTGATTATGATAGGCTTCATATTCCTTCAGAAGTTTAGCATATTCCTCCTTTGGATCTTTCTCGGCTGGCTTCTCCTCTTTCTTGGGTTCCTCCTTCTTCTCCTCTTTGGCTGGTCCAACTGAAAGTATGTCAGCATGACACAATTTTCTAAGCTTGCCCACTACATGAACAGGATCAGTGTCCCCAATTAAAGTCATTTTCTGGTCCTTCATGTCCACAGAGACTGACTCGACCCCTGAAAAATGCATCACACAAGCATTCAATTTTGTATACCATATGGTTTTACTTATACCCTTGATTAACTATGCATCAAAAAGCATATAATTAACATGACAAAGATAAATGGATGTTGTAATTCCATACCTGAAAGACCAGATACTGCCTTCATGGCCTTTTTCTTGATTTTGTCATCATAGAGTTCCACCTTTAGCATCACTTTCTGTCAGAGACAAAAATTAGAGAACTTTTAGGATCCTTAGTTATAATCATTTCTACGCATGAAAATTCCAAAACCAATGATCACTTGAATAGTAAAAGGAAAAAGAATAAAAAAGCTAAAAGCAAGGCAAGGTTGTAATTTGGACTCTAGAACTTGATCAATCTCAAACTTAGAGTATCAAATAGTACTTAACTAGAAAGGGGGGTGTTGATAATTCAAGCATGAAAACAGAGCAAAACTCACAAAACTTAAGAAATGGATCGAATGAATTTATATTTATACGGTTCTTAACTAAGGAGAGAAAACATGAGAGAGGGTACAAATTCTTACCTTCATATTGATTTGAAATTGAGAACTTGGAAGTGAGATTCTGAAGGTGTTTGAGAGAGGGTTAAAAGATGCTTCAAACTGAACTGCTAAACTAGAAGCTCATCTGAGGTACTTATATAATAACAAAACAAATGCTACAGTGTAACAAAGACAAAGTCAATGAAGTCAATGCTAACTTTGTGGTCTTTGCTTGGATCACTTAGTCAGCATAGTACAGCAGTGTAAGACCCCAAAAACCATTTTTTTTAGTAAAGTCTTATATTTTGGCTTTGTTATTTGCTACGAAAGAGATATCACGGATGGCTTTGGAGGATGATGTGTCCTTGCAAATCATCACTCCTGAATTTCTTTGAACATCTCAATCTGCCAAATCGTTTGAATTTTATTTGGCCACGTCTATTGTAATTTATCTCTATGTTAAACTCAAATATCCTCTTTTAAGAATAATTTAGATTTTACTTTGATAATTTTTTAAAATATGTGAAAATTTTTATTTTTATTTTTTATATTTTTATTTAATTTTTATTTATATTTTTCAAGTTGTACCTAATATATATATATATATATATATATAAAACTAAAATTAAAATTATTTATAAATATGACAATTAATTTTATATCATCTCATTATTTTTATTTTTATTGTTATCTCGTTGTCATTATTACAACTACAAGAGTGAAGGAGAGACAATGTCGTAAAAGACAAAAATAATGATAATGATATTTGTATTTTTAAAAGATAAATTTATAATTAAGTATTTTTTTAATGATTTATTATTTTAATTTTAATTTAATCATTATTTTTTTATTTTTATTATTATTGTTTTTACTCATTATTATATATATATATATATATATATATATAATTTTAGCCCTAAATATTTAATATGAAGGATTTGAATTCGAATGGTTAGAATATCTTAAATCAACTTGGGAAAGCATGGTCCTTGACCCCTCCCTCAAAACATCACCTTCAAATGATTTGATTGGTTATACAGGTCACACGGTGGATTGGAAACCGTGTCATCTTAAATTTTGTATCCACTTGCCTACCACACGGTTCCTTCACAGAAAGTGAAATCTTAGAGAGAGTAATCATAAAAGACTTTTTTTCCCTAAAGCTAGCATAATATAAAGGTCCGGTTGGTTGGATAACTGATTGTACATGGTGCTTCGTGGTTGCATCCTTAATATTATTTATACAGTTGGCCATTTTTGGAGATTGTTTTGGTGGCTGCAGCCAAAATAACATGGCTTACTACGAACGGGTATGTTTCGATAAACTTTTAAAAATATTTAAATTTTTTATAAAAATATTTATAAATTAATTTATATATAAGTTAATTTTATTTTATAATTTTATTTTATTTTTTTCTTCTATAAATATTTATAAAAATATTTATCCAAACAAAATTATGTATATTTAATTATTTTCTAATGTATGAAAAAATGAGCATTAATATATAAGTATAAAAAAAAATATATGTTGGAAATATAGTTTTTCAAAGCATATTAATATATTTCAATAATACTCCTAATTTACAGGGTTAAAAAAAATCATAAAATAAAAAAATGTGAGTAAATCAATAGTCAACATTTAAATAAGAAATACCTTCTTTTAAAAACTAAAAATTAGCATTAGGCCTGTTATATTCTCTCGCTGAAAGAACCTATAAATATCGAGATTTGAATTTATGGACGAGTCACGTTGATTATTCTTAATTTTTTCATTAGTGTCTCTTATATTCATATATTCTAAAAATTGATTTGAAATATATCACTTAACGAGTTTGTTTGTTTTGTAAGATAAATTTCACTACCTAAATCTTTAATTAGGCATTCAATAGATGAAATCTTCTATACAAATAATTGTTTGACTCATTTTTTTTGTTCTAAAAAAAATTATATATAAATAATCACCATGTGGGAGTAAGAGTCTTTGTTTGCTAAGTTTTGTGTTACATGTTTGAAAAGATGAATTTGCTTGAGGACAAACAATATTCAAAAGTGTAGGGAGAGGTTTGATAAATGAAATTTTGGTAATTAATAATGAGAAATTTTGGGTACAATTACATATTTTTATTTTTAAAATGTGCAGAGTTTACATTTTTCTTTTAAGTTTGATACAATACAGGTCCACAAGTCTAAAAGAAAATAAAAGAGACTTGAACTCATGTTTTTGAACCCAAAAAATAAAGCGTAGAAGAAAAGTACAACTATGTTTTAACAAACTCAATTGTATATACAAATCAAAGGAATGCAACAAAATCAAAGAAGAAGCATACTGTGCTTCTTCTTAGCATGACTGTGCGTAAAGAAAAACATGCCCTAAACTATGTAGTATAATAGTGCAAGCCTTAACACAATTGTACTAGGCTTTTATAAGATCTTATTGTTATGTGAAGATCATCACAACCATGCAAATATTTAGCACGATCGTGCAAATACTTAGCACGATTATGAAGGCAATCAGCACATCTGTGCTGCTCCACTGCGCCAACCCATTCCCCACCTATAAAATTGAGCAAGAATGGAGTAGAAAAATAATCCTAGAGATCCTAGTGTAATTTGTATTTGGAATCATTGACCTTGATTAAATGTGAATCTTCTTTATTTTCTTTCAATGTTGAATAGCGATCATACCATAATTAGTTGGTGGACTTATAAAATAGTTGAGTTTTTGAAAAAAACTACTTGACCAACTTTTATTTTCATCTTATTAGATTGATTGTATAAATTAATTTGCCTATATGTTTATAGTGCTTGTTTTAAGTTTGAGTTTTTAAATGATCAACTAGAACTAGTGAAAGATTACTGAGAGTCTAGGCAAAAAACAATCAATATAATTAAGAAATAAAATCAAAAAAAGAGAATAAGTTAAGGAATTCATATGCAATTAGGATTGGGTCGAAAGAACATAAGTGAAACTGTAATCATTTTTTTTAAATTCAAAATTATGTAGTTGCTTTATTCTTCTTTATTCTATTTTCAAAAGCATTGCATGGTTTCTTATTTTAACTTTAAAAAATTGTTTGCCTAAACCATATAAAGGTCTTGTGGGTATACTATCTTAACTCACATTCTCAATATTGTCCTAATAAGATACACTTACCCTTAAGTTTATAAAAAATGCACATCCTTATTTGTCATGTTGATGGCAAGCAAAGAATCACCCTTAACGTCATGTATATAGTACCTCATTTTGTTGATGTCATTATATCTAACTTATTCAATTCATCTTATGACGTGAATAATTAAAGTTTCACCTCGTGCTTATTAATTTATGTAACGCCTTCGTTACTATAGTAATTCATAACAAAAATATGAAAATTATTGTCGAAATTTAAATTTCAAAAGCTAGAAAGTTTTGAAACACTACTTCAATAATAATAAAATAAGCAAAAGTAATAAATCTTTTCCATAAAATAAAAATATTATACTCAATAATAATAACTTCTTATACAAGTTATATCAAGCTACCCAACAACATAAAACATATATTAATAAATTTAAACAATAAATACATAAATTTTTCTAGTCACAAACAACCTTCATTCAACTAAACGCTAACTAGTCTAAAGGAAAACTAAATAACAAATATGAAGTATTCCAAGTTTCATCAATAGTTGTTTTCCTATTTTGATAACAACATTCTTAATGAAATATAATCTTAGTGAATAGAAACAAGTTCAAACAAAGCTTGCAAATAGTGTTTTTTTTTCTCAACTGGTGCAACAACTGGAAAACAAATTGATGATATCTATGAATTAAACTTATAAAGGAATCATATTATGTATAAATATTTTCTCACATGTGTACCAAAAATAAAAGATTTTATTACCAAATAATTTTAATCCAAAACATTTAATTAGAATCACTTAACTCGATTCCTTATCTCTAAAAACCAATGAGAATCTTGGACTCACCTTTTCCATCCTAGATGGAGGTATCACATAACTTATCCTATATGCAGATATGTGATTGAGAAAGGTATCTCATCTCAAATGATGATGTTTGCATTCTCCATCTCTGGGATGAAGGTATCTCATTTCTCAAAATAAACTTCATAAGTAACATTATTTTAAATCAAGTGTAAGACGTATACTACACGCATATAATTACAATAAATCAATAATGTCCTTAACCATATTTATATCTAAAAGATTTGGTGATTCCCAAAATCACTTGTGAACTCCATATTCATTTATAATTTTGATTCCCAAAATCAATGAACCCTTGACTCATTGTGAATCCCAAATTTACTTATTATTTTTGGTTCCTAAGATCAATGTGTGTCTCTAACTCATTGTGAATCCTATATTCACTAAATACTATGAGCTCATATTCATGCAATGATATCTTACCAACTTCTCTATCCCAAATAGAGGTATCTCATATCACATATCAAATATAAATATATTTAATAAATAGATGTCTCATCTCACATGATCATATCTTCATCCTATTCCCAAAATAGGATGTATACTGTCATTCTTTCTTGGAAGGTAATGATTGACTCTAGTGATAATAAATATATCAACCTCGATGACCATCAATTATGTTGTCAAACCCGCTATATATCATGATTAAAACATTCATTAAGAGCAAAACACTCATTGAATTTCAATAAACAATTAAGTCTCCTTACATTTAAAATTTTCTTATCAAAATCCCAATAGAAACCATATTCTCCCAAAATTATGAAATCAAACACGATAAGTATTTATTTTTAATTTTAAATTATATAATTATATTTATTTAATATTATTTTATATATTATTTAATTACTACTATTATTTTATTAATACAGATTCAATTTCTATTTCAACTATTAAAACGTAAACAACTGTCATAATCGTTTCAATGATGGATTTTAAAAATCGCTGTTTTAAAACTAGCATTAAGTTTTAATTTTGTTTGTTCTACCCTTTCAAAATCTTTATTTTGTCTTTATCACCTTTTTTTTTTTTTGTTCTGGTGCCAACTTGTCATGTCTAAATCTCAAAAGGAACAATACCAACCACAGTCTTAGAAGCTAGAATTGTACATCTGAATTTAATAAAACCAGTTTGTCTATTCTTAATTCCAAGGTTACACTTCCAGGATCTTGAATACATTGTATTACACCACCAAAATAATGTACATATTATATTTCTCTGCTTCAGTCTCCACTTCTTTTTTTGTTTTGAACTAAAACAAGAGGAAAGGCCTAAACTTAACAAAGAAAAGAAGGAAAAGCAAAATTCCAAAATGAAACATATAAGTTTCCAACTCCAGCCACCATCTTCTTTTCTTGATGTCCTTTATTATCCATCAAACTCCATGATATTCCAATACTCAGCAAATAACACACGCGTTTGGATCCTCTTCCACAGTTCTGTAATAGTAATTTGGGTGTTGGAAATGTCTAAACTGATTATGATAGGCTTCATATTCCTTCAGAAGTTTAGCATATTCCTCCTTTGGATCTTTCTCGGCTGGCTTCTCCTCTTTCTTGGGTTCCTCCTTCTTCTCCTCTTTGGCTGGTCCAACTGAAAGTATGTCAGCATGACACAATTTTCTAAGCTTGCCCACTACATGAACAGGATCAGTGTCCCCAATTAAAGTCATTTTCTGGTCCTTCATGTCCACAGAGACTGACTCGACCCCTGAAAAATGCATCACACAAGCATTCAATTTTGTATACCATATGGTTTTACTTATACCCTTGATTAACTATGCATCAAAAAGCATATAATTAACATGACAAAGATAAATGGATGTTGTAATTCCATACCTGAAAGACCAGATACTGCCTTCATGGCCTTTTTCTTGATTTTGTCATCATAGAGTTCCACCTTTAGCATCACTTTCTGTCAGAGACAAAAATTAGAAAACTTTTAGGATCCTTAGTTATAATCATTTCTAAGCATGAAAATTCCAAAACCAATGATCACTTGAATAGTAAAAGGAAAAAGAATTAAAAAGCTAAAAGCAAGGCAAGGTTGTAATTTGGACACTAGAACTTGATCAATCTCAAACTTAGAGTATCAAATAGTACTTAACTAGAAAGGGGGGTGTTGATAATTCAAGCATGAAAACAGAGCAAAACTCACAAAACTAAAGAAATGGATCGAATGAATTTATATTTATATGGTTCTTAACTAAGG
The DNA here is from genome assembly GCA_025330945.1 of Mucuna pruriens. NCBI lineage: Eukaryota > Viridiplantae > Streptophyta > Magnoliopsida > Fabales > Fabaceae > Mucuna > Mucuna pruriens. Next base: position 1,333,391 of record JAENHJ010000305.1, read on the forward strand.
AGAGAAAACATGAGAGAGGGTACAAATTCTTACCTTCATATTGATTTGAAGTTGAGAACTTGGAAGTGAGATTCTGAAGGAGTTTTAGAGAGGGTTAAGAGATGCTTCAAACTGAACTGCTAAACTAGAAGCTCATCTAAGGTACTTATATAATAACAAAACAAATGCTACAGTGTAACAAAGACAAAGTCAATTGAAGTCAATGCTAACTTTGTGGTCTTTGCTTGGATCACTTAGTCAGCATAGTACAGCCGTGTAAGACCCCAAAAACCATTTTTTTTAGTAAAGTCTTATATTTTGGCTTTGTTATTTGCTACGAAAGAGATATCACGGATGGCTTCGAGGATGATGTCTCCTTGCAAATCATCACTCCTGAATTTCTTTGAACCTCTCAATCTGCCAAATTGTATGAATTTTATTTGGCCACGTCTTTTGTGAACTATCTCTATATTAATTTGATTATCTTTTAAAAATAATTTAGTTTTTACTTTGATTATCTTTTTAAAATATGTGGATAATTTTATTTTGATTTTTCTATAGTTCTCTTTAATTTTTATGCTGACATTTTCACACGTCCCACTCCTACACCAAGTTATAAGCATATTTGAAATCCTGGAAAGGTTGTTTCCTCTGTTTGCAGATAAAATAGTTCAATTCAGGCCATCTCCATAGATTTAATTTATAGGAGCAAACTGACAAATCCTCTACAGCTAGAAACTGGTCTCTTCGAGAGAGTGATCTAAACTCAAGTGTGTTTGAAAATTGAATTTTAAAGAAAAAAAAAGAAGAAGAGAAAAGAGGATATTTTTTATTTTTAGATTAAGAAAATAATATAATATTTATAACATTGAAGAAGATAGTAAATTTATATTAATTTATTTTTTATTTAAAAAATTATCAAATTAAGAAACGACTATTAACAATATTTTAAAATTCAATTCTTGATTATTTTTTCCGAAGTTTCTTTGTCACTTCATTATACCTTATTGATTTTTTCTCATTTCTCAGGTCCACTGCGTCGAAACCGCGTTTGAGACTTCTTTTTGTTGTCCTCTCAGGCCATTGACTTGATCAATCATTCAATGTAGTCCAGAAGAACGTGGAAGTGCTTCTCACCTTGCGACTAGGAATGGTAAAAACTTTTTTTTTTTTTTGCCCGAATGGTAAAATAACTATGACGATATAATAAATGATTAAATATATTTTTAATTTTTATAAGATATTCAATTATAGTTTTGGTTTTTAATTTTTTTACTTTTTATTTCTCTCAAAATAGAAATTATTATTTTTAATTTTTTAAATAAATGAATTTTAATTTTGATTTTTATAATTTTGTTTTAGATTTTTATTTTTAAATTTTTAAAATAATTATTCTTTAATCTTTTAGTATTCATTATTTTAAGGTTAATAAATAATATTTATTTTAAAGTTTAATTTATTTTTTAGTCATCTTGTCGCATCATATGCATTAAAGAAATATCACGAGGATGATTTGTGTGACCTTCTGATAGAACAGGGGGAAACAGTTTTGGTGGGGTGGAGGAAACATATTCTTCTCTTTCTCACTTTCTCACTTTCTCACTTTCTCACTCTTTCTTTTCCTGTTTTGCATACTCGTTGGGTTGTCTATTAGTTTGCAATATTTTACTATGCATTAATATTAATGTGTATTTTGTACCCACATCCTTTGTTGTCTGCATTAATTTTTTACTTTTTACATTACGGTTCATTTCTGCTTTATAATTATTACAATTATTTTTTTGTGCCGCATTTTGCATCAATTTTTTCTTCTCCTCTTATTTTTATTAAGTTTTGGTTTAAATTTATTTAAAGCAATATTTTATTAAAAATAATTTTTATTATGGTAAAATGTGTTTTTGGTTCTTGAAATTTACCCAATATTAAAATTTTTAGTTACTAGTGTGTCAAGAAATCATTATTATTATAATCAAATTTGGTTTAAATTAATTTGTATATGTATTTTTAAAAATCGTGGTTTTGGTCCTTAAAGATTTTATCAAAATTGCTCTTAATTAGTTCTTGTGTTTACAAAAAATATGATTTTAATCTTCGAAGATTTAATCAAATAAATTTAGTCTTGATCCCTACATTATTAATAATCCTAATTTTAGTCCTAAAGTCACGTGACATTAATGTTATATGTGGCATCTACGTGGATGTCATGTGCATGATAGTTGTTAGCGATGTCAGCTAAAATGTTAACAAAGATAGGATGAAAGACTAATTTCACTTATTTGGTCAAATTTAGTCTTAGTTATTGCATTAATAAAAATTGTAGTTTTAATTTGGCTGTCACATGCATGATAATTGTTAGGTATGTCGATAAAAATGTTAACAAAGTTAGAATGATAGATCAATTTCACTTATTTTAAATGATTCAAGGAGTCAAACCATTAAAAAAAACGTTCAAAAGACTAAAACCAAATTTAGTGAATTTTACGAGTAAAACTATATTTAAACCTAATTCTAATTATTTTGATACTAATTTGTTTTACTGATTCAAAAGCATCAGTAAAACTTTTCTAGTCCAAAAAATCAACTTCTGATCACTTCTAGAAGCACCATTATATTGATCCAGTCATCAATCTAGCTTCCAAGTATTTGCATACTATCATTTTATGTTTTCTTTAACATATTCAAGCAAGTAAAAGTAATTTATTTCCTTCTAACAAACTTTTATAAACAAGCAACATCTTGAATAAAAAAAATATCAAAATATATAAATTTCAAATTAATATTAGGCAAAAGTCATTAACAGACAATTCAACCAGTTTGTTTGATCTACTTCAAGATCAATCCATTTCTAATAATAATTAAGAAATAGGGTCATTTGATACTGTGTCAAACAATTGTACTTATAATATTTAATAATTTGACATAGAATATGAAATTAAATGATTAAATAGTTACATCGAAAGTTCTTATAAAATAAATTAAGTTTATAAAATTTCATCCAATTGAAAAATTAATTACTACTTCATCACACTACTTTATCAAAACTAATTTTACCTATCAAAACTATGCTATATTAAATTTAAGTGTCCATTATTAGATAATATATCAATGTTTAATTTATGTAAGATTTGCTATACATAATAAAAAATATAATATCAAATAATTCAGTAGGTAGATTAATCAGATGTTTTAAGTAAATGCAAAAATATGAACGAAAGTGGTAAACTCTCATAATAAATTTGAAGTCAAATGATTCTTTCATGGAAGCTTAGTATGCACATGAGTTATGATTAAAGAGAAAGGTTGAAGAAACTCAAAACATAGATGAGAAATTAATGAAAATAACTCGTCACTCTCTCTTACGAGGAAGATAAGATTTGATTGAGATTGATCACAAATTTCTTGAATACTTGATAAGAACAAAAAATTCTTGTACAAAATAAGAAATGAGAATTTCTCTCATAAATGTTACAAGCAACATGTAATTCTATTTGAACTCCAAAATTATTAATACAAAGGGTAAAAGGTTCCTTATATAGGCTCCTTCACGCCTAGGGGATGTTTGGATGGCGAGATAACATATCCTACTATCTAAACATGTTGTATTCTTATCCAAGAATAAGACTATTATATCTAATACACAAGCCAAACAAGAACAACTAGTGACTTTAAACTACGATAGTACAAATGCACTTGGAATGAAATTCAAATGAGACCTTCATGCTTCTAAGAGTTAAGGGAACAAGTCCATATAATGTATAGGATGGAGCTTGGTCTTGTACTTAGGCTTGCACTTTCTGAGATACTTCTTGTCTTAGTTTTCTTAATTTTCTTCTAGTTAATGTTCCTTTGTATTTTTTTCTCCTCTAACTCCTGAGTATCTTATTTGGAGTTACCAAAATCTTTATAAGGAAATATCAAATAATTTAATAATTCTATAAAAAATTATTAAATGGTATAAATACAAAATGATTGACATTTAGCGTCAACTAATGTTTTACCTATAATTAAATATATAAGTTTGAATTTTTTTACATTATTATATAAATAGAAATCTGGGTAGTCATTACTTATGAATAACGCATCAAATTTGTTTTCTACATTTTACAAAATGACAAAATCATATTTAATATTGAATTTGAAGAAATTTTACATTATTATATTAATAGATAATAATACTCAATAGTCATTACTTATGAACAAGGCATCAAATTTTTGTCTACATTTTGCAAAATGACAAAATCATATCTAATCATACTCCACTAATTACACAAGAAAAAATAAGTTAGTTTCTCATTATAAAATTATTTTATTACATATGATTCAATCATGTATTATTATTTTTATTATTTTTATGATGAATTTATTAATTTTTATAATAATTATTTTAATAATCATATTAACAATAATTTATAATTAAATCATGATATAAAACTATTTATGTTCATTATCATTCAATTTTATTAAGATTATTATTATAAAACTAATTACATTATGGGTACATAATCATTCAACCATTCAACTTTATTACAAACACTACATATTTACTCCTATGGACACACTATAGGCTTCAATCTACTAGATGATGACAAATATAAATAAAACCAGCCAAAGTGACTAGGATGTCTTTTTATCAAACTCTGTAACTCTCAAATTTAGCAGATAGTACAACCATTAAGATTCTCTTCAACTCTACTAACATAGTAATTATGACCATACTGTGGTGGTGTCATCTGATAGTAAAGGGGATAGGCTCCATAGAGCTTGAGAGGCTCAACCTTCTCCTTTTCCTTCTCCTCTTCTTTTGCTGGTTCAACTGAAACTATTTCAGTGTGACACTTCTTTCGTAGCTCGGACACTGCCTTCACTGGATCAACGTTCCCCGTTAAGACCATTTTCCTGTCTTTCATGACAACAGAAACTGATTCAACACCTGCAAAATGGTTACAAATACAAATTTGTTAAAAACTAACGAAACCTTGACGCTCTATGATATGGTTATGTTTCTTAAAACAAAAGCAAAGTTGCAACGCAGTGAAAATTTTGATACCAGGAAAGCCAGATGCTGTCACCATAGCTTTTCGCTTGATTTTATCATTACGGAAGTCCATAGTTAACTCTACTTTCTGTTACACACAACAAATCAAAGGGCCGTTAATACCCAAGTATTACTTCCAAAAACATGAAAGGAAATACTATCTTGGGATATCCTTATAAAAACAATGTTTAAATATTTCTTTAAAACGAATGGGTTTTGATTTTCATCTTATAAAAAATTTTATTTAATTTTTATTTATTTAAAATTTAAAATTATTGATTTTATTTTTATAAAATAAATAAATTTTTATTTTAATATTTATAAATTATTTTTGTTTTATTTTTATTTATCTAAAATTTAAAATCATTATTCTTAGTCCTAATGTTTATTTTAATATACATAAGTAGTTAATGAATATCACATAATAATAATAATAATAGGAACTAAAAACAATGATTTCAAAATTTTTAGATGAAAATCTAACTAAAAATTTTATAAGGATCAAATCAAAACTTACTTATTTTACAAGAATTAAAAACATAAATAAGTGTAACAACAAATACTTAATTCATCAATACTAATAATAATAGTTAAATTAGTTAGTTTAATTAAGAGTTAAAAGGTGATCTACTAATATTATAAATATTTTTACATGATCATCAAATCACAATTTACTGTTGGTATGATTTTTAAAGTAACTATCTTAAAAATCAACTAACTTGTTGTCCATAATAAATTTTGATTAAATGATAATTGCATAAGCTATTTACTATTTATTTAATTAATAATATTATAAATTTAAATTTTATTTTAAAATATTCAATAAATATATTTATAAAAAATGAGAGAATAACTTGTTAATAAACTTCATAAAAAACGAAAAATATAAAAAGAACTGACCATTAATATATTAAAAATAAGTTTGATTTCTTATAATTAAGAAAAAAATATTTTTATTTATTTTTAATATAAAATCAGAAATAGTAGTTAAATATAAGCACCAGTGGAAACAAAACAGTATAAAGCTTTGAGAAAACTAAATAAATATTGATTAGGGTAAGGAGAGGAAATAAATGATATTTGTTTCATCACATGAGAGCTAGTTCTGACCTTCATTGTTGTTAAGGCAAAGAAAGGAGAAGAGAAGGTAGCTAGAGGACTCGATGAAGTAACCTGATAGAGTTGGAATATTAGGAGATGGTTTTTATTTTTCAAATTAATTATAGTGATAATTGGCTGAGATTGAGCAATATTTATAGTAGCACTAGCATGTTGTGAGAGACATAATCAAGTCGAGTCAACCCAAGTCAACTCATATAGTACGGTCTTCAAAACTTTACACAATTCACACGGTCTTTAAATTATGTATCCTCTAACAACCCTATATAGTCCTTCACATAAAGTGAATCAATTAAATTAGTGTAATCATTGAAGACTTTTTTTTTTCTTTTCTAAAGCATAGTGCTTCGTGGTTACATCCCGAAAAGATAAATTTTAAATTATGATGCTGCAATGACTTCAACATGGCTTACTACAGGTTAGTCTCTCATTCACTAAACACTCTCATTTTTTTGGTCCTGCTTGAATTTCCTAGTTTCAGAGTTCATACTTGGCACTGCTAAAATGGGTCTTCCAGTCTTAAGTTGGTTTTTTCAAGGCTTGAATTTCTCTAGCCTCGCCTTTAGACCATCCAGTCGAGACAAACCAAATTTATCAACTCTATTAGAGTAATATACTAATCTTGAAACTCCTCTCTCCCCCTCCAATCCCCTTCTCGTTTTCATGAAAAGTTGTTACATGCTCTTGGATATTATGGTCAGCAAATTTTTTTTTGTAAATTAAAATTTTTAATTATGTTACGAAATGATTGATCAAGACTATAGTCACGTGGTGATGGTAGACCACGCAATAAGTGTTTTCATTCTCAGCACAAAAAAACCCTCACTCACTTTTGTTTTGTTTCTGTTTAGTTTATTGAAAACATTTAGAATTCATTGGATCTTCATATAAGGAAAATATATAAGATAAATTATCATATATTATTTAAATTTATTGTTTAATGACTTAATAAATTAGAATAAGTCTTACTTTATTTATTGGCTTAATATATAGTTATTTGAAGGGGAGAACTAAGTTTGGAACAAATGAAATAGGATGGAGCATAATTTTTTCTTTCATCCTCGCTAGCATAATTTTTACTACTACTTGACAAACATCATCAAAGTTTTTCTAGTTTTAGAAATTCTAGAAACACCATTTCATTAACAGTCTTCAATCTAGTATCTGAATATATTGTTAAAAATATTCAAGCAAGTGAATTTCATTTCCTTTCTCGTAGCAGTCTTTTGATAGGTAACATCTTGAACAAAAATATCAAAAGAAGTTTTAAATTGTCCAGATTAAGGCAAAAAGTTATCAAGGGTTGCAATTTAATCTCTCTTTTTATGACTCTTATCCACTTCAAGACCAATCCATTTTTTGTAATATATTTGGGACAAAATCAATTTATTCAAATAATATAATAAATCTTGGTGACTCCCTGTTTTTTTAATAATTTTCTGTCATTTTGTCACTATCCCGACTGCTACCAGTGTTTATGCCACTAAAATGAAAGTTTTATAAAGTAGACCAAATTTATAAATTTTCATTAAAATTAAAAATTAATTATTTTATGACACTACTTTATTTTGATTTGATAGATAATATACTATGGTAATATAAGTAAATGTTCAATAACATACCACCAAAAATAAATATGTGAAATTATATATTATATATATTTAAAAGAAATATAATATAAAATATTTAATAGTTGGATTGATTAATTGGTGTAATTACAAAAATTTGAGTAGTAAAATATCAATTGATCCAGTCCCTATAATAAATTATTTTGGAGAAATTTTACATTGTTATATAGATAGATAATAAGAAATTGATAAATTAGAGATGATTTTAAATTTTGAATGATTGAAATTATTAAGGGAACATTTTCCACTCAAATCTTGGTAGTTATTACTTATGAAAATCAATTTTTTGTCTACATTTTACAAAATGACAAAATACTCCCTTGGACAATATAGTCTTCAATTTACTAGATAATGATAAATAAATAAAACCAACTAAAATGATTATGATGTCGATTCATCAAACTTTGTGATACTCTCAAATTTAGCAGATAACACAGCCACTAGGATTCTCATCAACACTACTAATATAAGAAAGGGGATAGGCTTCAAACAGTTTGAGAGGAACAGGTACTGTTGATGGCTTGACCTTCTCCTTCTCTTCTTTTGCTGGTCCTACTGAAACGATTTCAGTGTGACACCACTTTCGTCGCTTGGACACTACACTCACTGGATCAATGTCCCCCAATAACATCAATTTCATCTCTTTCACATCAACAGAAACTGATTCAACCCCTGCAAAATAAGTGCAAATGCAATTTTTTCTAAAAATCTTTGAATCCTTGAAGCTGTATGATATGGATTTTATTTGTTGAAACAAATTAAAGCAAAGTTGCAATACAGTGAAAACTTTGATACCAGAAAGTCTAGATGCTGTCTTCAGAGCTTTTTGCTTGATTCTATCACCATGTAGGTCCACCTTTAATACTACTTTCTGTAACAGAACAAATCATAGAGTTATTGTAAGACCCAACAGTTACTTCTACCTCTGAAACATCAATACAAATAATTTTAAGAGAACAAAATTTTTTTTAGTAAATTTGAAATATTTTATGAAAATATATATTGTTTGGATAAAAAAATTAAAAATTAAAATTTTAGTCATTCGTTAATTCTTAAAAAAAAGAAAATTAAAAATTTTCTTATTTACTTTATCTCTTTCCTCTATTTTTTATATTTTTTTTATTTCTCTCTTCACATTATTTTTTCTTTTATTTGTTTTCTACTCTTCTACTTTTCACACTCTTTTCTCTTTTTTTTTTTTTTTCTCTCTCTTCATTTTTATTTTACTCATAAGATAAGTGTAAAATATAAACTATCGAAAACAATAACTAATATCTACTATTCTCTTTTTGTACTTTCTTTCTAATCTCACCTATCCTTTTTCTCATCCTCCGTCATATCTTTACTCCTTTTGTTTTCTTTTTCTTTTTTCTATCTCTCTTCTTTTCTTCTCTTTATGGATGTAAAGTATACATATTTACATTTTGAATTATTACATATTTAAATATATTTATGAATTATTAAATATAATATGATATTAAAATATTTTAAATTATTAAATATTTAAAACTAACTTAGACATATATTCTATAACGTTTAATATTAAAATTTTAATTTTAAAATATATTTAAAAATTAAATTTTGCATTAAATTATCCTATTAAAAATAAAAATTGTAAACTGATTTATTGGAACGAAATATTTTAAAAAATTAAATAAAAAATTCAAATTTATTGAAAATTTAAAATTTCTAGTTGAAACACGACCAAAAGAAAATTGTTAAATACAAGTCCTAGTGGAAACAAAACAGTGTAAAGCTATGACAAAACTCAAAAATGCGATTGATGCATTGATTAGGGTAAGAAGGATAGGAAATAAAGGAGATTGGTTTCATCCCGCGAGAGTCAAGTTCTGACCTTCATTGTTGTTAAGACTTATGAGTTAACCAACAATTGTTTGGTGACAATTGCAACCAGGGCGGGTCCTACCGCGGGAGACTTCAAGTAAATTTTTAAAAAATAAAAATTAAATAAGAATTTTCAAAATTTACTTTAAATAAGAAAATTATATGTTAGATTCTTTTTTCCAAAATGATTTTTTCCTTTATAAAAATTAATATCAAATAATTTTTATTGATAGTTCTAAATTTTGAGTTTTATTAGCTTTTTCTTTAGATTGGCCCTAATTGTAATAATGAGGAGGAAATATGAACTAGGAGACTTGATGAGATGACATTCGTTGGAATATTATGAGATAACTTTTAATTTTAGGCTTAATTGAATTGGTTCTAATAAATTATTAAATATGTGATTTTAGTTTCTATAATTTCAATTATTTAAATAAAAATTTCATACTTTTAAAATTAATAAAATTAATATTGTGATATACATATTAAAAATGATATGACAGGTTGACTTGACATTAAAAAATTAGATTTAAAATTAAAAAAAAATAATGTTCTAAATTGAATTTAAACTCGTTACTTAATACTTTTAACATCTTATCTAAGAACTACTTAATCACTTAAACGTGTAGAGAATAATATATATATATATATATATATATATATATATATATATATATATATATATATATATATATATATATATATATATATATATATATTTAGAACTAGTAAAAAATAATACAATATCATATACTAAACAAATAATAACTTACAATTTTAATAATATATATCTTAATTATAACTTATTCCCTCCTATTACAAATATTTCTTTATAATTTTTTTTTCTTTTGATATTTTGTGACTAGAATAAAATATTATTATTGATGTAATTATTTTTTGTATTTTAATAAAAAAATTTAAATTAAAAAAACTTTTTTCTTGATATCTTGAAAACATTTTATATTTCAATATTTTAAATAAAATAAAAATAACCCTTTTAATAATATATTAACAATTAATAACAATTTTTTTGTATTTTACTGAGAAAGTTGTTAGATCAATAATAATATATATATTTTTAACTATAATAACATTTTTTATTTCAATATTATATAACTTATTTAGTGTTAAAGTAAAAATATTATTGCAGAAAATTAATTATAGAAGTATAATTATATTTAATAATATTTTTTAACATAATACAAACAAATTTAATAAGTCAATGGTTATATATTATTTCAATAAAAGTAATCAAATAAAATATAAAAAATTAAATAAAAAATTTATAAAATAAGAAATTAGTTAATACAAGAAAATTAAATTATAATTATGATATATAAATAAACGTGTATTTGTCCTTCTTCACAATTTTAAGTTTTATATAATATGTTTTTCAAACATATATTAAATAAGTTATAGGGTCTATTAATTTTTATCCATGCCATTAAAGAATTAGATAGTAGGTTCAAATCTCATTTTTATATATTTTTTTTATTTTTAAATAATTTTTTAACATCACGTACGTTAATCTATTACATTATTTTTAACATTTATATAACCTAATATGATTAAAAACTTGACAATAAATTAAATATTAAATTAAATTTTATCAATTTTAAAAAAAAAATTTAATTTAAATAATTAAAATTATGAAACTAAAATTATTCATTTAAGAAAAATTCATGTCAAATCATATAGTATGGTCTGGAAAACTTCAGAAGAATATTTTTGGTTACAGAACTCACACGGAGGAGTGGAAACCGTGTCTTCTTTTAAGTTTGTATTCTCTACCTACCCTACAGTTTCTTTAAAGAAAGTGAATCAATTAATTGAATCTTATAAAGAGTGTAACTCATCTTTCTAACTAAGAAAGCAGAAAACCCTTTAAGCCTGCTGCGCCTATAGGCTCTCTTCTCATCCATCGGTCAGATTCAGACGGGCTTTTGCGCACTCAGGTTTGCCTTTTTGCGTTCACTCCTCGTCGTTGAAGCCTTTCTTTTATCTTTTTTTAAAGCATAGGTACGTAACGTAGGGGTCTGGTTGGGAAAGTAATGATATATAATATACTACATGGTGCTTTGTGGTTACATCACCATAAATTGAACAGTGATCGATGATGCAGTTGGCAAATTTTGGAGACTGTTTCGGTGCCTCTCGTGCCATCGTCATCCCTTGCAATTATTTTCGCTCATAAAAAAATTGATTATATATTAATAGAGATTAACTTGAGACTATATATGGCCGAATAGCGGTACTTAGTAATAATTTTTCTATTTTTATGTCCATAATTCTCGCTCACTCTTGTTTTATTTGTTGAAAACATTTAGATTCTAAATATTTATCTTATAGGTCCTTTCATCCAATTCACGCTGCACAGTTTGTTTGGTTGTACCATCATGATTATAATTAGTCATTTTCATCAACATTATCGTTCTCTTCATTAATTGCCAGACCTCTTATCCCAGTCTGAGTTGCTGATTATTGTTTAGTTCTTGTTACAATCAGAGTGGTTACCTCGTAATTAATTATTATTATGACTATTATTGTTTTCGTATTTTTACCGTAGCGACTAACATAATGAAGTCATCACAAGGTACGTCTATAAATTTACGAGGAAATAAATTATCTACTAAAGATGTAAAATAGTTTTACATAAAATAGTTACTTTTATACTCACATTCAATCATAATTTTCTTTGTTGACTTTTATATCAGTTATTTTAAAAATTATATAAACATTAGTATATAGTTGGATAGTGTAAAATTGTTTTATATTATATGTGTATGGTTATTAAACACTAAATTTATAAATGTAAATTACAGAAAATTTATATAATATTATAAGATTTTTTCAGTTTTATTATTAATTTTAATTACTAATAAAGTTAGTAGCTAAAATCTAAGTTAATTAACTACTAATTAGCTGCTATATATTCTTAGCTAAAATTAAAATAATAATGATTTTATATATTTTCAATATTTTTGAAAAGAAAGGAAGAATAAAAAAAACTAAAACACACATTTGCGTCATTTTTTAGTTCTCCTTGTTCTAAAGTTACAATGTTTAAAGATTGAAGGAGACCCATAGTGATGACCGAGTTCTTGTCATTGATCTACGGAAGGAGACATCCTGGTTTTAGTGTTCATCGAAGGATAGACACACTAGTTTTAGTGTTCATTGAAGGAGAAACACACTAGTTTAGTTTTCCCTAAAGGAGATGTACACCATGTAAAGAATCTTCGTCCTCCATGTAAATATGCTTTGGTAATCAAATCAAATGTTAGAGTTCACAAACCCTAAACAATGATTGATTCTTTCAATTTTTTCTTATTTAGGACTTGAAATTATAAATTAAGGAAAACAAAGTTATTCATGACAAACACTCAAAACAACAAGAACAACAATGATTTATGGTAAATTCTACATCTTTATTTTGTTGAGTATACATTGAATCTCCCTTATTATCTTTGGTAACTTTGGTGTCTATTAATAGTGTCGATTCTGATTATAATTTAGAAATTTCTCTAAGCTAGAATTTGTTCAGGTGCTTGATTCAATTGCCTGAATATTTTCATTACGGAATAACCATATTTTTCCTGACCTTGTTTTTTTATTTAAAATTTTGAATTATAACTTTGGTTTAAAATATTTGGTTTTGAAACTGTTTGTAAAAATTCCTCTAAGGACTAGAATCACATGAACCTAGCAGTAGCTCAAATCCTAAACTAGTATTAAGACATGCTTAATAATTAACAATTTTAATAGTTAAGCATGAAAAGTTTGAATCTGTTGGTAGAATTGAAGTTGGCAAAATAAATTGTTCATTATGAGCTTAAAACAATTAGTAGATATTAGAAAAAATTAACAATCCAACATCAAAATAACCAAAAGTCCATTTTTTAGTAAAGATTGAACAACATTGACTACTAAGAGAATTCAAAGAATTCCTTCTTTAGAATTCTTAACTTGGAGGTGCATCTCAATTTTAAAGAATTTTTTATTTTCTCATTTTCCTAGGTGTCATGAATGAACCTATTGATTGAAACAAGTACCTATATGTATTTGAAATCTAATCTTAGTCTTGAGATGAGGAAGATGAAGGGAAACTAGGAGCCTTATAATTATTAGAAATGTTGATATTGTTGAGTACTTCGGTTTAGAATATAAAAGAGAAGTTAATGCAAGTTCTCTATATGATTACAGCTAGAGTATAACACCCCATAGCAATAATTGATCCATAGGCCTAAAGTTAAATATGTAACAAACTAATATGCTTCATGTACTAATGATAAAGACTACATAATGGGATTTTATGTTTAGATAAATGAAACAAAGATCTAATTTCTATTCAATAACAAATTTACATGATTTTGATTATTCTATTTTTAATTGATTGATATGTACCAAGTGGTAGGAAGTTTTCTGATAGGAAACCAACATGAGCAAAAACCAAGAAAACATACACATAAGGTGATATCAAGTGTGAGAACAACTACAGTTCTTTCAATCTTTACTATTGATCCAATACTAATTCCTTTGTTTGTTGTGTCTGTAAGCTTGTTGACTCTATACTAGGACCAACATATTGATCCTCTTAGCATTATAAGATATTTTCCTGTATTCTAAGCAACCTTCTTACCCATGTTTACCTGCCATCTTACTTTGGTTTAATTTGATACATAATTATTCTAAGCAACCTTCTTACCCATGTTTACCTGCCATCTTACTTTGGTTTAATTTGATACATAAAAATCATTATGTCTTGAACAATTGATGGTTATCTCAGGTTATGTTTATATGAAAATGATATGAGCACCTTGTCTTTGTTGTTTAACCGGTTAGGAAACTTAAATTCTTCATGCATTTCTAGTATTTATAATTTCTAGTTGCTTTATGGTTGAGCTTGAATATGTAAAGTTGGGCATCAAAGAAGTTATGACGAGCCTTTTTGTTCCAAAACTTGAAGGGCATGGTGCCACTAGTCTTGCAATTTCACTCATTGGGATAATCTCTTCAACAATCATTTCTTTTTTCAATCCCTTAATAATGTGATCTAACTTTATATGTTTTTTTATGCATTTGCTTGAAGCATAATCTCTTCCCAGTGCTTTCTAGAAAAATACCGTGATTAGTTTGTGGAATCTAAATACACTTTAACCTCTTCTATTCATGTATACATTAAAATTCATTTCAGAATCTAGTTATAATCTAAGTGATGTTGGCCTAATTAGAATATTAATATAATACCAATGTATATTTAATTGATACCTTCCTATTTACAGTATGGATGGTATTGTTCAAGTAACTATCTAACCTTAAAATTTTATCACTCACCAAGAAAATGTTGCCCCAACTATAAGAAAAAATGTTGCCTCAACTCTATTCCCCTGCTCACTAAAAGTTGATACCGTCTCATTTTTACATATTCATTCTACCATTGCCAATTTAGATCTTTGATTATAAAAATATAATCAAATAATCGATTAAAATTGAAAAGTTAAATTTGTAATTTGTCATTATATGCTATTTTTTCGTTCACTCAGCGATTTTCTATGTTACCAAATAACCTTACATGTTTCGGTTGTCGCCCATCATCCCTATTTCATGCCTACCAAACTAATGCTGACTTTAGCTAATAATATTTCAATTCATCGTTAAATTAGGACAGTCCAACTCAATCCAACATAAAAATGTGTTGGTAATAACTTAAATTCATTTAATTACCACAAATTGACCCTATTATATATGTTGCATTGTCAATTGTGACAACCGTGTTAATAAAATAAGATGAATTATAAACACTTCTGAAAATGACATTTCAAGAGAATATAGCTTCTTTAGTGGCCTTGGAATGGATAAATGTTCGCTGCAACCAAGGTGGCGTTGAGGACAGTGAAAAAGGAAGTTCTTTAAAAGAAAAAGAAGTGGAGGAATCACCCATGTTTTTCAAGGAAAAAAATATTAGAAAAATCATTAAAAGAAAAGAATGGTCTTAGAAACTACTTTGAGTTTTGGAGTTAATTACGTATGGGGAAGGTATTGATATCTTACAACAAATGTGCAAAATTAATATAACTTTGAATATGTTATTTTTACTCTTCGAATGAAAACAAAAATATTTTATGAGCATACAAATTGAGGTTATTTTTTTAAAAAAGAAAGATATATATTTTTTGTTTTTGGAACTTGACGAGAGTAGTCTCTTTCTCCTATGTATCTCTTTGTGCAATGAAGAATTCAAAGTTATGTAGTTCTTAAAGATAGTAAATATTTGTATTTTTTAAAAAACAAACAATCAAACAAGATGTACATATAAAATGATTATGATTAAATCCTTTAAGAATCTTGTAACATCCAAATAAGAAGTGCATTTGCAATGGTTATTGATGACTCTTGTAAAAAAGATTCTTCTGCAAAAATTTTAAAGATAGCCAATAAAGAAGTACATCTAAAATGATTATCATAAACATAATAAAAGACGAAAGATGAAAAATGTTAAATTGGTTTATGTTTGAAAAGAACATTCAAAAGGGGACTACATCCAAAGGAAGACTACATCCAAAAGGGGCGTTCAAAGGATCCAAGAGTCGTCCAAAGGCTCAAGTGTCTAAAGGACTCAAAAGTCGTTCAAAGCCTCTAGTGTCCAAAGAACTCAAGAGCTGTCCAAAGGTTCTAGCGTCCAAAAGAGGGTCCAAAGGACCTAGGAACCATCCAAAGGTTCTAGCATCCAAAAGGAACGAAACACTACGTGAAAACGTATAAATGGAAAAGATTGTCCATTTAGGCATCCAAAGAGCCTCTACATTTAAAGTAAGCTAGAACATTGTGTACAAACATATAAATAGATATGGTTGTCCAAATTGGTGTCCAAATAGCCTCTACATCCAAAGCAAGGTTGAAACACTAAGTAAATGACTGTCCAAGTGGGCGTCCAACATAAGGCTGAAATATTAAATAAATAGATGGAAATGGAGGGGACTACCTAGATGGCGTCCAAAGAGCCTGTGTGTCCAAGCAAGGTTGGAATATTTAGAGGTAACAAATTGGAAATAGAAAAATTACCTAGATAGACGTCAAGAGGGTCTTTACGTCCAAACAAGGCATGGAATAATAGAGGTAACAAACTGGAAATAGAAAGGACTACCAAAGGACCTTTGCATCCAAAGGACCTTTGCGTCCAAAGGAGGCTTGGAATAATAGAGGTAATAAATTAGAAATAGAAATGACTACCTAGATGGGCGTCCAAATGGACTCTGTGTTCAAATGATGCTTGGAATCGCATAGGTAACAAATTGGAAATAGAAAGGACTGTCAGATGGGCATTTAATGTCTTGGAACAACAAAGTTAGAGAATCAGAAAATAGAAGGAATTGCTCATATGGGTGTCCAAAGGGCTTCTACATCTAAAGGAGGCTTGGAACAACAAAGGTATCAAATTGGAAATAGAAAGAACTGCCCATATGGGTGTTTAAAGGGCCTTTGTGTCTAAAAGAGGCCTAGAACAGTAAAGGTAACAAACTGGAAATAAAAATGATTGCCCAAATGGGCGTCTAAAGAGTCTCTGCGTCCAAAGCAAGTATGGAACAACAGAGGTAACATATGACAGCAAGCGAGAAAAGAAAAAAGAAAAAAAAGAGTCGTCAAAACCTCTGTGTCCAAAGAGCATGAATGAATAAGGAAAAGTATACAAACAGCAAATAGCAAAAAAATGAAAAAGGAGCCACTCAAAGGCTCCTGCATCCAAAGGCATGGACAAGCAGTAAATATTACAACAAATAACAGGAAATAGAAGAAAGAAAAAGAGTCGTCAAAGGCTCTGCATCCAAAGGGCATAGACGAATAGGAAATATAAACAACAACAATTAATAGAAAAAGGAAAATGAACCACTTAAAGGCTCCTATGTCTAAAGACATGGACGAGCAGCAGGTATGACACTAAATAGTAGCAAACAGAAGAAAGAAAAAGAGTCGTCGAAGACTTTGTGACAAACAAGAAACGTAAAAAGTAGCAAATAGTAGAAAAGGAACCATCCAAAAGGCTCCAACATCCAACGACTATAAATGTGTCTAAAGATGTGTGCGTCCCAAAGACCCCAAACCCATGTTATATAAAGGGAAAACAAAGGCTAACATGTATGCTTGTAAAATCAACGAACCTCTCAGATGTCAACGAAAAAAACTCAATGCACAAATATGAAATTATATAAGGGTGAGTAGTGTTACCAAATTGTGTAAATATTTTTCATTACTGCTCTCATCTAGTCGCTCCTTATTTCGTAAGCTCGGGCTCTGTTTTCAAGTCCCTCCTTCCTACCTTTGTGTTCTTTTTCTCTCAAAATCTCCTTTCTCAGTTTATGATTTTTCATTTTCTCCTTCCTCAATTTATGGTTTTTTAGTTTCTTGTGCCTCTTTTTCGTTTCCGTTCCCCCCCTCTTTTTCGTCTCCCTTTTTCTTCCCCCCATTTGGCTCACCTTTATTATTTATAGACTTCTACAAATTATTTGTTTAATTTAGCAAGATCTCTAGTAGGATTTGCCAACAATAAAGTTAGGTAAAATCGCAATGTAGAACAGGAGCAGCAATAGGAAAACTAAGTGAAAGTTGTAAAGCAAAAAAATGTATCGACAATACAGTTGAGGCACAAAGCACAGAACAACTTTTTTATCTGGGTGTACTAGAACAAATTCCTTTGGATGCTCGTCCAAAGAACTTGAGAGGAGTAATAGAACTGAGCTTCCTTGTTGACTTTGTTGGTACTTTGGACACTTGTCCAAAATGCTTGAACGATCTTGGGGGGAGCAGTGTAGCAGCAGTATGGAGCCAGCCTTTTGGATGCTTGTCCAAAAGACTTGGGAGGAGCAGTGTTGAACCGAGCTTCCATGTTGACTCTACTGACTCTTTAAACGCTTGTCCAAGAAGCTTGAATGGTCTTGGAAGGAGTAGTGCAGAAGTAGCATAGAGCTAGCTCAGCTACTATTATGAAAGTCTAAAGAGCTTGAAAGGTTACGTTGTTCTTTGGGATACTCGTCTAAACTTTTTTTACTTTTTATTTTATTTTATTTTATTTTATTTTATTATTATTTTTTAGTTATTTTGGGGCGGACCATTATTTTCTTATAATGTCTGCGAAAGTTCCCAATTTCTTTTCTTGTAATTAGGAAGAAGGAATTTTCTTGTCATTCCTTTCTTCTCTCCGAAATTTCCCAACTGCATATTTATCTTTAGGGATGTAACCACGAAGCATGGTGTATTATTGTCATATTCCAAACGGGACCATATGTTGTATACTTTAAGATAAGAAAAACCTTCAATGATTACGGTCTATAGGATTCACTTTCTGTGTGAAGGAACTAGTGTAGGGTAGTTAAGGACGGACAATTTAAAGATGACACGGTTTCTACCAAACCGTTGGAATTAATTGTGTAAACAATAAAAAAAGTACTTATTTTTGAAGACCAAACTTATATGAGTTGACTTTGGGGTTGACTTGACTAGGTCTCTCGCGACATGCTATTATAACTCTAAAAATATTGCTCAATCTCAGCCATACCTAACACAACTTCATTTGCAATATAAAAGCATTCTCATAATATTCCAACTCAGGTTACCTCTTCGCCTTCCTTGTGACCAAACAATTATTGCTTAGTTCTCACAAGCAAGCTTTAGCAACAATGAAGGTCAGAACTAGACTCTTATTATAAGCTTAAATTTTCTCCTTTAATCGATCGTTTTATATTTGTGGCTTAGCTTTGTATTTATATGCTTCCTTTCACGTATTCAATGTAGAAGTAATTATAACTGTTGGGTCTTAACAGCTCTTTGATTTGTTGTGTAACAGAAAGTAGTGTTAAAGGTGGACTTACATGATGACAGAATCAAGCGAAAAGCTATGAAGACAGCATCTGGCCTTTCAGGTATATATCGAAAATTTTGACTGCACTGAAAACATTACTTTTGTTTCAAGAAATAAATCCATATCATACATAGTAAAAAATTCACTGATTTTAAAACAAATTTGTATTTGCAGGGATTGAATCAGTTTCTGTGGACGTAAAAGACATGAAATTGGTGTTATTGGGTGATATTGATCCCGTGAGTGCAGTGGGCAAGCTACGAAAGTGGTGTCGCACTGAATTAATTTCAGTTGGACCAGCAAAAGAGGACAAGAGCCCCGCAGCAGTACCCTCTGTTCCTCTCCACCTTTATGAACCTTATCCCCTTTATTATTATATGACACCAACACTCTTTAGTTAAAATTCAAATTTGTTGCTTTCGTTTATATTTTTCGTGCTCTAGTCCATTGAAGACTACAGTGTGTCCAACCGTAAATTGAGTATTGTAATATTTGTGGTGTATGATTACAATTTCTTTGTCATATTGTAAATTGTTGAATACAAATATTTGAACGGTTATGAGATTTCAGGGAGAACATTCGCTTCTTAATACTTCTTTCCGTCGCTGGAAATTTATAATCATCTATGATTTATCGACTTAATTATTATCTATCTATATAATAATTTAAAATTTATTTCACTTCAATAATTATATTATTAAGAATGAGTTAATTCACTTACGAAAGTAACTCAAGAACAAAGAATTGTTTAAGTCTTGCTAGGAGTATTAGACATCCTCCGACGTTGAGAAGCGAGTATGATGAGGAATTTTGTAGGGTAATCCAACATTAAGAATTGATAGAATTTGATAACATATTAAAAAAATTAAACATAAAAATGAATTAAAAAGTAATAAAAGAGTTAATTTAGATATAAAAATAAAATATATAATATAATTATTAAATTCAAAATAAATATTAAGTATTATTTTTTGTAGTTTAATTTTTATACTTTAATGGTAATTTCTATGATAACAAAAATAAATGTTAGCATTACTTTATTTTATATATATATATATATATATATATTATTTATTTATTTATTCTCAAGTAATGATAAATAATAATAATAATAATAATAATAATAATAATAATAATAATAATTTTTACAAACCTAACCATTAGTCATAAAACATTATAAATATTATAATAAACTTGCATAATAATAAATTTATGAATTTCCAAGTTTTGAGTCATTACTTTCTAAAATTTGTTAAAAAAACAATACATCAATGGATGGAAACTCTAAACCCCAAACTCTAAATAACAAAGACAATAACGACAACAACAATGATGACGACGACGACAATAACAACAATAATGACGACAACGACAACAACAATAACAACAATATCGACAACGATAATAATAACTTTTTGAAACTCATTCAACCATTGACTTGTCATTTGTTTATGGGTTGCCTTTATCAATTATTTCCTTTTTGGTTTGATCAGTTGGCTTTATGTAATTATACACTTTTTAGTGACCAACTTTTATCCCAGATTGTACTAAGTTAGTTGTTTTTTAATTATTAGTTCTATTTTTGTCTATAAAAAAAATTCTAAAAGTTAATAAGTTATATGTTTTGAAGAAACAAAAGATTAAGTTTGATTTTTTCTTTTTCGGCACACAGAGGTTGTTTTACAAGAGGAATGAGTGAGTATGAACTCTGAATATAGCAAGTGCAGGAAGACTGAATATAGCAATTGTACTGCTAGCTACCAAAAACAATTTCCAAAATTTGTGACAATAATTATGTTCGTACATTTGTCTTCAATCTCCTTCTTTTTTCTTTTTTTATCATAATGTTTCTCATCGTTCTTTCAAATTTTCTTTCTTTTAGCTTTATGCACTCCAAATTTGAGTGTTATTTTATTATTTATCAAATTTCTAACATTATTGTTCATGTATCTTTTTGAGGATTAGCCACGTTGTTTTAAATATAAAAAAACAAATTTAGAGATTTATTTTAATTATTGTTTTAATTATACAAAAATTAAATTAACTAGATTCAATGATAAAGAATAAAAAAATAATAAAAAATTGTCAAGAATCACATATAAATCATAATCACCATGATTTCATTTCATTGTTTTGTTTTAGTGGAGTTGTCTAACTTATTTTATGTAAAAAAATTAAACAATCTCATAATTAGTGTAATTCTCTTATATATTTTAAGATAGTTTAGTGTAAGTATGAATTTCACTAATCATTTACACTCAAGCTATTTAATCGTATTTTTATTTGGATAAATTAGACAATTAATTTTTAATTTATTATTTTAATCTAATAAAACATAATATATTTCTTTTCCTACTTTTTCATATAAAATCTTTTCGTGCTAGCTCTTAAAAGAATCATAAAGTCGATGAGAAATGTTTTTAAGAAGAGTAATGATTGATTAATAATTTTGTATTCTAAACATGTCAATAACACAATTTTTTCAATTCCTCTTTTTTTCACTTTCTGTCATTAGTGTTATTAGATGGAAAAGTAACAATGTATTTGGAAAACAGTTCATTCCAACTCAAACTGACATTAAGCTCAATGATACAGCACTCTTGCTTCTCCGTTTGCTCCCTCGAAAAATATAATGTATATTTTGGAGACTCTAAACGATAATCCAAAACACACACCGCGTAACTCTGAATATAGCATTCAGCAAAGTAAAGAAAAAAAAAAAAAAAAAAACAATCTAGCGACTGAACTACGAACTTGGGTTGTGGTACGTTGAAGTTACTGTCCACGCAGTCTAATAGAGGGTGAGAGCAAGTTTTGAAAAAAAATTATTTATTTAAAAAAGTTAATGTTAAAGTTTTTAACAATATATATAATTTTTTATTTTATAAAAATTAATAACAAATATATATTTTTTATCGATAAACCTAAAGTTTAAACTTGAATCGTTTTATCCTTCCGCGTGCCTTCCAAATTTTGGCACGAAGCAGCATGTAGCAGCCTTCAATTATTATACTATAGGATTCCAATGGTACAGTTTCCGTGAAGGAACAGTGTAGGGTAGGCAAGGACGCGAAGTTTAAAGATGACACGGTTTGTGCCGCGTGAATTAATGTAAAGAAACAATTAATTGTACTAAAGTTTTGAAGACCATATATACTATAGTATATAATTTGACTTGGGTTGACTCCACTTGACTATGTCTCTCACGACATGCTACTATGAGTATTGCTCAGTCTGAGCCATACTTCTCACAAATTCACTTGCAAAATAAAAGTCATCTCCTAATATTCCAATCCTATATTACCTCTCGCCTTCCTCAGCCAAACAATTTTTGCTTATCTCTCACAAGCAACTTTCAACAACAATGAAGGTCGGAACTAAACTCTCATGGGATGTAACAATATATTATTCCCTCTCCTTTTTCGCCAAATCAATGTTTCTTGAGTTTTCTGAGCTTTGCACTGTTTTAGTTTACTTGAGTTTTTGTATTCCATAGTCTTAATTTTTACTATTGACATGGATAATAAAATAAAAAAATTATTTAATTACGTAACGTATTTATTATTATATATAAATAAAATTTATATATAATTTATTTTCTAAATATATTTTTAATATAATTATGAATGGTCGTGATTATTATTTTTTTATATTATTTTTAATTTTTAATTTTTAAAATATAATTTATTTATGTACTTATAATTTAATTTTAATTTTAATATATAATTTTTAATATTGTTTTTACTTATCAATTTTGATTTATTATAATATAATTTATTTTTAAATATATCTCAAAATTTCTCTAAAAATAAAAGTAAATTTAAATATAATACATTAAAAGTAAATTATATTATAATCGGTCAAAATTAATGAATAAAAATATAAAACAATATAAAAAATAATATGTTAAAAATTAAGTTATAAATGTCTAGATAAATTGTATTTTTTTTTACATAAATATAATATTAAAAGTGAATTAGTAAAATGAAAAATAAGAACAATATTAAAATAATAAAATCATTGTTCATAACATAATAGATTAAAAATAAGTTATAAATGTAAACTATATGTAATTATCTTATTTATATAACATAATAAATACATTACTTAATTGAATTACATATCAAAAATAATTTAATTATCTTAATTTAAAGCATCTATTATTATCTTGATTATCTTAATTAATATTATTCATTTGGTTACTCATAGCAATACTAGACTAACTAGAATCAGCAATAAAAACTAAAATAATAAAAGAAATTTGTTAGGAATAAAATTTTAAAAAAATCATATTTATAAAGACTTAAAACATATTTAAATCTTATTATTTTTATATATATTTTTTATTTTTGTACTTTATTTTACTTTTTAAATTTTTTCATTTTAGTTTATATTACTTAATAGTAGTAGAAACATAAACAAGATCTCCAACATGTATTTTGCATAAAAGTAACATGAGCTCAAGTATTTAATTTTTTTCAATCCTATTTTTAAAAATATTATTGTTATGATTATGATAAATATATCTTTTAAGACATGTGTAAACATAAAATGTGACCCATGAAGGCACGAGTACCATAATAGTTATATATTAAATGAAATTCAACGTAATACTTAAGCTAAGAGGCAAGGGTAGAATCAAGTTCGAGGGGTTGAGAATAAAAAAATTAATAAAGAAAATTTATATTGTGAGTGTGAACTAAAGAAGAACCTACCAAGATATAATTGGAAAGGTAAGGAAAAAAATGAGTATACATCAAACTATTCAACCATAAAAAAAAAAAAAACCATAAACGAAGCATTGTAACCTAAGATACACGTTATATTTTTATTGTATTCGATAAAAAAAAATACATATCTAATACACTTTATTAGTTTATTTTGAAGTCGATTTTTATTAATATAAAAGTTGGATTTTGATTTTAAAGGTAGAAATGAATTGTAGATTTTTTTTTTTATCAAACTTCCAACGGTAGAAATAACACCCCAACTTAATAATTATATATCAAAATATAATATTGTCTTCTCATTATTTTCAATTTTCAATATATAAATAGACTCTTCAAAATTTTATTTCTTTTTTATTTTCTTTTTCTTAAATAAATATGTATTATTAATTTTTTTTAAAATAAAAAATTAGATGTATCAATAAAAAATTTAACATATTACCTTTTGATATAAATAATTTTTTTTTCAAAACTTGTTCTAAAATTCACCCTTTATTACATTGCATGAACAATAACTTCAACATTGTCACAATCAAGGAATTGTGAAAGAGAAAGGAAATGGTTTAAAATAAAACAAAGGAGTTGTCATCAATAATTTTTTTTAAGGAAAAACATCAGGAAAAAAAAACTTTTAGAAAATATGGTCTTAAAAACTAAATTTGAGTTCGTGAGTCGATTACATGTACGGAATATATTAACATCCTACAACTTATCTTCCCACCCTATAACATCCATCTTAATGATAACTTTAAAAATGTTATTTTTATCTTTCAAAATAAAATAAAATTATTCTATAAACATTACAAGTGGTTTAAAAATAGAAAAATAAGATATATATTTTTTATTTTTTTGGAACTTGACAAAAGCGGTGACACATTACTCTTTCATATCTTCTAATATAATGGAGAATCCAAAGTTACATAATTCTTGTGCATCTTATTTTTTAAAAGGAATAATCAAACAAAATATTCATCCAAAATGACTATCACCAAACTTCACTAGTTTTGTAATACCAAATGAGATGTGTATCAAAAATGGTAATAATCAAATATTTATTCTTTAATAACCAAGCAAGAAATGCTTCTAATCTGGTCCATTTTAGAGACTAGCCAAGTAGTGTGACTTAACATCTATTGCCTCAGACATTTGGTAGCCTAAGCCAGAGCATAAGTTCATTCCAACTGAGAGTACCTCATTTCACAATTTGTTGACTTTTTGCTCAGGTAATAGATAACTTGTTCCTTTTTACTGGACTCATTATATTGTCCTGGCAAGCAACCCATGGACTAATCGAGCACCATCAAGCACATAATAAGGGATCTTCTTGACATTAGAGGTAATAAGACTAGAGGCTTTCACAAGTATTGTTTGATCTTCTTAAATGCTTTTTTTTTTTTTTTACAATCTTCATTTTATTCCACCTTTTGATGTTTATGTAACAATTTGAAGATTCGGCTACAGGTAACAGTCAATTGAGATACAAACCTTGCGATATAGTTTAGCCTTCCTAAGAATCCTCGTAGTTCTTTCTCCGTCATAGCGGTCAGCATTTCCAAGGCTGTTCGTGTCTTTTTAAGGTCAACTTCTATCCCCTTTATGCTGAACACGAAACCTAGCAAATTGCTCGATCTCACCCAAAGTCATTTGGCTAGATTTAATCGAAGCTTATACTTTCTCAAATGTTGGAACAATTTTTCTAGATTGACAATATGTTCTTTTTCTATTTTTTATTTTGCGATCATATCATCAACATATATTTTAATTTCTTTTAATTTCCTTATACATCATGTTTTGGAATAAAGCTACCATTGCTTGTGGGTAGGTTGCCCAAAAGTTTTCAATCCGAAGAACATTACTTTATAGCTAAAGGTTACTTACAATGTGTTGTTGAAGGTTGTTTTTACATGTCCTCTAGTGTCATTTTGATTTGATTATATCTTGAAAATCCATTTCATGAAAGAAAAGAAAATGTGTAAGAAATCATCTTTTGGACTGATCTCGATAATCAACACATATTCTAACTTTTCCAATTTTTTTTTTTGAACTGACACTATGGTGACAATCCATTGAATTTGCTTTTTCATTTCTTCTTTTATTTTTAATAACAGTTCAGTTTCATCCATGTTAGCTTCTATTTAATTGGGGTGCACTCAGAATCTAAAGATAGCTTACGTTTGAATATACTTGGGTCTAGCCTAGGTATATCCTAATATATTCGCATAAAAATGTCGACATATTCTAACAAAAGTTCAAGCAACTTCTCTTGTTGGTGTCTTTTAATGGCCATGTTATTTCTATTCATTATCATTCCCTATATTGATGATTTCAATTTCTTCCTCGTGAAGGTGAATTATTTCTTCTTCTTTTTCTACTAACTTTTTAAATTCGACTGAGATTTCTGTATCACTCTCGTCTTTATCAGCTTGATAAATATTGTACTCAAAATCATAACATAGGTCAGTAGCATTTATATTTTCACAGTCATTTTTTTTTGGATCAACAATTTAGGATTACGGGTAATAAAATGATAAATGTAAGATGGTAAAGAAGGAAAAACAGGAGAAAAAAAATAATTGGAAAATGTGAAATATGCATGTCATTCATATGTTATGTCAGAAACAACATGCGAGCCCAAGGTACTGAGAGCAAAGGCGTTAGAAAGTTTACAATTACTTTGGAATAAAACTAAAAATCATAGGGAGCTCAATGATCTCCCAATTGCGAAGCTCCCTATGGAGGGTGCATGGGTATACCAAACCGACTTAGTCGTTGGTGTCTTGGTCTTCTTGAGCCACGACTATTTGGTTTGCCAGTATCAACCCTCTGCTTCTAAAGCTTTCATATAAGTTGCCAATGGGAATCTCTTCACTCCGTGGTTCCCAACCCTCTAGGTGAGCCAACCTTTCTCTTTCTTTTTTTGACAAGTATTCTCTTATCAGCCTTGATCAATCCATATTGATTTTGGTTTTTTGTCAACTCTATCAATTTTGCAATCCTATCCAAAACTCTTTCCTAATCCCCTTCCTAGCTGAAAGCCTTTATCTAGCATGATTTTAGCTGCCATTACTGTTACATTTGATGGCTAAGGATTCCTTGGCCAAGATTCTACATAGGCAGTGTTGATTATCTCTAGAAACTAGAAAGAAGTTTCAAGAGCTTCCTCAATTTCCTCGATGTTGTGGGTAGGGGCAGGGCTACTTACTAATATGTCTTCTTCTCCGGCTATATATTGGTTGGGCATGAATCGAGGTTGGTAATTTGGGAAGGAATTGTAGTGAGATGCCGTTCGTGAGGATATTACTACATTTGTTTCACCCTTGGGTGGCAGGTTGTACCAAGGAAATTGTTTCTATGCATGAGGTTGACTCGGGGATGAACCTTAGAAGGTGGTGTGAAGTAGCCCATGGCATCTCTGATAGATTTCTACTTGTGCTTTTCCTTATTTGTTCGACTAATTATGCAACTAAATGTGAAGAGAATGATATGAGTAAACGAATGGAATGCAAAAAACAGCATGTAATTTTATTTATCATTTTGTAAAAAATTATGTTTTTCAAAGCTTGTCTATTAGTATTTTAAATTGAAATGATAATGACATGAGAGTGAACATCACAATTTCATTAGCCATTCATGGAGAAGTACATTGCATCCATATTTTCACATTCTCGTTTATCACAACCATTTTCTCCATCTTTCCCATTAATTCTTTACAATATTCAAGGAAGTTACAGATTTCAACAGGGGTGGTGAGCAGGTTGGTCATTCCTTCTACTTCTCGAAGGGCTCTCGAGATATCAATGATATTTTGGTTAACTAACCATGCTAGCTTCATGTAACGATCCCTTTAGAAGAAGTTCTCGTTGTCACATGCTTTCATGTATCCTCTTGCTTGACTAAGTTTGAGACATATTCCTTCCATATCACGACTTCCAAATTGAGGTCCTCAAATAGCCTTTGTGTCAATTTCTTAGCTATTTTGGAAATTTTTAAAACTTCTTTTTAACTTTTGGTTATCTGCCAATGCCTTATCTATTTCTTCCCTCCTCAAGCATATTTCGTGGTCTGCCGCCATTTGATAATCTTTGTTTTCAATTTGTATTCTTCTTTGACCTTTGCTTTTTTATTTGCTTTTCCAAATGACTGTATTCCTTGAGTATTTTCATTCTGCATCACTTCGTATTTTCTGTACGACTCCTGTAGTTTCATTTTCAATTTTTTCTTTTCTTCTTCAAATCTTGCCAATGCTTCCTTAAGCTCTTCTACTTCTTCAATGCAATTCCTTGTAGTATAGGGACTAACCTGGTTGAATCTCTCAATGACACAATCTTGTAATTTCTAATCTTATAGAACAGAAATCAAATTGAATGCAAAAGGGGTTATGTTTAACAAAATTATGCAAAACAAAATTTAATGAAACAAAATTTAATTCAAAAGAATTACATAACATTAACCCAAGGGTTCAATCAAATAGTTTTGTTATGATGGTTCTAATAAGGGTGCAAATATACATCAACCAAATATTCATTAGATAGTCATCTAGCATTCATTCATACACATTGAAATCACAATTACAGTCCCTAATTAGCATGGATTCAAGTACATAATTGGTTTTTAGGTGATTAATCGATTACCTAACATAGCACAATTCAAAACTTCAAGCGAAATCATAATCATGAAAACGGGTCAAGAAGTGGAAAGGAAAGAACATAATAGAATTTACATAATGAAAGATTTAAGTATTCAAACCGAACTACAATCTTGAAACCTTAAATTGATAAGATAGTCCTTGAATCGATAAGATAGTTTAGCCTTCCATATCAATTGTCATAGGAAATGTTGCACCATACAAAAAGAAAACCTAGAAGAGGAGAGAAAATAAAGAGAAAAATTATGATCCAAGAAACCTTCAAAATCCAAGTATGTAAAATCTATAAAATATATCTCAAAAATTCCCCCCTCTTACTAATCAACTACTAATTATTATATGCTCTAAATGCCAAGGTGGTTTGGGCCAGAAGAATTCGCAATCCAAAATCCCACCAACTAAGATCCCAAAATTAGGACATAATATACAAAGAAAGGCCCAATATAGTGGGTGTAAAAGACACAACTTCACGTGGACTTTTGACATTAAAGATAGAGTTGAGCATACAAGAGACAAGTTGTGGATCTTTGTCTTAGCTTTCTAAAGCCATCAAGATTGTCCAATTTGAAGGTTCGTAACTCTAGATATGGCTTATACCAAATAACAACATCATAATGAAAATTAAGTCCCAAAATAAGTAAAGATTAGCAACTAAAACCAATTAAGTCCAATAACTCAAGACTCAACCAATGTGTCAATATTAACCATAAAATGATGTCAAATATGTCCAGCATAAATCACTATTAAGTGCCTAAAAAATGCTCTATCAAATTCTCCTATAGTTGAACTTTTACACTACGAGCAAAATCAAATAAAAAAAATCCAAAGTAAAAGGAAATGAAGCAAATAAACTAAAGTAAGTACAAATAAAGTGCAACATTTTCCATTGAATACTTAAATTAATAAAAGGAATAAAGTGCAACGTGCAACATTTTCCTAGAATCAAGGTATCCAACAATCTATGAATTTACTTTTTAACATCTGAAACAAACAAGGGAACTATTAAACTTAAAGAATGACCCACAAATCTCTCAAGATACGTACTTCCAATTTCTCAAGTATTTAGATTTGTGTTTACATTCAAGCACCCTATGCTAACTAGCATTACTAAACATTAACTAACCTATAATTTCTACAAATTGAAACACATCCACGAATGATCAAAATGATTTAATTAAGGTTGTAACGTGGCAAGGACAAGGTAAGTTATGAGAAATAATTTAAGGTTACACAACTAAAGAGCGAAGAGAAGCAATGGGGAATAAGTCAATAAGCATGAAGATCATTCCCAAAACAATGCACATCACCAAAAACAATGCAAAGCAATAAAAGATAAGTAAGGTCCACTTTGTCTCCTTTCCTCTTTTATTTATATTCTTTCTTTCTCTTTCTATTTCAATTTCACGTATATTTTTGTACCAATACAACCTTTTGTTGCTTTTTTCTTTCTTTGATGTACTTTTTTTTCAAAGTGAAATTAACTCAACACCATAACTTGTAAAAGCCAAATTATGAAGATACCATTTACAAAACCTTGGGATATTACCCCCACACTTATTTAAAACTCATTCTCAAAACAATTCCAAAGCTTCTTCAACCCCTAAGGTAAGGGTGATTAGGTTTTTCACTTTTAGGCTTGTAATGAGTTATAATATCGAAGAAAGGGTTATATATGCTTAAAATGGGTAAACAAGGGATTTAATGCACGAAGTCCATTTGGCTAGTGGCTATGAAGAAAGAAGATCTAAATTATATTACCAATGCATGTAGGACAAGTAGCAAAAAAGAGAGTTAAGGCAAAACCTAGAGTAACTAGCAACATATGTGCAAATCACACAAGAAGGAAGAGAATGACAAGATGCAAAAGATCAATATACAAGACTCAAAATCTCACACGGATAAAAGTTTTATCATCATTTATTCAAACTTTAATTTCCAAGTCACTCATCACACTAAAGATACAAAAGTGGTTCCTTATCAAGCTATGAAACCTCTCAATCAAGAATAATGCAACTATTAACAATTTATACAACCTAGAAATCCACTACAAAGTGCTCAAAACTACAACATATTTCAGAAAACATTAAAAAGAAAGTAAAAATAGAAAACAACAAAACTAGTAAAAAAAGAAAACAGCAAAACTAGTAAAATAGAAAACAAAAAATAGCAAAAACAAAAAAAAATAGAAAAATAGCAAAACAACAAACATAATAAAAAACAATAAAAGATCCCCACACTTAAAATGAGCATTGTCCTTGATGTAAGCATATAGGAACATAATAAAAGAGAACACATGAAGCAATAACAACAAAGGAAGGGGTGAAATAAAAAAATAAAAAAAAACCTCCTATCTTAAGGTGGAAAATGTGCAAAATTTTACATCCAAAATGTTTGGCCCACTCTTATCTATAGTTGCTCGAGGGAGCCGCATTCAATTTTAACAATTCCAATGCCACATCCTCTAAGGCTTCTTCATAGGAACCATAAAGTTGAATCATTTACAAGATGCTCATAGAAATCTTCGAATTTCTTCAAGTCTTGCAACATCCTTTCCTTTTGCTTAGCTTAGAATTTGTTGGCTATAATTACTAGGGGTTGTAATGGCTGCACAATAAATGACAATAGAGGTTGAACTGCTAGAACTTCCACAAGTCTTGCAATATTCACACCTAGAATATCTACAACTCTTGCACCAATATTAATATCATTACTAAATTTTACACAAATAGGGCACTTAGTTAATCTAGTACAGGTGCAATTACAATCAATAAAATCATAAAAATAAGGGAATTTAGAATACATATTTACTGTTTGTTGTTATGGTAGCTCTTTGTCACTCTTTAAGGTTATGACACTAATATTTTTTGTAGACTTAGAATGATTTGAGAGAGAATTTGTCCATAACCTTTGGATTATAGTTGATTCATAGTGGTGGCAAATCCAATCTATGTTTGCAAGTCTTGAATTGTAGCAGTCACATTTTGTTGAAACTGAATGTTGCTTGTAGTCATCTACTTGATCAAGTCCTCCAAGGAGTTCTATTGTACAAGTTGCATAAGTTGTTGTTGTCTAATAGGAGGTGGTGGTTGGTACCTCTAATGATTTTGAGGTACATTTTACATAGGGTGAGAACTATATCTCCAGTTTGAATAGTAATCATGGGGCTACCTATATTCCTAACCACCCATCATTGTAGCAACTTCAATACTACTCAGTTTAGTTTCTTGCAAAGTGGGACAGGCATCAGTTGGATGTTCTACAAAAGTACAAAAAATGTTAGTTGTATAACAAAAAATGTTAGTTGTATAACAAAAAATGTTAGTTTAGTTATCTTATTTTCTAATTTCTGATTGTCAACAACAACTACCCCATTCACTACTTTGGATGCAATAAACCCCTTAACACCAAATTATTGAGTGTTATCTTCCATATTGAAAATTAAATTTCTTGCGTCATGGAACTCCTTAAGATGCTTGTGAGGAATGCAGCAGACCCCTTAACACCAAATTGTTGAATGTTACCTACCATATTAAAAATTAAACCTCGCCTGCAAGACCATGAAACTTAGGCAACAAATGGGTTTGTTTAGACTTAAGCTCATATGATTGAACTTGTTCCAATTTAGGATATCAAATACACTAACGTTGACACGTAATACCAAGTGTAACTAACTCCTTCAAGGTCTTGTTATTGTCAACCATATTATCTAGACTACATTTGGATATGGAAATATCATGTTTAGAATCAAAATCAACATTATCATATTTGAGTTCAACAAAACCAAATGCAAAAGTACTATTATTAGCTACTTCACTATTCCTAATATTTATCAACCTAAGGAATATCCTATCTATTTTTGGATCATTAGCATGCAATTTACAAGGATTACTCCTAATAATATACCACAGAAACATATTGACAAAAAACAATAAAATGACATAAATTCTGTTACTATAGCAAACACTTGTCAAGAAAGGTCTAGGAGGTATAAAATGTTACCAAACAATTTAAAAAAAAAATTCGAACACCATAGTGCCATCATATGATATCTTTATGATTTCTAGAATTTTTTTTGTTATTTTTAAAAATCGTGAAAATAAAAAACAATTGAAAAAGTGGTCTAAACGATTGAATTTAGCAAAAACAGATCCCCTATATTCATTTCTTACCCAGTGGCTTTGATGTATGAATTTTTTTCTAACTTGTGGCCAATTTTCACCCATTTTGAGATACTAACTTTTTTTTACCTACTAGTAATTTGCACTATTCTA
Organism: Mucuna pruriens; assembly: GCA_025330945.1. Taxonomy (NCBI): domain Eukaryota; kingdom Viridiplantae; phylum Streptophyta; class Magnoliopsida; order Fabales; family Fabaceae; genus Mucuna; species Mucuna pruriens. The sequence continues at coordinate 1,366,493 of JAENHJ010000305.1, forward strand.
TGATTTCTACTACTGCTGCTTAAGGATTTCTACTACTACTCTGCCTCTAGGCAATATTGAAACATAAAAGAAACTAGAAATCACTCACACAAACAATCTATACACTAAACAAGTAGAAATATTACAAGATTAGGTCATAATTGCTTGTGTCCTCGGCAACGGTGCCAATTTGACAATGGTGTCAAAGCACTGTCAAAACCAAACCACTAAATTTCTCTTAAGTTTGCAATGTATGGACTAACCTAGATCGAATCTCTCAAGACACAATCATGTAATACTTAATTTTGTTGAATAGAAATCAAATTGAATGCAAAAACCCAAGGGGTGTAAACAAAATTATGTAGAAAAATTATGTAGATCAAAATTTAACTACACAGAAATGAACTCAACAAAATTATGTAACATCAATCCAAAGGCATGCAATTCTGATGGTTGTAATAAGGGTGCAAATTCACATTAACCTAAGATTCATTAGACAATCATCTAACTTCATTCATAGATATTGAGATCACAATCACAATCCCTAGACATAATTGTTTTATTTTAGGTGATCAATCGATTACCTAATATAGCACAATTTAAAACATCAAGCGAAATCATAATCATGAAAACAAATCAAGAATTGGAAAGCAAATAACATAATATAATTTTCATAATAAAAGATTCAAGAACTCAAACGGAACTATAACCTTGAAACCTTGAATTGATAAGATAGTTTAGTCTTCCATGGCAATCATTACAGAAAATGTCGTACCATACAAAAAGAAAACCTAGAAGAGGAGAGATAATAGAAAGGAGACTTGTGATTCAAGAAATCTCCAAAATCCAGGTGTGTAAAATTTGTAAAATATCTCTCAATAATTTATCTTTCCTACTAACCTATCAAATTTCAACTTAAAACCAATTGATGATAAGTGAGGTTTTCTAACAAGTAAATAAGTTGCACCTCTATGATTGAGGCAAATGATATGGGACTTTCCAATACCCTCCCTCCATAACAAGATGATATGGGTCAGAACAGGCAATGACCAAGATATCTACTAGAATATGTGAATAACTAAGATGGTCCTATAAGCTCTGATACTATGTCAAATTTTAACTTAAAACCAATTGGTGATAAATGAGGTTGTCTAACAAGTATATAAGCTGCACCCTTATGATTGAGGTAGGTAATATAGAACTTTCCAACATAACCAACCACTAATTATTACATGCTCTGAATGATAAGGAAGGTGATATGGGCTAGAGAAATTCGTAGCACAAAGGCTCACCAACCAAAGTCCCAAAATTAGGCCAGAATATACAAAGAAGCCCAATACAGTAGGTGCATAAACCGCAACTTCACATGGAATTTTGACACTAAAGACGGTCAAACTAGGTAGAGCCTAAAATAGAGAAGTTATAAATCTTTATCTTAGCTTTGCCAAGCCACCAAGCTTATCCAATTTTGAGGTCTATAGCTCCATATATGTCTTGTACAAAATAGCAACATCATAATGAAAATTAAGTTTAGAAATAAGCAAAGATTAGCAACTAAACCCAATTAAATCTAATAACCAAAAACTTAACCAAGGTGTCAATATTAACCATAAAATGATGTCAAATATGTCCATCTCAAGTCATTATTAAGTGCCTAAAAAATGTTCTATCATATAGCTACATAGGAGTAGCAAAGTCACAAAGTAGGTTAGTTGCTCCTTTGGATGTCCACTATTCTACTTGCTCTCTTCTCCTTTATGATTGGTTGGATTGTAGGTGAAATGTAGGTGCAAAGCAGAGCAAAACTGCAAAGCAAATCCAAGTGAGCTACTTCTTTATATGTGTAACATCCTAAAATTTATTTAATTATTTTTAAAAATTAATTACATTATTATTATTATTATCAATTTTATTTTAATAGAGGGGTTATTGATTTTATAAACTGATAAGGCTTTATCTAAATTATTTTCATTTATTAATTTAATTAATTGAATTAACGGGGGAGGCTGACGAGTGGGTCGGGGTTGACCCGACCCAGCTAGAATATTAGACAAGGGTAATCAGTTTACCTTAATTCGTGTTTTACGCGTCAAAGAATCAGACCTAGAGGAGAGAGAACGTCGACTTACAAGGAAGAGGAGTTAGGGTGTTCAGACCGTCCTAGAGCCGCATCAGATCATCACTATTCTTCACGTCTAAGGTACGGGGAGATGGGTTTGATCATATATAAATGCGGGACTGTACGAGTAGTGAGAGCAATCCCTAAGTCCCTCTAGGATCTAAATTCTCAATTTTGTTTGATTATTATGTTTTAAAAATATTTTAATCGGTAGAAAAGATTTGTCAATATGCTATGTGGTCTGATTAATGTCTTGTCCTAATGTGATTTTTGTTGGGAAATTGTATGATTAATTGTCCTAATTACTTGATTCTTGTATTGTTTATGGTTTGTTTTATGTGCGTTTCTGTGCTTTTTGATAAATGATTATGGTTAAATCATGAAAATAAGAGTGTGGATGAGAATACATTGAGCATGGACATGAGAGGCATGAGATGCATGAGAAGCCAGATGTGGCTATAATACCCTGGCCATATGTGGTGTTTAACAGGGGGACTAATGATGGGGGACAATCATATGCATGGGCCACAGGTGGTGTTTAACCATGTTGCACGCCGGTCATAGGTGATGTTTAACGGTTGTGTGGAATGTCTTCGCACAGGCCATAGGTGGTGCTTAACTGTGCGACACACCGGCCCATACGGGGTGTTTAACATTGTGACCATCATTAGTGATAACTAAGGGGATTGAGGAGGTTCGCCCATGGTCTGGAGTTCCGACTTGAGACTCTTAGGTGTGGTGATGAGCATATGCATTGTGCGAGCATGTGCATTTTGTAAACATGAATGAACTGTGATTGATTTTGAATGAATGAAATGTGATTGATATATGAGCATCTGTTAACTGTTAGCAATTGAGTACGGTAATGGGTAAGATTTGGGGCATTATCTGCCTTTATATATGATTGAATGTGATTTTCATCGTACTTTCTCTTGTTGTTTTCTTTTAGGTAACGTTGAGGGCACTTATGGCGCTAAGTTTTGAAAAGGTGGGGTCTTGCTCTGATTAGTGTGACATCGGGGTTCTAGAAGTTAGAATAGTTGCTCTATGCCTTGATGTTTGAATGACTTATTTTAAAGATGACAATTACTTTAGTTTTCTCAATTATAATGTTTAGATCTAAAACCTCCTTGGAAACTTTGTGCCTACCTTTTAATTATCATGTGAACCTTTTATCCTTAATACAAATTGTGTTTTTTTTTTGTTTTAACTATTACCCTGTCTTCATTTTATTTACTTGATTATTTTAATTTAAGTATTCGGGGTAGAAGAGTGTCACAAGATGCATGGCAGGAGAGGGAGTTGGGCCAAATAGTATGTGGGCCTCTTTGACGCATGCTTAGGGAGAACTGGGCCAAGGCAGTCTAGGCTTCTCTTTTTGATGCATAGCAAGGAGAAAACTGGGCCAAGGTATTTAGATCCTGTCAACACCTAATTTTGTTCCTTTTTTTTTTCAAAAATGAAAATTATGAAAAAATGAAAAACGAAAAAAGAAAAAAACAAAAGGGAAAATCAAAACCCTTTGGACGCACGTCAAAAGGGCCAAAAGGAAAAAATAAAACTAAGCAAGGGAGGAAGGGAAATTGGACGCACGTCCAAAGAGGCAAAGTAGTAGCCTAACAGGCCTACACTATTGGGTATTATACCTTCCTTACCGCAAGCTCTTCCTCACTCCCTTTAGACGAGAGTCCAAATAAACTTGTCCTTTTCTGGTTTTCCTTGGGTAAGAAACATTTTCTGCATCTCCTTAGGAGCATCCCCATGCTGCGTAGGTTCCTTTGAACACACTTCCAAAGGTACATTTCTATTTCCCACTCACCCCTTTGGACTTGTGTCCAAGGGAGTATTCGTGTTCTGCATTTTATCTTTTGGACATGCGCCCATAGGATATTCTGTCTTTGCATTTTTTGCTCATTTGGATTTCCGTCCAAAGGAGCATTCCTGCTGCATTTGCTCCATTGGACTCACGCCCAAAGGAGCAACTCTGTTCAGTATTTGTTCCATTGGACTGGTATCTAAAGAGGCATAATTGTTCTACATTTGTTCCTTTGGATGCAAGTCCAAAGGAATAATTTTGTTATGCATTCATTCCTTTCGACTTGTGACTAAAGAAGCACCATTGCTCTACATTAATTCCTTTGGATATAGGTCCAAAGGAATAAATTGTCATTTACATTTCTCCATGAAGGTTTCCTTTGGACAAGCATCCAAAAGAACAATTTTGTCTTACATTTTGTTTCCTTTAGACGTACATCTAAAAGAATAATTCATTTTTTATATTTGTTCCTTTGGACTGGCATCCAAAAAAAAATTATCTTTCTACATCTTGTTCCATTGGACTCACATCCCAAGGAATATTCATTTTTTGCATTTGTTCCTTTAGACTCGCATCCAAGGGAGCAATTATGTTCTGCATTTTTGTCCCTTTGGACACAAGTTCGAAGGAATTGTTCCTATTGCATGTTCCTTTGGATAACGTCCAAGGGGATAACTTATTTATACATATTTAGTTTCCTTTGGGCAAGCATCCAAAGGAACAGTTTTGTTTTACGTTTTGCTCTTCTGCACTTGTAGAAGAACATTCATGTTCTGCACATGAAGACTTCCCTATTCTGTATATGAAGACTTCCCTTTCAGCCTTGCGTTTAGACACATAAACTTCATTGGACGCCCCTTGAGTGGTCCATTTATTTTCTGCATTTCTCTGCATTCTATTGGACGCCCTTTGGGTAGTCCACTCCATTATGCATTTATGCATATTTTAGCCTTGCATTTAGATGCATAGGCTTCTCCAAACCCCCTTGGACAGTCTATCTCATTCTATCTATCTTCCCTAAGTTTTCCATTGTATTGGACGCGAGTGTTAACAAGTAGCTCCTACTCCTTTCTATTTTTCATTCTCCACATTCCATTAGATGAAAGAGCTAACAAGTAGCTCCTGCTCTTGTCTACCTTTATTCTTTGCATTTTCATTGGATGTAAGAGCTAACAAGTAGCTCTGGCTCTCCTTTGTTATCCATGCATTTTGTTCCATTAGACGTAGGAAGCTGCATTTGTTTCCCATTCTGTTTGGATGCAAAAGTTAACGAGTAGATCTTACTTCTTTCTATTATCATCCATTACATCTATTTGGACACAAGAGCTAACGAGTAGTTCCTACTTTTTTTTGTTTTCATCCTCTACATTCCATTGGATGTAGAAGCTAATATGTAGCTATTGCTCCTTTCTATTTTCTATTCTCTTCATCTCATTAGATGTACAAGCTAATGAGTAGCTCTAACCCCTTTGTATTGTCATTCATTATATTCTTTGGACGCATGAGTTAACGAGTAGCTCTTGCTCCTTCCTCGTCATCCATTTTATCCTTTTGGATGTCAATGGATAGTATAGTACCTTCCAACATCCCTTTAGACGTGTAATCCCTTTAGATTCCAATCGACAGTTCATTCCATTGCTCAATACATTCCAACACCCCTTTGGACACACCTTCCAGCGTCCTTGTGGACGCTTAACCTCCATGGATGCCAATGGAAAGTCTAGCATTTTCTAAAACTACGTAAAATTTAAACTATTCATTGTATTAAGAGATACGTAAGAGTAAGAGGCAATTTTTGTCAAGTTCAAAATACCAGAAAAACAATATGTTCCCTAATAGTTTTAGTCATGTCTACACTTGAAGGGAAAAAATATAAAGTAGAAGTCATAATAGTTTCACACATCTAATTAAGGTAACTGTCTTAGGATGAACGTCTTAGAGTGTTAACACCTTCCTTATGCATAATCAATTCCTGAGCCTTAACTTTGTTTTCATAAACCAACTTTATCATTTTTCAAGATTTTTTCTAATGTTTTTCATAATAAACATTAGTGTTCCATTGAGTTTATTTTTCTTTCTTTTAAAAGAACATGAATTTCATTTTTTCTATATTCGTCGTCTTCGTTGCAATCATAATTGCGAGAAACGCTAATAAACTTCTCATTATTATTTATTATTTTCTCTATTTTTATCAATTTAATCATATTTATTTCTTGTATTAAATATTTAAAATAAAAAAAAATAGAATAAAATTAGATGTTGATAAACATATCACAAATTTGTCGTTTAGTCACTAGACTTTTTTTTCTTTACATTGCTGAATGCTATATTCAGAGTTACCCCCAAAAAAAAGACAGAACTACTCGGTTTGTATCTTGGATTATAGATTAGAGTCTCCAAAATATACATTACTGTTCCGTTCTCCAGAACTCTAGTGGGTAGTTGTAAAATGAACTTTGGTGTGAAGGAACCTCTAGGAGATTGTGAAGTCCAATTGATAATAAGCTGAGTGTTCCGTTCTCCAGAACTCTGCCTGGCAATATGTGGTTCTTCTATTTATAGGGAAGTTTTTCCCACTTGATGGCTCATGACTCGAAGAAATCTTTTGAGTGTTAGAAGAGAGATCCTCTTATTTTTCAATCTGCTACATGACGGCGCCTCCTTTTACTCTGACTACTAGCGGAGTGATGTCGCGTCACATCAATCATGACTTTAATATTCTTCCTTCAGTGGGTCATGACCGGACAGTACAGAACTACTCGGTTTGTATCTTGGATTATAGATTAGAGTCTCCAAAATATACATTACACATTTTTCGAGGGAGCAAGCGGAGAAGCAAGAGTGCTCTATCATTGAGCTTAACGTCAGTTTGAGTTGGAATGAACTGTTTTCCAAACACAGTTATTTTTCCATATTATTGTGACAAATTTTGGAATTTGTTTTGGTAGCTGGCAGTAACTTCTACATGGCCTCTTACCTCAAGTTCGTCGTTCAGTCTTGCTGAACTTGCTATATTCACAGTTCAGACTAATTCTTCTTGTAAAACAACCCCTGTGCGCAGATAAAAAAAAAAAAAAAAAGTACTACTCACTTTTTTGTTCCTTCAAAACATATAACTTATCAACCTTTAGAAAAAAAATTTATAGGCAAAAGTGGATATAAGAAATAAAAAACAACTAACTTAGTACAAGCTGGGATAAAAGTTGGTCACTAAAATTGTGTACCATATAACATAAAGGCAACTGATCAAACCGAGAAGGAAATAAGTCATAAAGGCAACCCATAGACAAATGACAAGTCAACAGTTCAATGGGTTTCCTAAAAGGAAAAGTAGGTTAGGAATAAATAGAATAGGATGGAGAAAATTTTTCTCTTTCACCTTCACCTCATACACTACATAATTTTTTTATTCTACCAATACATTATTATAAATGTTGTATTGTAATTATATTCCCTGTTTGTCATTATTATTATTTTGCTACGATCATCATTCTTATTTTTATTATTACTAGTAAACAGTTATTGTTATTATTATTATTTCTGATATATATATAAGATGATTTGAGGATAAATAAATATAAATAATGTAAATATATTTATTTTTGTTATAACCGAAGGTTATCACTAAAGTAGAAAAAATTAAACTACAAAAATAACATTCAATATTTAGTTTGAATTTAATAATTACATTCTATATATTTTTTATTTTTATATTTAAATTAACTATTTTATTCATTTTAGTTTATTTTTATGTTTAATTTTTAATAGGATATCAAATTCTATCAATTCTTAACGTTGGATTACCCTACAAATTTCCCCATCATACTTCCTTCTCAACGTGCGAGGGTGTTTAATGCTCCTAGCAAGACTTAAACAATTCTCTGTTCTGGAGTTACTTTCATAAGTGAGTTAACTAGAACAATCCATTCTTAATAATATAATTATTGAAGTGAAATAAATTTTAAATTATTATATAGATAGATAATAATTAAATCGATAAATCATAGATGATTTAAATTTTCAGAGACGGAAAGAAGTATTAAGAAGCGAATGTTCTCCCTGAAATCTCATAACCGTTCAAATATTTGTATTCAACATTTTACAATATGACAAACAGATTCTAATCATACACCACTAATATTACAATACTCCATTTACGGTTGGACACACTGTAGTCTTCAATCGACTAGAGCACGAAAAATGTAAACGAAACCAACAAATTTGAATTTTAACTAAAGAGTGTTGGTGTCATATAATAATAAAGGGGATAAGGTTCATAAAGGTGGAGAGGAACAGAGGGTACTGCTGCGGGGCTCTTGTCCTCTTTTGCTGGTCCAACTGAAATTAATTCAGTGCGACACCACTTTCGTAGCTTGCCCACTGCACTCACGGGATCAATATCACCCAATAACACCAATTTCATGTCTTTTACGTCCACAGAAACTGATTCAATCCCTGCAAATACAAATTTGTTTTAAAATCAGTGAATTTTTTACTATGTATGATATGGATTTATTTCTTGAAACAAAAGTAATGTTTTCAGTGCAGTCAAAATTTTCGATATATACCTGAAAGGCCAGATGCTGTCTTCATAGCTTTTCGCTTGATTCTGTCATCATGTAAGTCCACCTTTAACACTACTTTCTGTTACACAACAAATCAAAGAGCTGTTAAGACCCAACAATTATAATTACTTCTACATCGAATAAGTGAAAGGAAACATAAATACAAAGCTAAGCCACAAATATAAAACGATCGATTAAAGGTGAAAATTTAGGCTTATAATAAGAGTCTAGTTCTGACCTTCATTGTTGCTAAAGCTTGCTTGTGAGAGCTAAGCAAGAATTGTTTGGTCACAAGGAAGGCGAAGAGGTAACCTGAGTTGGAATATTATGAGAATGCTTTTATATTGCAAATGAAGTTGTGTTAGGTATGGCTGAGGATTGAGCAATATTTTTAGATTTATACTAGAATGCCGTGAGAGACCTAGTCAAGTCAAGTCAACCCCAAGTCAACTCATATAAGTTTGGTCTTCAAAAATAAGTACTTTTTTTGGTTGTTTACACAATTAATTCACACGGTTTGGTGGAAACCGTGTCATCTTTAAATTGTCCGTTCATAACTACCGTACACTAGTTCCTTCACAAAGAAAGTGAATCCTATAGACTGTAATCATTGAAGGCTTTTCTTATCTTGAAGTATACAACATATGGTCCCGTTTGGAATATGACAATAATACACCATGCTACGTGGTTACATCCCTAAAGTAAATATGCAGTTGGGAAATTTCGGAGAGAAAAAAGGAATGACAAGAAAAAAATTTCGTGAGTATTTTAATAGAAAGAAAAAATAAAATAAATTTTTCTATAAGTTTAAATTAATTTGTAGAAATTATTTAATATTATTTTTTCTAAAAAAAATATTTTTAATTTATACATAAATTAATTTTAATTTATAAAAATTATGTTATTTTTAATTTCTTTTTATTTTCTTCTCCTATGAATATTTATGAAAAAAAAAACTATTCAAATAAGTCCTAAATATATGATGATGATGATAAATCCTAAAAATTATTTAATATTAGTTTCTCTAAAAAATACTTTTAATTTATAAAAATTATGTTATTTTTTTATTTTTTTATTTTCTTCTCCTATACGTATTTATTAAAAATTTATTCAAATAAGTCCTAAATATATGATGATGGCGATGATGTATGAGTATTTATGGAGAAGTTTATTCAAATAATACCTAAATATAATGAATTACAAATGATGATTATTATTATTATATAATGATGATAATAATGATGATCATAATAATAATAATACTATTAGAAAATTTAAAATTTGCTACAAAATAATTTTGTGACTAATTTTAAAATCAATAGTTTTTTTGTGTCTAATTTCTAGTAAAAATAATTAGTTACAAAATTATTATAATATTGGTGGTAGCATGAAATAAGTATCAAATTAACTAAGAAAACAATCTTAGTTAATTTGTAGTAAATTTTTAAAATTTGTAGTTATTTTCTAGCTAATTTGTAGTAATAAGAAGTATAAATGAATATAACTTAAATTTAGCTAGAAAAAATAATATTGTAGTTAATTAATAGTTAATTAGCTATGATTTAGCTACTAATTTAAATGGTGGCTAAAATTAGTAGCAAAATCAAAAAAAAATCTTGTAGTGTAATGATATTAAATGATTATATTAAATGATCTTAAATTTTGAATGATGGAAAGAAGTATTAAAAGAAAATTCTCCACTCAAATCTTGGTAGTTATTTTAACCACACATGAAATTTTGTCTACATACAAAATGAGAAAATCATATCTAATTATACAATCGTTGTTAGAAATAATAATTAACAAAGGGTTGTAAGATGAAGAGTTGTGAGGTACTATGTATTAAAGGATAGTTACTCTGCATTAAAGAACATTATTATTCTATAATCACTAAGTATTTAAAGAGTTATTTTGTTTATGAGTATTTAATGTGTTAATTGAAAAACATTATAATAGTTATAATTACTCTATTGTTAATAGAGTATTAACCTATGTAACTAATGAGTCAAGAAATAATAATAATATTCTATTTTCTAAAGTCTCATCTGGTGAGTTGAGAGATGATAAATAATAACATGAACTTGTTTTAATTTTCTCGTCTTACCAATGAAAATTATGATAATTGGTGTCATCGCATGAAACCATTGCTAGGTTCCCAAGATGCTTGGGAGGTTGTGGAAAAAGGTTATAGCCTCTTTGAAGATGTGACTATTTTGTTACAAAATGAGAAGAAAATTTTGGTGAAGACAAATGAAATATCAACAAGCACTTACATTCATCTATCAAAGTTAGATGAAGCTATGTTTCAAATGGTGTCTAATGTATCCACCTCTAAAGAAGCTTAGGAGATTTTGAAAACTTCCCTTGAAGGTATTGACAAGGTGAAGAAGGTGCACCTCATAGAGTTTGTATCCTTGCATTTGAAGGAGTATGAATCAATTTCAAAGTTTGGCAATAGGGTGATGATGGTAGTGAGCCAAATGAAGCGTTACGAAGAGAAGATGGAATATATTCATGTGGTAGAAAATATTCTTCGTTCTTTAACTATAAAATTTGATTTTGTGGTTTGTGCAATTGAAGAGTTAATGGATTTAGAATCATGACAATGGACTAATTGATGGGTTCACTTCAACCATATGAAGAAGGGTTCAAGAGAGTTATTGACCCACCAAAGATCATGGGAGAGGAAGAGGTAGAGGCAATTTTGATAGAACAAATGAAAGGATGTATGATAAATTTAATGTTTAATATTATAATTGTTATAAGTATTATCATTTTTTTAGGAGTGTAGAACCAAGATTGAAGAAAAGACCAATATTGTTGGTGACAAAGAAGAAGGTGAAGAGCCAATACTAGCTAGCACTTAATAGAGTGATTGTAAAAGCCTATGGTATCTTGACAATGGAGCAAGTAATCACATGTGGAGTTACAAGGAAAATTTTGTGGAGCTTGAAGAGAAGGTGAATGAAAATGTTTCCTCTAGTGATTCTTCCAAGGTGCAAATCCAACGGAAAGATACTATTTTAATTTTCTTAAAAAATGGTTCTCACAAATTTATCAAGGATGTTTATTATGTTCCTAAATTAAGAAGTAATATTTTGAGTTTGAGACAACTTGTTGAGAAAGGGTATGAAATCCTCATGAAATAAAATTATTTGTGGCCTAAAGATCAAAATTTTAATTTGGTTGCTAAGGTGCTTATGTAAAGAAATAGAATGTTCACATTGAGCATTAAGACCAATGAAGCAAAATGCTTAAAGGCTGGCATAAAAGATGAAGAATGGTGTTGGCATATGAGGTTTGGGCACTTGAACTTTGAAGCACTTAAGGCCTCAGGAGATGAGAAGATGGTGAATGGATGCCTTACATCAATCATTCCAATCAATTGTGTGAAGCATGTCTCCATGGTAAGCATGCAAGAAGAAGTTTTCCTAAAGAAGTTAAATCAAGAGCAAATGAGTATCTCCAACTTGTGCACACTGATGTGTGTGGTCCAATTGATCCTCCTTCATTAAAAATAAATATTTCTTGCTTTTCATTGATGATTTTAGTAGGAAAACTTGGGTGTATTTCTTAAAGCATAAATCTGAGGCATTTGTAATTTTTAAAAATTTTAAAGCTCTTGTAGAAAAGGAGAGTGGTTATGTGATTAAGGCTTTAAGATCCGATAAAGGTGGTGAATTCATATAAAAAGAATTCAATGAATCTTGTGAAAAGAATGGAACTCGTTGTCCTTTAACAATTCCTAAAACCCCACAACAAAATGGGGTAGTGGAGAGAAAACATAAAATTATTCTTAACATAGCTAGATGTATGTTGAAAGCCAAATCTATGCCCAAGGAATTTTGGACCGAAGTTGTTTCATGTGTAGTTTATTTGTCTAATCTCTCTCCTACAAGGAATGCCAAAGGTCAAAAACCCCAAGAAGCATGGAGTAGAATGAAGTTAAAAGTTGACCATTTTAAAGTCTTTGGGAGCATTGCATATGCTCATGTGCCCAACCAAGGAAGATCCAAGCTTGATGATAGGAGTGTGAAGCATGTGTTCATTGGTTATGATGCAAATTCAAAAGGATAAAAGTTATATAATTCAAACAATGGGAAGATAATTGTAAGTAGAGATAGAAAATTTGATGAAGAAGAGGCATGGAATTGGGAGAAAGAAGAAGCCATTTATGTTTTTCTTCCATATTTTGAAGAAGATGATCAAGAAGCTGTAACACCAAATGAGTTTTTACTCCACCTCTATTACCAGCTCCTTCAATTCATGAAGTCTCATCTTCCAAAGAGAGTTCAAGTAAAAGGACACAAAAAATGAAAAGCATTAAAGAAATATATGATGAAACTGAAATTATAAATAATTTATTTTGTTTTTTGTTGATACTGAACTTCTAACTTCTGATAAAGCTATGGAAGACAAAAGGTGGAGACAAGTCATGGAGAAAGAAATCAAAGCCATAAAGAAGAATGAAACTTGAGAGTTATCAAATCTTCCTAAGGGTCATGAGGCAATTGGAGTCAAGTGGGTGTTCAAGATCAAGAAGAATGCTAAAGGAGAGGTGGAAAGATACAAAGCAAGGCTTGTTGCTAAATGATACAAGCAACAACATAGAATTGATTATGATGAAGTTCTTATTTCAATAGCAACTTAAATGGGTTGGAGAATCTTCCAACTTGACATCAAATCAGCTTTCCTAAATGGCTATCTTGAGAAAAATGTCTACATTGAACAACCAATGAGTATTGCCAACAAAGGACAAGAGGAGAAGGTCTTGAAATTGAAGAAGGTGGTGAATGGCCTAAAACAAGCACCAAATGCATGGAATAGTTGCATTGACAAGTACTTTCAAGATAATGGGTTTGTTCGTTGCCAACATGAGTATGCTTTTTATGTTGAAAATTTTGATAACAATGATATCCTCTTAGTTCGTATTTATGTGGATGATTTTATTTTTACTGGAAATAACCCAAATTTATTTGACCACTTAAAAAAGGTTATGTCTTGTGAATTTGAAATGACAAATATAGGACTCATGTCCTACTACTTAGGATTAAAAGTGAAGCAAATGAATAATAACATTTTTGTTTCTCAAGAGAGCTACCTAAAGAAGGTGTTGGAGAAATTTAAAATGTTTGATTGTAATCCTGTGAACAAACCCATGGAAGGTAACTTGAAATTGTCAAAGTTTGATAGTGGAGAGAAGGAAGATCCTACTTTATTCAAAAGTCTTGTAAGAAGCTTAAGGTATTTAACAAGTACAATGTTAGACATTATATATGCAATTGGTGTAATTTGTCGCTTTATAGAGTCTCCTATCTCTACTCATACGAAAGCAACAAAGAGAATTCTTCGTTACCTTAAAGGTACACTTGATTTTGTCTTATTTTACTCTTCTTCTAATGAGTTCAAACTTGTGAGATTTTGTGATAATATTTTGAGGGAGATGTTGATGGTAGAAAAAACACTACTAACTTTGTATTTTTTATAGGTGATTGTGTTTTTACTTAAGACTCTAAAAAGCAAATTATTGTTACACTTTTTACTTTTGAAGGTAAGTACATGGCTGCAACTTCATGGATATGTCAAACTATTTGGCTAAGAAGATTGTTAAAAGAGTTTAATATGAATTAAAAAGAAAATACAAAATTTCATATTGCAAAACTTAGTGTAAAAAATTTCTGAGAATTGTTAGTTACTCTATATTGAGAGACAGATACTTTGTATTAAAGAATATTATTATTTTGTAACCACTAAATATTTAAAGAGTTATTTTATTTATGAGTATTTATTACATTAATTAAAAGATATAGTAAATTATTCTATTATTAATAAAGAATCAATCTATCTAATGAGCTAAGAATTGATAATAATATTATATTTTATGAAATGTAACACTCCCAAATTTAGCAGATGATACAGCCACTGGGATTCTCATCATGACCAATACAGTAATTTTGACAGTACTGTGGTGGTGTCATTTGATAATAACGTGGATAGGGTTCATAGAGCTTGAGAGGAAAAGATAATGTTGCTGGCACGACGTTCTCCTTCTTCTCTTCTTTTGCCGGTCCAACTGAAACTAATTCAGTGCGAGGACACCACTTTCGTAGCTTGCACACTGCACTCACTGGATCAATATTCTCACCCAATAAGATCAATTTCATGTCTTTCACATCAGCAGAAATTGATTCAACCCCTGCAAATTAATTACAAACACTATTTTGTTAAAAATTCATTGAATTTGAATCCACAACGCTGTATGATCGGTATTTTGTTTCTTGAAACAAAAGCAAAGCTGTAGTAGGGTGAAAATTTTGATATACCTCGAAGAGCAGAGGCTGTCTTCATAGCCTTTTTCTTTATTCTTTCATCGTGCAGGTCCACCTTCAACACTATTTTCTGTTACAGAACGAATCAAAGAGCTGTTAATACCCAACGATTACCTCTAAACATTGATTTGGGGAAGAAGGAGAGGGAATAAAATATATTTGTTACATCCCATAAGAGTTTAGTTCTGACCTTCATTGTTGTTGAAAGTTGCTTGTGAGAGATAAGCAAAAATTGTTTGGCTGAGGAAGGCGAGAGGTAATATAGGATTGGAATATTAGGAGATGACTTTTATTTTGCAAATGAAGTTGTGGTAAGTATGGCTCAGACTCAGCAATATTTATAGTAGCATGTCGTGAGAGACATGGTCAAGTGGAGTCAACCCAAGTCAAATTATATACTATAGAATAGTACAAGGCCGTCAAAACTTTAGTACAATTAATTGTATCTTTACATTAATTCACGCGGTACAAACCGTGTCATCTTTAAATTTCGCGTCCTTGCCTACCCTACACTGTTCCTTCACGGAAACTGAACCCTTGGAATCCTATAGTGTAATAATTGAAGGCCGGTACATGCTCCTTCGTGGTTACATTTCCAAAAGAATAAATATTAAAAATTATGATGATGGAGTTGCCAAATTTTGGAAGGCAGAGGGAAGGATAAAATGATTAAAGTTTAATTTTTAGGTTTATTAATAAAAATATTTATTATTAATAAAAATAAACTTTAGTTGTCAACTGACTAGTATATTCATCCTCAATCCTTCCATCGAATGTAGAGACTAATATTTCAACAAGTAAATTTTATGCAATAAATATTTATTTTATATAATTAAAATTTATTATAAATAAATATGTCTGAACATAAAAATTATATTTGAAATTAATAATAAATAACTTATATTGTGATATATATATTATATTCAATTATAAATAATTTTTAAAATATTGAAATTTAGTTTATAACTAAAACTATTAAAAATAATAGATTGAATAGATTGAATGTGATCGAGCTATAATAGAATTGAAGTTTTTTTAGGAAGGATATAACACTCTTTTGTTCCTTCAAAACATATAACTTATCAACTTTTTGAATTTTTTTTATAGGCAAAAGTGGATATAATAAACAAAAAACAACTTAGTACGTACAAGCTAGGATAAAAGTTGGTCACTAAAAATTTGCAAAATAGCAGAAAGCCAACTGTCAAACCAAAAAGAAAATAAGTCATAAGGCAACCCATAGACAAATGACAAGCCAACAGTTCAATGGTTTTTCTAAAAGGAAAAATAGGTTAGGAATAAATTAATATAATAGGATACAGAAATTTTTACTCTTTCCCCTCACTTCGTACACCGCATAATTTTTTTATTCTACCACGTGGGCACTGTAATTGTTATTATTATTTCTATTATTATTATCATTATTGTTTAATATATATATATATATATAAAAGATGATTTGAGAATAAATAAATGCAAGTAAAGTCAACATATTTGTTTTTGATATTTTTGTTATCACTTAAGTAGAAAAAATCAAACTACAAAAATGACATTTAATATTTATTTTGAATTTTAATAATTACATTCTATATCAATTTTTATTTTTATATTTAAATTATTTCTTTTATTACTTTTTAATTCATTTTATGTTTAACTTTTTTTTTAATATGATATCAAATTCTATCCATTCTTAATGTTGGATTACCCTACGAAATATTTTTAAAATAGGAAAGTATAATATATATAATTAAATTAAAAGAAAATTGAAAAATAAAATTGTAAGAAAAAGAAAAAGATACCTATCATTCTTTGAGATAGAATAAAGCAGATGTATTTGAATTTTTTTTTATTAACTCAACTTTATCAAAGTTATTTGAGGTCAGAATCTTTTTCAAAAAAGTGGAATAGGTTCATATTACCAAATATTATATATCATTAAGTGGTATTTTTTTTTATGTCTTTTAACTTATAGGTTAAGAGGAGAATAGGTTAAGAGGAGAATACACAACACTGTTTAGTGAATTTAAGATTTTTTTTTGTAAGAGATGGACGAAAATTAGTCATTACTTTAGTAGTAGTAAATGTTTTGGACCTATTATATACTATATAAAAAAGGTTGGATTAACTTTCATTCTTGATTTACATGAATATTAATTAATTTTATAAATTAGATTTTTTTTCTAATATTAAAAATTAAGAGTTATATATAACAAATCATACTACCTCTCATCCTATGTAGAAAAACATATACCTAAGTTATGAAAACAATCAAAGTAATTGAATTAATTAGTTTTAATTAATAATATATTTTTAAATTTTATTTCAAAAATAAGCATGCATCGACCTAAGTGGAGAGTATAGGTGAATAACTTATTAATGAACTTTACAATAAATAAAGGATATAAAATAAAATTAATCATTAATATCTTAAAAAAAGTAAATTGTATTTTTTATAATTAGAAAAATAATTGTTCCCAATTATTTTTTATACATAGGACCATATAGTATCACTTTTGTTTAAAAGTTAGATTTCTAAGTACAAAATAAGTGAATAGATGTATATAAATTCAAACTACATATAATAATTAATATCGTTCCATAATTTTATTTTGTCTACGTTTCAAGTAAATTCTTTCTCGTGTTATTTAAAATCAATTTTAATTAGATGTTTACACTATTAGATTTCTACGAGTTTAATAAAAAAAATCTTATTCTCAGGTAAAATCACATTAATTTCATAAATAGGTAGAGCTCATGATTTTTTTTAAATGTTGAAGACCTTGTGACTTAGTATATCAAATTCTACGAATTCTTGTTTGTGAGACATTTACAGGAGGATTTACTAAGAAAGTAGTATTTTAGCCTGTAAATATTTATTTGTATATAATTATAATTCATAATAAGTAAATATTTTAAATTTATAAATATATTATAGTTAAATTCATAATAAATATATATTTATATATAGATTATATTTTAAATATATAATAAATAATTTAAATTAAGATAAGTACGTAATCTGTTAAAAAAACCACTT
This sequence comes from Mucuna pruriens, assembly GCA_025330945.1. Lineage (NCBI taxonomy): Eukaryota > Viridiplantae > Streptophyta > Magnoliopsida > Fabales > Fabaceae > Mucuna > Mucuna pruriens. The sequence continues at coordinate 1,384,338 of JAENHJ010000305.1, forward strand.
TGAAAAATCTCACTTTGCCTCACATTTCATATCCATAGCCCTTCTTGGGAATCTTTTTAACTCTGTATCCACTCTTGGATTCTAGTTTTTAACGTCATGTTTTTTCAGAAAAAAATTCAAATCAAGTACATATATAACATTAAAAAAAAGGTAATTTGAAATGTTCGAAATACAAAAAAAAAAAAAATTGACTTATTGGAATAAAGTGTATTATAATTCATCTTTGTAATAAATGCATTTTCAATATATAAATTATATTTTAAATAATCTTTGTAATAAATATTTTTTTTAATATATAATTATATTTTAAATTTATTATGAATAATTTAGATTGTGGTATAAATATATTTTTAACTATTTGATAATTTATTTTAAAAATATTAAAAATAAAGATGAGAATAATAATAACTCCTAAAAACACTTTCATTTAAAATTTTTTTAAAATATTTTCGTTCAATATAATTATTTTTAATCTCTTCTCTATAGAAATTAGAATAAACAAACAAGAATGTTTGTGTAGATTTATTTTTAAAATTTAATAATTATACACTAATAATATAAATAAATTTTATGCTTATTTTTAGTTAAAGTTAAATTTTAATATTTTAAAAAATTATTAATAATTAAATATAATAGTGTATCATAATATAAATTATTTATTATTAATTTAAAATATAATTCTTATATTCAGAAATATTTATTTATAAAAAATAAAATATTTATTCCGTAAAATTTTCTTGTTAAACATATAATGGAAGGATTGAGGATGAATATACGGGTGAGTTGACAACTATGTTTTATTTTTGAATTCAACTTTGAACTCAACTTTGAACTCATCTATGCTGCTATTTTTGGATGAATATATATTATATTTGAAATGGTGCTTTCTTTTTTCCACTATTTTCGTCAGTCAGTTAGGGCCTACTTAGTACTAGAAGTACTACTAAAAACTAGAGCAACTTTATCTACTATTGAGCCAAAACAAACTCGTTGTTGACAAAGTAATTAACTAGTTCCAAAAATAAAACTTAACCTCAACTTCCTATTTGATGGTTGTTCCACTTCAAGTTCAACCACTCTCATGTGTCATCTTTCTCTTACTATGCCTCCCAATACATGATCATTGAAATGAATGTCTCAGCATCAATCCCATTCTTTGGCATCCTATTGTGGGTTTTCTTTCCCCATATCAGTAGCATGCAACCACCACACTGGCGATTTTAGCTCTTCCTCCATTGACAAGAAGTTACTATCCGCATAGAGGAATGTCTCGGAACACGTTATCAACTTTGACGAGTCATCATGTCATGATCATGAGTTGGTCCAACATGGTCAGTTTTATCCACTGGTTGATGGCATTACTGATGGATTTACTGAATAAAATGTGACTAAAAGTGGGGATAAATGAGATTGTTTATCATGGCGCCTGTGCCTGTGAAGAAGCTGGAGCGTTGCTACAGGTACATATACACAGTTGTTGCTTAAATTCATAGTCAAATCAGTTTTAAGTATTCGATGTTGAAAGAAAAAAAAATTAATTATTTGATATTTATATTTATGCTAACTTTTCATTTTAGTTTTTATACCTAAAAATTTTATATTTTAGTCTCAAAAAGGATAATTTGTTTTTGTTTTAATTTCTGTTGTTAGTTTTCTGATGGTATAAAACCACCCCCAAAATGAAGACGTAAGAATTAAAATATAAAAAAAAATTCATATACAGATTAAAAAAAAAACACCATAACATTTTTAGGTATCGAAACTAAAAGAAAAAGATGGTGCAAGTAGAGATATCAAATGATTAATTAAGCTAAAGGAAAAAAGAATGCTAATTCAGTAGGCTTTGGCAAATATGCTTTTTTTACTAACAAACTACCAAGAAATTTAAAATGTTTTTTTTTTTTTATTCTTGTTTGTTATTTGCTTTCGTGCATGCGCTCAATATTGCTTTGCTAAATTTATGGAATTATCCATTTGGTAAGCACAGATATGAGTTTGTTTGAGCTTAATTTAATTAGAATCGTGCATTTGTGCATATATATTGCTTTATAAAAGTATGAGGTAGGTAACTTCATCTTATGTTTTTGTTCTTCTCGATCATTTAAACGTAACTAACAGTTTCAGTTTGCTAAAATCGTATTCCATGCCAACATGAGGAGTTTTTTTGAATCCCAAATGGAGAAAATTGGACGCGTACAGCATGATAACCTGATCAAATTGCTTGGATATTGTGATGAGGATGGTTACAGGTATATACTAGTTTTATCTAAAGCTAAAATGTCTGTCAAGTTCTGCACATATTCATCATTGAGAATATTAAAATATTTAATATTAATGGAGACTCTTTTAGGATGTTGTTAGTATCCGAATATTAAGAAAATGGAAGTGTGCGTATTCTTACACAGAGAAAAGGAGATGAGACATAAAAGATGACGTAGTTTTTGTGATTTGATGTATTAAACTATTTATTAATAATAATTAATAAAACATAATATTTACAATTAATAATAAATAGAATAAAAAATAGTATGTTACATGATATCATAACAATTTATTAAAAAAATCATCATAAAAAACTTAATTATATTCAATGTGGTAATTCATATTAAATCATATATATTCTATATCACTATTCACTAAGAGTATTATACTCTATATATGTTGGAAATTCATGCAATCACACAATTTCTTGAAATAAAATTAAAAACACATAATTAGGAGGGAAAAGACCATAATATTAGTATTTTATATAGTATTATTTTATTTGATAATAGTAATCTCCGTTTAAGTTATATAAAATACCATTTTATATATATTAAATAAAGTCATTACCCTAGCAGTTCTATTATTGGTGGATTTCCTATTTTTGCATGTCATAACAACCCGTAACACGGTGCAATTGAAACTTGAAGAGTAAAAATACACATGATTTTTTATATTTAAATTAATAAAATTATGCTGGTATTAATATATAATGATTTAATTACAAAATTTTAAAATTATAAAAAATTTATTTAAAGTGTTTTTAATAACTATAAATACTTAATTAAAGAAACACACAAAAAATTTATAAAACCTACAAATTAATTTAACTTTAATTTCAAGTATTAGTTAAAAGAATAAAATGTATATCTGTATTTATATGTATTAATAAAACTTTCTAGAGTAGTTAGTGTATCAACTATTAATCATTCAATACAAAAGAAACAATTATTGGTAAAATACGTATTATTAAGTATTAGTTATAAAAATTATTAGTAGTATTTTAAAATAAATAGTATATATATATATCATATGGAAAAAAAGTAATCATCAAATTAATTTATAATAGTTTCTATTTTATTATTTAGGCTACTTACATGTATGTGTTAAGTAACATATAAATAAACAAATGATACAAAGTGAAGTCATATTATCATTAAATTTTAAGTGTGATTCTTTGTGTTATATTTTATAAATTAAAAAAATATATTCGGGTAAGAATAGTAGAAGAGTCAACATTCCCGATACAACTAAAATAGATTATCAAAATAAGAAATATAAATATAAAAGAAATACACAGTATCAAACTGTATTTTTAGAAAAATTCAAGCCATTCATGGAGTTAATTACAAGTGGGTGATAAAAGCAAGCCTAAACAAAGGGAAGCCAGAGCTGTTATAGGAGATTTTGAACGAAACAACCGAGTGAGGTATATATAGGGGGATCACAGAGGAAGTATGATGCAGTGTTCCTCACATCAAGTTTAAGAAAGAAGACATGGGTGCGGTGAAAAAGTTTTCGTTTATGTTGCTATGCCTCTTGGCCGGGTCAATGTCCCCTGTGAAGGGTGAAGACCCTTATTTCTATTTCACATGGAACATTACCTATGGCACCCTCTCTCCAGCTGGTGTTCCCCAGCAGGTTATTCTCATCAACGGAGAATTTCCAGGCCCCAACATCAATTCCACCAGCAACAACAACATTGTCGTCAATGTCTTCAACAACCTGGACGAGCCCTTCCTTTTACACTGGTATATGATATCTATTTCTGTTAAACAAGGGATTAATCATTAATTATATGGCATTTATTATTTATATTTCTATTACACACGTGATTAGTTATATTATATGGCACTTATTATTATTTATTATATTGACAGGGCGGGAATCCAACTAAGGAAGAACTCATGGCAAGACGGAAGTGCAGCGACGAATTGCCCCATCCAGCCAGGCACAAACTTCACCTATCACTTTCAAGTGAAGGACCAGATTGGTAGCTACTTCTACTACCCCAGCCTCGGCATGCACCGCGCAGCCGGAGGCTTTGGCGGTTTCCGCATAAACAGCCGTCTGCTCATCCCCGTCCCCTACGCCGACCCCGAAGACGACTACACCGTCCACGTCGGTGATTGGTACACCAAGAGCCATTCCACCTTGAGCAAGCTCCTCGACAGCGGACGCGCCCTTGGTCGTCCCCAAGCCGTCCTCATCAACGGTCAGAATGCCAAGGGTGACGGCACTGACAACCCCCTTTTCACCATGAAGCCTGGCAAGACCTACAAGTATCGCATCTGCAACGTGGGCCTCAAGAATTCCATCAACTTCCGCATCCAGAACCACCCCATGACCCTGGTCGAAATGGAAGGCTCCCACACCGTCCAGAACACCTACGACTCCCTCGACGTCCACTTGGGCCAGTGCTTCGGTGTCCTCGTAACCGCTGACAAGGAACCAAAAGACTATTACATGGTCGCCTCCTCCAGGTTCACCAAAACCATCATCACCAGCAAGGGTATCATCCGCTATGCCAACGGAAAGGGCCCAGCCTCCCCCGAAATCCCTGAGGCCCCAGTGGGCTGGGCCTGGTCTCTCAACCAGTTTCGCTCCTTCCGCTGGAACTTGACTGCCAGCGCGGCTAGGCCCAACCCACAAGGGTCGTACCACTACGGTCAGATCAACATCACCCGCACCGTGAAGCTAGTTAACACTGTCAGCAGGGACAATGGCAAGCTCCGCTACGCCCTTAACGGAGTCTCCCATGTTGAGCCCGACACCCCTGCTAAGCTGGCTGAATACTTTGGAGTGGCTGACAAGGTGTTCAAGTACGACACCATTCCCGATGATCCCCCACAGAACGTCGGAAACAGCATCGTCATTCAACCCAATGTGGTGAAATTCGAATACCGCACCTTCATCGAGATCATCTTCGAGAACCACGAGAAGAGCGTCCAGTCTTACAATCTCAACGGTTACTCATTCTTCGCAGTGGCGTGAGTATATACATACATACATACATTCACATATATATTCTCAATCTCCATTCACTGCATGCATGTAATTAATTAACCATAATGATTATGGTCCGTTGACAGGATTGAACCTGGGACATGGACTCCCGAGAAGAGGAAGAACTATAACCTTCTGGACGGTGTGAGCAGACACACAATTCAGGTGTTCCCCAAGTCTTGGGCTGCAATCATGTTGACATTCGACAACGTTGGCGTCTGGAACTTGAGGTCCGAGATTGCTGAGAATCGTTACCTGGGCCAACAACTTTACATCAGCGTTCCCACTCCTGAACGTTCTCTCAGGGACGAGTACAACATTCCAGAGAACGCCTTGTTGTGTGGCATTGTCAAGGGGCTGCCAAAGCCAGAGCCATATCACTAAATAAATGTACAATTTATGAACCTTTCCTTGCGCTCTAATAATAATAATATTATTATTATTATATGTGTGCGCATTTGTAGCTTTAGTTACTAAGGTATGCGTGTTTGTACCTACTTCTTTGTGAGGTAATAACAACTATTTCTTCTTTTTTCTTTTCTTTTCAGAAGTTCCTACTTTAGACTTGATTTAAAAGTTTAATGGTGATGCATTTATATAGTGTAAAATTACATTCGATCTAATAAGAAAATATCATTGATATATTTTTTTTATAAATTTTGTTACTTTAAAAATTTAATCATCATGTACTAATATAATATAAAATATTTTTGTATTATAATATACTAAAAAAATTATCATTAATATGATTTTTTAGATATTTATAATAAAAATTAATAAATTTACCACGTACAATTATTTATAATTAGATAGCAGGATAAAATTGGCTTTTAACTCATAACCTACCTTCTCGTAATATTATATATCCCTGCATAACAAATGATTTAAGTGTTATTATTGTACGAAATATTTTTTTTTCCTATTTTAATTATCTTTTCTTCACTTACTTTAGGAACGTGAAATTTCCATGAAGACTTATCGGAATCTCTCTCCACAAAATCAGCAAAATGAGAAAAATGTGGAATTATGTCTCTTATAGACCTAAGTTTGAGAATTATTTTGTACCTGTAATTGAGAATCAGAAAGACTAGTTATGAATTTTTCTGCTTTAATTATCTTTTCTTCGTTTACTAAAGGAACGTGAAATTGCCATGAAGACTTATCAGTATCTCTCCACAAAATCAGCAAAATGAGAAAAATATGGATTGATGTTTTATATAAACCTAAGGTTGAAAATTTATTTTCCACTTATAATAGAAAAACTAGCCATTGCATGACTCCTTTTCACGATGAAAAGACTTAGAAATTCATATATTTAGGATAATAGTAGTAAAATAAATGAGAAAATTGAGAAAAAAATAAAAATATTAAGAAAATAAAAAAATAAGAAAAATAAAGAAATTTTTTATCCATCTCTTAAGTTTTATAATAATATTATTATTGTTTTTGTTGTTATATGTGAGAGCACTAAAGTATGCGTATCTGTAACTATCATATTTTGCAAGTAATTACTCTTTCCATACCCAATTAATGAGTAATTCCTTTGTCTATTGTCAAAACTAAATAAACTAAAAATGAAAATAAAGTATAAAAATAATAAAAAAAGGTATAAAATAATGAGATTTAAATATATTAATTTTAAGTCATTACAAATATGATTTTGTCTAATTTTAGTCTTAAATTTTTTTTTTGTTATTTTTAGATCCTAATATTTTCTTAGTATTTATTTTAGCTTTTATATCACTAACTAGTTAGTTTAGTACTGACATAACTAACAAAGTAAATAATATTAATTAAGATAATTAAGGTAGTGAAGGATATTATAAATTAAGATAGTTAAATTATTTTTAGATTGTAATTCAATTAAGTAATGTATTTATTATTTCATACAAATAATTTAATTTTATAACTTATTTTTTAATCTATTATCCTATGAACATTGATTTTATTATTTTTAATAGTATTCTTATTTTTTCATTTCACTAATTTACTTTTAATATTTTATTTCTGTGAAAAAAATTATAATTTATCTAGGCGTTTATAATTTAATTTTAACATATTATATTTTTTATAATATAATTTACTTTTAATATATTATATTTCAATTTACTTTTGTTTTTAAAGATAAAATCATTGTTTGAGATATATTTGAAAAATAAATTATATTACAGTAAATTAAAATCAATAAATTAATAAGTAAAAATTGCATTAAAAGTAATATATTAAAATTAGAATTAAATTATAAGTATATAGATAAATTATTTTAAAAATACAAAATTAAAAATAAATTAGTTAATTGAAAAATAAAAACAATATAAAAACAATAATAATCACTGTTTATAATATATTAAATATATATTTTAAAAATAAACTATACGTAATTACTTTATTTATATATAATAATAAATACATTACTTAATTAAATAATATTCTTTATTTTATTATCGATATCAATAATAAACTAACTATAATTAACATCAAGATTACAAAATGTTAGATATAAAAATAGGAAAAAAATAAATTACCAATAACTAAAATAAAACCAATCAATATTTAAAAATATTTAAAATATGTTTAAGTCAAATAATAATTAAAATAAAGTAAACTAGAATGAAAATATAAAAGTAACAAAATTGAATAAAATAGAAATGTAATGTGAGAACTTTTGTTTAAGTAAATAAAATATAATATAAAAAAGAAAAAAAAAAGAAAGAAGAGAGAAAATTTTGAAGAGTCTACTCTTATGTTAAAAATAATGAAAAGATAATGATATAACACTATAAGATTTTTTGATTTTGTTACTAATTTTAACTATCATTTAAATTAGTAGTTAAATCCTAGCTAATTAACTAGAATATTATTATTTTTTTAGTTAAATTTAAGTTATATTCATTTATACTTCTTATTACTACAAATTAGCTAGAAAATAACTACAAATTTTAAAAATTTACTACAAACTAATTAAGATTATTTTCTTAGCTAATTTGTTACTTATTTCATTTTATAACCAATATTATAGTAATTTTGTAACTAATTATTTTTACTAGAAATTAACTATAAAATAACTATTGATTTTAAAATTAGCTACAAAATTATTTTGTAACAAATTTTAAATTTTTTAATAGTGTAAATTGATATATAATTATTCATTTGGAGTATTATCAGTATTATTGAAAAGTTGATGAAAAAACTATGCTTTATATGTGGCTTGTTAATCAAAATGAACTTATACTCAAATTAGAAATCAAAATGAATTTCTATCTTGAAAAAAATCGACTTCAAAATAAATTATTTAAGCCCGGAAGGAATTTGTGTTTGTTTGTTTATTTATTTATTTATTGAATACCATGAAAAGATAACGTGTATCTTAGGTTACAACTGTTCGTTTATGGTGTTTTTTTTTTTTTTTTTATAGTTGAATAGTTTGATGGATAACTCATGTCCATGTATAACTATTTTTTTTTTCTCCTTATCTTTCTGATGATATCTTGATAGGTTCTTCTTAGTTCACACTGACAACATATTTTTTTTCCTGATTATTTGGCTTTGGTGAATGAACAATTTTAATGTTAAGAAATTATTACTGTCATTTAACAATGTGTTTTGTCTTACACTTTTTTCTCAAATGTTTTTCTTGTTTGCCTTACCCTAATATATTAGGAAAAAGTAACTATCTTTGTTGTTTCATGACTTTATTCATCATTCCGTGTTTATGGTTGGTTAAGTCAACTGTTTAACTTGCATTGAGCATTCACTGATTAGAGATAATTACGAATTGAGAATGCACCACGAAACAGTTTTCATTTGAGGGTGTTTTAAACAAGGAGACCACATAAATTAAATTAAAATTCAAAATTTCTTTGTTATCCTATTAACTTGTTATATTTATCATAATCTTTATTTGATTTACATATATAAATATTTGGATGATTTATTTGAAGTTAAAAAGGTTAATTAGGTGCAGAGTGTTAACCAAATCATGACTTATAATATTTTGGATAAAGTTGAATTAACTTTGACTTGTTAATATGATATATCGATATTAATATGATGTATAGTGAAATAGTATAATTAAAATATATAAGTACAATTAAGTATATTTTAAGATAAATAATACCTATATAAATATAATATCAATTTATTTTTAAAAAAAAATTCTCTATTAAGTCAAGAAATTATATTATTAATACATATTTATTTTAAAAAATTCTTCTTTTAGAAGAGGATTGAATTTGGATTAGATGGAAATGACTTGTAGTACAACTGAACTTGTTCTGATCAATTGGATGAATCAGTTCATGAACATCCCTAATTAGATGTGACATCTTAACTTTTAAAATTTTTGTTATACAAATTGTGATGGTTTGATGTCCTCCGACTCTTAAAAATAAAATTTGTTCTAATTATTAAAATAAGTTTTATGATATAATAAAAATAAATTAATATTAATGATCCAATCTTCAATAAAAAAATATTAATTAAATATGATATCTTTTTAATCCTAAAATTTTTGGTTGCCAAGTTATGATAATTTAATATGTTAGAACTCATTGATAAAATAAAAGTATAAACAAAAATTAATTTGTTTTCAAAGGATTAATATAAGTACAACATCTTTGTTAATTCTATCTTTTAACAACTCAGAAAATCCTAAAATTTAATATAAAAAATAAGATAATAATAAAATAATCAACTACGTTACTTTTAAATCTTAATTATTTTTTTATTGGTTATTATTAGGGTATCAACATAGGCCAATATCAATAGGTTGATCCAACTAGTCCAATGAATGAATGAGGCTAGGATAAGTTGTAAATATTCAAGCTTGAACTTAATTTGGCTTGGGTCTGACTAACTCAAGTTTTTGCTAATAGGTTAATTTAGCGACTGATCTTGAAAGTTTTGTTTTTTTATTTTCTCTGTTTTATAATTGGTAAAAAATCACAAATAAATCTAATATTACACGTTATTGATATTTATTTTAAATTTATACGTTTTATTCATTATTGGTTATTATATTTATTTATTTATTTATTTATTTTATAGAACATATCATAACTTATTGTATATATATTTTATTTTATAGTATTTAATTATTATTATATAAAGATTAATTTATTTTGATATGTTTTTGAATTTTTATATTTTAAAAAAGTAAATAACATACAAATCAATCCTTTTGACCTAGAACTTGCTATAGATTTAATGTTGTGTTTGGTAGATGGGATAGAAGAGGAGAAAAGTGAAAATAAATAAAGTGGTAAGAAATAGATAAGAAAAAAAATGAAATTTAAGTTATTTAATAAGAATGAAATAAAAAATAAAATTTTAAAATTGTTTTAAAAGATAAAATAAAACATAAAAATTTAATAAATTATAATTTTATCCTTATATATAACATTAGACATAATCATCATATATATAAAATAATTTTTATTTAAAATAATATATATATATATATATATATATAATATTTTTAACATGGCATAATAAATTTTAATTTTATAGTTAATTTTTTAAAATATTATCGTATAAATATCATCGTAGATATAAAATAATTTTTTTTTCAAAAAAAATAATTTTAACGTTATTAAATTTTAATTACATAATAATTTTAATTTAAAAATAAATCATATATATAATATTTTTAAATATAAAATAATAAAATTTTAATTATATAATTAATTTTAATAAAACATATGTATAAAATATTAATTAAATATAAAAATTATTTATAACAAAAATTTTATTACATATAATATAATTTTTAAAATATATAAATAAGTAATTATATATATTCATAATCAATTACAATAATCCATTATATATATTTCGTAAAAGATACGAAAATATATAATATAACAAAATTAAAAAAATATATAATCGATTATATAATTTACAATTGATTACAAAGATACAATCGATTTCAACTAATTACATAAATATATTTTTGGAAAATTCAATAATTTAATTTTTGATCTAATTTAATATATTTAAATATTACTTTTATATTAAACATAATTAAAATTAAATATATAATGTTAAATATATAAATATATTAATAAAATATAAATACATATAGTATATTTAAAATATATAAATATGTTAATATATTAAATTATATAAATATATAATCTATTAAATATTTTAACTTAATTAATTAGAAAAATCGAAGTAAAAATATTCGTGTATTAACAAAATAAGACGAATTATAAACACTTCTTTCTGAAAATGACTTTTCAAGAGAGTATAACTTCCTCAGTGGCCTTGAAAAACAAGACAACCATTGGCCATGACTGTGGTTCATGGCTTTTCAGTTTTCACACGAAGAGAACGTTGAAAGAAAAAACTTAGTAATCCTTTTTTTTACAGCAAGAATATCTCTCAATAGTGGGAAACTAATTTTTTTGGCAAAGTGTAGAAATTATCGAAGTAAATTTTCCATAAGAATTTATAAAAAGGAAAAATATAATAAAAAATAAAATAAATTTTTATATAAACTAATTTGTACGATTTTTATCGAATTGATTTCTTTTAAAATTAATTATTAACTTATGTATAATTTATTTTTATCTTATAAAAAAATTTATTCAATTTTTATTTCTATTATTTTATGTATAATTACTTATAAAAAGAAAAAGTACCTATGAAAAAACAGATTCATAATCTTTTTCATATATAATAGTAAGAAAATGATTATATCTATCGACTAAACCTGGTTGGTAACTTAGTAATTCTCTTAATCCTTAAATTTAGTATTTACTGTTACTTTAATTTCTAAATTAAAAAAAACATACACTCTTCTAAGTAATGTAGAGGTGAGTGTCAGCCACCTTATGGGATGGAAAGAAGAAAAAAAATAAAAAAGGAAAGAAAATAAGTTAATTAAAAATATGAATATATATTTATATTAATAAATAAAAAATATTCTTATTACAACTTTAAAAATAATTATAATAAATTAAAAAAATTATCCCACATAATTTGTATTTCGACAACATATACATTTGTGGTATTCTTATATTTAAGACTTATTATAATAAATCTCCATAAATATTTATAAGAGAAAAAAATAAATAAATAAAAAATAACATAAAATTTTTATAAACTAAAATTAATTTATATATAAATTAAAAATAGTTTTTAGAAAAATTAATATTAAATAATTTTTATAAATTAATTTAAATTTATAGAAAAATTATTTTATTTTTTCTTTCTGTTAAAATACTCAGGAAGAAATTTTCTTGTCATTCCTTTTTTCCCCGAAGCATGGTGTATTATTCGTTAGGGACAATTTAAAGATGACATGTTTTCACCAAACCGTGTGAATTAATTGTGTAAACAACCAAAACCGTACTTCAGTTTTTGAGTTGAGTTGACTCCAAGAACATCTCACTACAATTCCTACGGAGGACAAATGCCAAAAAAAGAAAGTGGGCGAAACAAATGCAGTATTATCCTTATCGAGGACATTTTACTACAATTACTTCCCAAATTATTAACACCGATTTATACCCAACTAACATATAGCAACGGTCTTCCAACCACACTACCAACCTACCAACCTAGAATAATCGACCGATCTTTGTCACCACAAGTTCCATCTTCTCCTAATTCCCAATTAAACTTGATGGGAGCTCCACAACCAAATATGAATAAGAGAGGGATTAACCAACAAGGAATACTTTCCCTAATTCCCATGACATACATAGAAATTTTACCCCCCTTGATCTGCAACTCCTGAATCGTCTCTTTAAAATCCTTTCAACCCCTTACCCAAAATCCTATGACACAAATGCAAAATGCGATTATTATGTAAGTGTTGTACATGTTACCGAGAAATATTGGGGATTAAAGCATAAATTACAAGATTTGATGAATATGAGTTGATTAAGTTTCAAAGAAAATAGTCTAAATGTTGGGAGCAATACACTCCCAGGACAAGGGGCACGTTCATAAATGTTGTTGAAGAGGAACCATCCGCCTGATAAGAAAGGTTGAAGGGAAAATCTTTGAACCTCGCTTGGTTTTAAGTTTTCTTAATGATTACCTAAATAGTTATTAGATCGGTTATGAACAGTCTAATTTAACATTATCGATTTACTATTCCTCTTGCAAGCATGGAGTATTAAGCAGCGAAATATACAAGAATCACAAGCAAAAAAAGATATATAAACATGCAACCAATTTTATTGACAAATAAGATATTGATACAAAATTACATGAAATGATGATGAAATCTACTTCCCACGGTGATCACCATGGACGAATGGTGATGGTCTATCGGAGATGACTAGAGCGCTGATGGTTCAATCCACCAGTAGTGTGTTAGCTAAATTAACAGTCCCCCTCTAGTGACCTATGACTACTCAATTTCTAGCTCTGCGTCCATTCGACTGAGATAGACGCCATTGAAGCACCGTGCACCATTGTGAATGGAAGAAATTGAACTAAGTGTATGCGTGTGCGATGGATTGTGTGTATGCAATAGCGCGACTTAGCTCCTAACCTAAGAATGAACTATTCAACCTCTTATATACATGTTTTGGCTAAGAGTATTGAACTAACTCCTAACTTACGGTTTACACATTAATCACATGTTAAACATTTTCCCCGTGAGTTTTGTCCTAACTAACTAGCTAACAGAATTAACTGTCTGGCTTCCTTGTGAATCACGAGCTTCATTCCTTCACGTGCTTCATTCCTTCTTTGACCATTTGTTGGATTGCTACGCTGGACACGTGCCCCTTATGGAGTTGGTCAGTGGAGTTGGCACTCTAAAGTCGACTTTATCTTTGCTTGGGCCGGTCTTGATTCCAATTTTGGACCTACACAATTGAGTTGAACATTTATTAGCTAAAATCATCCAATTAGCACCGATTTAGATTTTCTTTATTTTTAGCCTAATAATTTGAATTTTAGCTAATTTGTGTCTCTTAGTTACAAGATAGTCTCAATTGTGCCCCTTTTAGGACCTTGTAAGGTGGCAAAATTATGACTTATCACTGACCTACTTTGCAACTCTACTACTCCTGCGCAACTCTACTACTCCTGCACAACTCTACATAAGCCAGACATACAAAAGGAAGTTTTGTGCTCCAATAGTGCATCTAAAGGAGGTGCATCTCCCTTTTCTCCCTTCTTCTCCGCATCACTCAAATCTATGCTACCATGCTCTATTTTCTGCAAGAGTTCATTGTAAGTGGCCAATTTACAAAGAAAAGCAGTCAAGTTAAATTAAACAATTAATTTATGAACGCTTATAAATGCAAGAGGCGAACCAAGTTTAAAAAATGGAGAAAAAAAGAGAGCAAAAGAGGTTAGAGAAGGTGAAGAGTACGAGCCGAGAGAAAAAAACTAAAAAAAATAGCACAATTAGAAATCAAGAAACAAGATTAGAGAGAAACTAGGAAGTGAATTTGTGAGTGATTAATAAGAAAACAATCAAAGAAGGAGAAATATCACCTTTTGGGAGAAGGAGGAGGTTATGAAGTTGTAGCGAAAACTTGAAGAGTAGAGACGTCCATAAAGAAGCTATGTAGGGATCACTGATTTCCTTAAATTTGAACTTTATTTCTTAACTTTGGATGCACACCTTCTTTGGACTCGCACCTCCTTTGGACACAATACACCCTCTTTGGACCCAGACATCCTTGGGACACAATACACCCTTTTTGGACACACCTCCCTTTGGATGTTTACCCTTTTTGGACGCAATCTAATTTGGATGCAATCTTTCCTTTGGATGCTCTCTAAACACGCACGTACCTTCTAAAATTTCATTTCTTATGCATGTATGTGATAGTCATTCTAAATGAACTTTTTGTTTGGTCGTCATACATTTCTTTCAAATAAAGATCTCCTTAAAAGGTTATTTTAAATAAGAAGGTATTAATAACCATTTTAGATGCACTTCTTGCTTGGTTATTAAATAATAAAACTTTGATGATTATCATTTTTGATGCACTTCCTATTTGGTATTACAAAACCGGTGAAGTTTGATGATAGTCATTCTAGATGCACATTTTATTTAACTATTCCCCTTAAAAAATAAGATGCACAAGAACTAAAAAATAAGATGCATAAAAACTATGTAATTTTGAATTCTCCATTGCACCGAGAGATATATAAGAACAAAGGATCATTCTTGTCAAATTCCAAAAAAGTAAAAAATATATATCTTGCATTTCTTTTTTTAAATCACTTGTAATATTTATAGATAATTTTGTTTCTTTTCCAAAGGTTAAAATAACATTTTCAAATTTATACTAATTTTGTACATTTAATTTTGTTATTTTTAATTTTGTACATTTTCAATCGTTATAGGATACTAATACCTTTCTTACATATAATCGACTTACAAACTTAAATCTAGTTTCTAAGACCATTCTTTTTTCGAAAGGATTTTTTTTTAATATTTTTTCTTTGAAAAAAACATTGACAACGATTCTTCTATTTTTTTATTTTAAATTTTTTTTTTTTTTTCCATTCTTTCGTGACCTTCGTTGCGATAATGTTGAAGTTACTGTCCATGTAGTCTAATAGAGGGTGAATTTTGGAGCAAGTTATGAAAATAAAATATTTATATAAAAAAGTTATATGTTAAATTTTTATGAATATATATAGTTTTTATTTTATAAAAAATTAATAATAAATATATATTTTTATTAATAAACCTAAAATTTAAACTTTAATCGTTTTATCCTTTTGTCTGCCTTCCAAAATTTGGCAACTCCATCATCATAATTTTTAATATTTATTCTTTTGGAAATGTAACCACGAAGGAGCATGTACCGGCCTTCAATTATTACACTATAGGATTCCAAGGGTTCAGTTTCCGTGAAGGAACAGTGTAGGGTAGGCAAGGACGCGAAATTTAAAGATGACACGGTTTGTACCGCGTGAATTAATGTAAAGATACAATTAATTGTACTAAAGTTTTGACGGCCTTGTACTATTCTATAGTATATAATTTGACTTGGGTTGACTCCACTTGACCATGTCTCTCACGACATGCTACTATAAATATTGCTGAGTCTGAGCCATACTTACCACAACTTCATTTGCAAAATAAAAGTCATCTCCTAATATTCCAATCCTATATTACCTCTCGCCTTCCTCAGCCAAACAATTTTTGCTTATCTCTCTCACAAGCAACTTTCAACAACAATGAAGGTCAGAACTAAACTCTTATGGGATGTAACAAATATATTTTATTCCCTCTCCTTCTTCCCCAAATCAATGTTTAGAGGTAATCGTTGGGTATTAACAGCTCTTTGATTCGTTCTGTAACAGAAAATAGTGTTGAAGGTGGACCTGCACGATGAAAGAATAAAGAAAAAAGGCTATGAAGACAGCCTCTGCTCTTCGAGGTATATCAAAATTTTTTCACCCTACTACAGCTTTGCTTTTGTTTCAAGAAACAAAATACCGATCATACAGCGTTGTGGATTCAAATTCAATGAATTTTTAACAAAATAGTGTTTGTAATTAATTTGCAGGGGTTGAATCAATTTCTGCTGATGTGAAAGACATGAAATTGATCTTATTGGGTGAGAATATTGATCCAGTGAGTGCAGTGTGCAAGCTACGAAAGTGGTGTCCTCGCACTGAATTAGTTTCAGTTGGACCGGCAAAAGAAGAGAAGAAGGAGAACGTCGTGCCAGCAACATTATCTTTTCCTCTCAAGCTCTATGAACCCTATCCACGTTATTATCAAATGACACCACCACAGTACTCTCAAAATTACTGTATTGGTCATGATGAGAATCCCAATGCCTGTGTCATCTGCTAAATTTGGGAGTGTTACAAAGTTTCATAAAACGACATCATGGTCATTTTGCTTGGTTTTATTTATATTTGTCATTATCAACTAGTACATTGAAAGACTTATAATTAGATATGATTTTTTCATTTTGTATGTAGACAAAAATTTCATGTGTTATTCATAATAATTACTACCAAGATTTGAGTGGAGAATCTTCTCTTAATACTTCTTTCCAATACTTCTGGCAACACTCATTCTTTTGATTTGTCTCTGGAGAAGCTTAATCTCCTTTAGATATATAGATATTGACTATTAATTTACTCTTTATAACACTCGTACTATGATACAAAGCCTACGTACGCTCCTGAACATATTACAAATGAATGAATGATGTGAAATTAAGAAAAAGAGAAAATAGGCGTAAAACTTTTTTATACCAGTAGTAGTGCATGACATTAAATTTTAAAAAGAAATTCATACAAATATTTTTGTTCACTTATTTTAATTTATACAGAGAGGAGAATAAAAATAATTATATTGAAGTAGAATGTTTTTAAATTTTTTTAAAATGAAAGTGTTTTTAGGAGTTATTATTATTCTCATCTTTGTTTTTAATATTTTTAAAAGAAATTACCAAATAATTAAGAATAACTTTATATATACCACAATATAGATTATTCATCATAAATTTAAAATAGATTTTATATATTTAAAAAATTATTTATTACAAAGTTTAATTATAATACAGTTTATTCCAATTAGTCTATTTTTTTTTCTTTCGAACATTTCAAATTACTTTTTGTATTGTTATATATGTACTTGATTTATTATTTTTTTTAGAAACATGACATTAAAAAGTAGAATCCAAGAGTGGATACAAAGTTAAAAATTAATTATTTTCTTGAAAAATCAAAATCAAAACCAGTCTTATGCATACATACAGAGTAATTAAAAAATACTGCTAAAAAATTTAAAATTTGCCACCAAATAATTTTATGAAATCAATAGTTATTTTGTAGTTAATTTCTAGTAAAAATAATTAGCTACAAAATTACTATGGTAGCATGAAATAAGTAGCAAATTAGTTAAGAAAATAATCTTAGTTAATTTGTAGCAAATTTTTAAAATTTGTAGTTATTTTCTAACTAATTTGCAATAATAAGAAGTATAAATGAATATAAATTAAATTTAGTTAAAAAAAATAATATTCTAGTTAATTAGGTAGGATTTAGCTACTAATTTAAATGATAGCTAAAATTAGTAGTAAAATCAAAAAAATCTTGTGGTGAAAACGAAAAACCCATTATGACCATTATCAACAAAAATATCTAATAATTTTATATTAAATAAAATTTTATGATAACAGCTAATTTTTTTAAGGATATTTTTAATTTTTGACAAAAATTTTAATGCAATATTATGTAGTATATTTCAATAAATAACTATATTTTAGGGAAATATATATTACATAATATTGAATAAAAAATATTATTTTTTTTATTAAAAATATTGTATTATGGAAATAAACTACATAATATTTGTTAAGCTTAAATATATTTTAATTCTTATAAAATGAGTAATTTTTATTTTGATCTTTATAAAAAAAAAAATTTCATCCTCTAAAATTTGAAATAAAAAATTTTGTCCCTATAAAATATTTTTCTTTGACTTTCATCCTTTTAAAATATAAAATTATTATGTTTAGTCTTTAATATTTATTTTAAAATATATAAATAAAATTTATTTAAAAAATTCAAAAAAAAATTTTAAGATATTACATGTTGACATAGTAGGACATATGGTCATGAGTATCACCTAAAATAATTACTTGACATCCCATTAAAACACAAGTGGTTAATAAGTGTCACAACATAATTAAGACCACAAATAATTTTAATCTTTTGAGGGACGAAAATAACAAAAAAAAAATTATAAGGATTAAAATTAAAATTCACTTCTTTTACATATATTAAAAACATATTTAAGCCTATTTTTATAATTAAAGAATATATAATTACATTAAGTACAAAAAATAATACTACATTTGTTCCTTTATATATACACATTTTTAAATATATTAATTATGCATTTATTTTTATATCTTTAACTTATATGAATTTTATTAATGAGATGCTTACTCATTTTTCATGGAAGTAAATGGATTCATTGAATTATTAACAATTTAAACATTGGTGAAAAAGTTTTATTTGAATTAGAATTAATTTCATTAAATATAACTATAATCTAATCTATTTAATTTTATGTGTATTTTTAAATAAAATTTAAAATTATAATATTATTAATTAAAATTAACTAACTTGATTATTTTCATTAGATTTGATAAATTTCTTATACACAAGATTAGAGAGATAGAATATGTGAAAGAAATAAATTATACGGATAAGATAATTTTAGATAATTATATGTCAATACTTCAATATCACATTACTCCATTATTTTTTACAAATTTTTTTTATCTCTATCTTCTTATCATATCATGTTATATTGTTTTTTATCATATTTATATTTTATTTCTCTCTTTTTTTATCCCTAAGTGTCAACTAACATAATAATTTTCATATATTATTTTTAATATTTTTATAAAAAAATATAGGGGCCATAAAATTATTTTGTAATAATTTAAAGACACCTTAAAAAAATTAGGAGCAGGGCATGGCTCCTACCGATCCCTCCCTCGTTCCACCCCGTTAAAAAACTTTTCCACCTAATGTACTGATCTTTTGAGTTTGACTCTCTTCTTGTGCTTAAGTCGTAATAATTCATGCATTGAGAATTATGAATGGCTGTTAGCTCTAAAAGGGGATAGCAAATGACAATTTTAGAAATCTTACATGTAAAAAATAAGCTTGATATATTATTTAAATCAAGAGACTCTTCCATCTAATAGACTAGTCTTTCAAGTTGGACTCTCCTCTTATGTTTAAGTGCTAACATTATTTTTCTTTTAGAATAAAAAATTACATAATATTTTTTTGTTAGTAGACTGCTACCGTCAAGAAAGACAAATGAAAGTGTACAAAACCCTGTTGATCAAGTCCTTCATGTTCATGTCTTAAAAAAGATGGCGCTAATAATGAAAGTGAAGAAATTCAAGAAACAATTTTGATAGT
Organism: Mucuna pruriens; assembly: GCA_025330945.1. Lineage (NCBI taxonomy): Eukaryota > Viridiplantae > Streptophyta > Magnoliopsida > Fabales > Fabaceae > Mucuna > Mucuna pruriens. The sequence goes on from JAENHJ010000305.1 coordinate 1,404,504, forward strand.
GACACTTTTTGTAGTCAATATCAGTTTAATATAGATCAAAATTATCATGAAAGCTCATCAAGAAGGAATGGATTGAATCTAAATAAAAATAAAGGTGGAAGAAAGAAGTTTAACAAGAAAAAAATGATTTATTTTAATTGTCACAAGGTTGGTTACTTTGCTAATGAATACAACTAAAAATGTTCATCAGGTAGGAGGATAGTGACTGAAATTTTCCGAAGTTTCTTGAGGGACCCAGAATCTGCATCTCCCAAAGAGATGTAACATCATAGATTTATTTTCAACCCATCAATTACTTGAATAGCTCTTTTGATTTAGAAAACTACAATTACAACCAACATTAACAGTTTTCTCTTTAGTATGCTTGTTTTTATGACCAAATTATTGTTACATTCAGTTGAGTGAATTTGCAGTATCTCATTAATCATTCTTCTCATTAAAGACATGAATCCCTAATTATTTGCATCTTGGAAGGAATCGTGCAATTGATTGAGTTTCATGACTAGTTTTTCTGGCAAAAAAAAAAATAATTCTCAACCTTAGGTCTGTATAAAATATCATTCCATATTTTTCTGTTTATCTAAAATTTTATTTTTTTTATAAAAAATTAGTTTATCATTTCATATATATATGTGATTTAAATTTAATTATTTTAATCAAGATTTTTTATTTATTAATTTTTATAATTGATTAAAATGAGGATAACAAAAATAGATGTGAACATTTAAGTACCTAATAAAAAATGACACAAGAATGGGTAAGAGTATAAGTATAAGGTATGATGATGTTTTTAAAGATCAAGTATTGGAATGAGTATTATAGTATCATTCTTGTCCCATGACTTTCCATTAAAATGGAAGGCAACCAAGTTTTGTTAACTTGGATTCACATAGTGTTTTACTATCCAAGCATAATTTATCTAGTAGATGTAGGTAAGGTTGTGTATCACTTTAGAAGAAGATAGCATGGGTTAAAGTTTATTATCGAATTTATCCTATATTAAGATCTCTAACTGGCTGGTTTTGATGATTTTAATCTTCATACTTTATGTTGTAGTGACAAGTTGTTGTTTTTGGTCTGTGTTTTATGTTTTGGAGGAGCACTACAAGAATTTTTTGATTTTGTTACTAATTTTAGCTACCATTTAAATTAGTAGTTAAATCCTAATTAATTAATTAATTAGAATATTATTTTTTTAAGCTAAATTTAAGTTATATTCATTTATACTTCTTACTACTACAAATTAACTAGAAAATAAATATAAATTTTAAAAATTTATTCCAAATTAACTAAATTTATTATTTATTTCATGCTACCAATTAATATCATAGTAATTTTATAGTTAATTATTTTTACTAAAAATTAGTTATAAAATAATTATTAATTTTAAAATTAATCACAAAATTATTTTCTAACAAATTTTAAATTTTTTAATAGTGGAGGACGTGAACCATCCATCACCATCTAAACATGTGTTATCAGCAAAATCGAAGGTACGAGCAGCAATAACTAGCGAAAGTTTTTTCCTTATCCAAAAAGGCAACTATTGAGGAGAAAAAGACTGAAAGAGAAAAAAAGTAGAAGTTCTAGAGGCGCTTGTCAAGTTTGTTAAAGAAGTCCCTAAAAAAGTGCCTATCTGCACCTCTGAGGAGATTGACAACATGGTGTAGACGTACCCTACGAAATAGATGAAGTTTCATCTTCACTAATGCCTAAAAAATGGCAAGTAAAAGCAGAAGTTCATAATGCCTCTTATATAGCAAGCATTTCTAATGAGCTCCTTGAGTTGGATGATGTGACTTACTTGATCAAGTTTATTAAGGTTGGAGTTTCATTCTTTGATCTCAGCAACTTCGTCTCAAGAAAAGATGATCCGTCCAAGGTAACTCATGTCTTATCTTATGAACCCCACTTCAGAATTTATGAAGAACGTCTAGATCCAAGTACAAGACCAAATGGACCCATCTTCCTCTATCGTCCTACCACCAGACGCAGATGTATGGATAAACAAACCGCTAAAAACCAAGTATGCTCATGCCTACCCTAGCTTCAAACGCCCCCACAATCAAATTGAATACATCATGAAGAAGCATGGACCCAAGTGTTACGGACCACATTCAATTTGGCGAAGACGTGAAGCTCAACATATAACCAGAACATACTTTGATTCTAAACTAGAAAGAGCGATGGCACTCTATAGAGTTGAAAGAAAAGATTGAATATTTCTCTCTCTGTCCTTGACTCAAGTGTAAGAAGACGAACCATCCTCTCCCCTCCCGCATAGGTGGCAAAGTGCGTTGCTTGCTTCACCCATGACAGACATTCAACTTGGCATTTGAATCCAAGGTAAAATGTGTGTAAAGGCAAAGAAAAAATGGTATATATTGTTTAGAAATTTCTACATGCCAAACGATGACTACTCTAAAACAAGAACCTGAGCTGAAATGCTTTCTTCGACAACAAGCACAAAAGGATCTCCTCAAGCTTCTTAAGAAGGTTAAAAACAAGCTTTCCATTAGCTCTAGTTCCTGGGCAGATTTTGATGATGCCAAAAAGGGGGAGAAAAGAAGAAAACAATAAAACAAGTTGAAGAACAGACATTCGTTTGAGGGGAGTATTTTTTCCTTTAATGTTTTATGCTTTAAATTTTTTATATATGAAATTTGTTTATTTCATTGGTCTTTGAAACTCAAAGCATGTCCTCTCTGTGAAAACCTCTTATGACCAAATTATTTTTAATATATCTTATCTATCCTGAAATTTGCATGTTTTTAATATCTAATATATATCTTTTGAAATTGGTTTGTCATCAATTTAAAAAAAAAAATTATTACAACTAATCATGTTTTTATTAAAAGAAAATGATTGGTGAGTGTCAATAAAGATTAACAAAAGTCAACATTATCAAGTGTAATGTAAAAAATGTGTTTGCTATCTCTTAAATATAGTATATTATTTTTTATAAAAAAAAATAATTATGAATAAAGTTGTTTGACAAAATTTTAAAGTAAAGAAAGATAAATACATTATTTTGTTTTATTAAAATAATAAATTAGTAAAGATAATAAATGCAAGTATTTAATGTTGTAACATCTCTTTAGACTCAAATATGAAGAATAAAAAAAAAAAAAAAAACTAAAGTTTCCTAGGGTATCTCAACAATCATATTCTCAAGGAAGCTTATATATACTTGAAACTAGGAACTTTAAAACAATATGGAGGAACTTTTCTTTACTATTCAAACTCTTGTAATCTAAAATATTCTCTACTATTTTCTCTTCTTAATCAAAAACTTATATCTAAGTGTATATTTGTCTAAAAGCCGGAAAGAGTCACCTAACTACAATAATAAAAAGTTTCATCATTTGAAGAAGTTTGAAGTTGAAAGAGGCTTTATATAAAGAATATATAGGATTATTGATTGATGAGAATTGAAAGAATAATTGGACAAGTTTAAAGAGGCTTGTTGAAAAATAATATTTGTAAATGAAGGAATCGTATTAATAAAAAACTCAATAGATTGCAAGAATTAGACGCAGTTTTTTTTAGGACAAACAAGTATAAAAACCTGATATAGTTATTTAAATATTGCATCTTATCAAAACTTTGAAACAATAGTCTTATCCTATCAAACTATTCTTGTAAAAAGATTTATAAAAATTATTTTAAAACACAATTCAATCCTTTTTTTGTATTTATTTTATTATAAGAGTTATAAATTTAAAAGATTAATGTGTTTCCTTTAGTTTTTAGTATTGTTTAATATAAAATATTAATTTTCTTAAATAATATCCTTTGAGTATTAATTAGCTAAGACAATATAATAATGATAATAAATACTTTTTTAACATATCTTAGGTAAGTTATCACTTAAACTTAACGATAAAGATTTGATTTCTAACATTAAATATTGAAAATATTTTATTAAGAGAGATAAGTTTATTTTGGTAATTTATACACTTTAAATGAATTAATATCTAGGTGTCAACTAGAAATTATCTTTAATTTATACAAAATAAAATATGTCATGTATTATATATGAATAAAACACTTAAATATCATGAATTATGGTCAAATTATGTCATACATACATCCTATCCCAAGTAAGTTGTAAATAATATAAAAATCATTTTTTGGTTCTTTATTTTATATGATAAGAGTGTACATAATTTTTTATATTTTTTTGGTTATACACAATTCTGTATATGATAAAATTTTATTTGATAAAATTGTATTGAAAAAATAATTAAACTTATTTCCTAGACATATCTTATTAGAGTGCATTGCATATTAAAGTTTCATAATCATAAATGAACTAATAATTAAAATGTTAATTAATAATATTTAAATATAAGTTATATTAGTTAATAAGTTAGAAAATTTGTAAAGTTAGTTTTTTATTTGGAAGTTTAAAATTATTAATTTATTAAACTAAAAATATTTGGTAAAATTAGTTTTTAACTAGATAATAAATTATATATATATATTGTAGGTAAAAATATTTTTTACATGAAAGATAAATGATTAAAAATAAAAAAAATAGTATAATAGTTAAAAAAAATAAAGAGATTATTAAAATGTAAAAAATTTGTTCGTTTAGGCACTAAAATCAGAACATAAAAATAATGTAATTACTACAAATATTAAATTGTAAAACATAAACATGTCAACACTATATTACTATCATATCAACGCACCTCAGCATGCTTCCGTTAAAAATATTAAACTATATTTAAGAATAATCAATATCATGTCAGTATCATCTCAACGCGGCTCAACGTGCAGTAAAATGTACAAATTTTGTTTATATATAAACTAAAACTAGTCATTTTTAAGTATAATTAGAAACTAAAACATAAAACTCAAATATAAAAATTAAATGTGTAATTAAATCTATTATAATATTGTCATTAGTAGAGTAACAATGATATTATTATCATTGTTCTGTATAGTTATTCAAAAAGTTATAATCGATTATTATCATTATATAATTATGATTGTACTAGCCTATAACTACCAATAATGATACAACAGTATTATCATTAACTATCATAAAAGATAATATCAAACTGAGTTTACAAAAGAAATAGATGATGACAACTATATATATAACTATAGTTAAGATATTAGAAATAATAATTAGTTTGGAATCTCAATTCCACCCTAACCATGTAATCCACTAATCTCTCCTTTCCGACAATTGCCCACCCATATATACATAGTTGAATTCTTACGTGATGGTAAAACACTGCAACAATCTCTCCTTGGTGACTGCAAAAACAAGTTTATGTTCAATCAATAAGAAAATCCATTTGAATGTTGATAAATCAGTGATGTACAATTTCTAATAGGCAGAATGAAAATAAATGAACAACGTTGATATCTCTTTATAAGATATGCATGTATTAGTGCGAGTTTCAAAACATTCTTACCCTTTGCCAACGAAGAGGATCTGGTCTTTTTGAAACTATAATGGAATTGATTTTCTCTGGTGACTCCACTTTCCATGTACAATGAGGAGGTTTAGCTTTGTAACGAGAATAAGTAGTGATAATTTTCTTCTTGATTGGATCATATCGTGTTGTGTTCATATAGAAAAGGAAAGCTTTCTGACAAGGATTTTTTGTCACAGGTCTTGTGTTGAATGCGTATGCAGTATAATCAGCTCTTCTATACCAATTTAGAAAGGTTCGTGTTGGCATCTCTAACTCTCTAGGGGATAATACTCCCCTCAAAACTTGAACCACAAAGCCCCATGAAACAGAAATGGACCAATATCTCTTCTTGTCATAGCAAATCGATTGTTGCATTACGCTACCGGAGTCTTGCTTAACAGATTTCATTAAGTGGTTCAAGGATTGTACTCGATTCATCATTGGGAATATTGGTTGCACCACATCAAGGTGGTGCAATGTCACTAGTGGGGTCACAGGATGCGCCCCTAGAAGGCCTAAGAGATCCCCATACACATCATACTGCATAACCAAGGAAGGCAAATTTCAATTCCTTCAAAAAAATAGAGAATCAAAATCACCAAGCACTCCTAATAATGATATCATTACGAAAAAGGTTATTTATACAACAAAATGTATAATAAATAGATAAATAGATAAATAGATAAAAGAGAAAATTCTGTAGTGTAAATAATAATGCAATAGAAAGAGATATACATAAAAAAAATAAAATTATAAATGATTGTACGTGTAATATGTCTATTTTATTATTACTTGACATGTAGTAGGGTTAAATGATCGATTACTTACCTGGTGAAACCCTCGTTCCTTGGTCAATGGCACTCCTAGCTCGGCCATGCAAGCTTGCATTCTATCATCACTTCCATATAATGCAGGGTAGCGTTGAATGCAACGATCTTGCATTTTGGCGAGCTCTTTGGCTAAAGGGTAGCTTATAGCGAATCCTCCCCCACCATATGCCATAGCATAGGAGAAATGTATGTTTTGAACATGGCTCTCGGATGAGCTCCCAACATAAAAGAACTGTGTGTGATCGTACTTGGAAAGAATTCTAACCACATTATCCACAATAAATACTGTGTCATCATCTCCCATCATGAACCATCTCACATCCTTCATCCCAAGCTTCAATGTCTCTGTTACCACCCTTGAAATCCTCAACGCAGATCTGTGCCCTTGAACGTTGGTGTATTTAAATCTAGTGGTGTCCCCTGAAATTTGAATCTCTGGTAACGCCTCGTTTGCATGAATCCTCACTTTGCTATCTAACCACACCACCCCTCTAGTTTGATTAGGCTTCCACCACACCTTAATGTATTCTTTTCTCAAGTTCCACAAATTTGATGAAGCGGCTATCCCAAAAACAATGTGTTTAAGCTCCGTGTCATGTCTTTGAGATAACTGATCAAGGGCCACTTCTTGTTCTTCTTGTTCTTCTTTATTTTCTTCTTCGTGACGATGATGATCCTTCTTTTCTTTTTTAACCAGTCTTGTTTTGTTCTCTTCAACAATCGTTCTTTCAATGGTATTTGTAGTAGAGGATATATTACCACTCATCTCAAGTTCTTCTTCGCTGACAGCATCTAAATTCATGGCGGTGGAACAATCTTGTTTGTTCTTGGTTAAGAGAAGAAAATTGGAAGAGTAAAGAATGTATAGTACAATCATGATTAGGATCAACCAAGTGATGGTGCGTTGCTTGGAAGAATGGTACATTTGGTTGTTTTAGATTCTTCAATTCCTCAGGTTCTTGCTTTACTATTTTACTCCCAAGTGTTAGAATGGAGAAAGACGATAATGGAAAGTACATTCAAACTGTTCAGAATTGTTCGGATCACCCTAAAAGAGAGAATAAAAGGGTGTTACCACTTCGTTCCCTACCCTTTTGGTGTTTGTGCTTCTAAGCAAAGTTTGTTATGAGACCAACCGAAGTTAAATGCGATTAAAATGGACATTGTGTGTCGGTCAATGGTGAAAAATATGTTGTAATAATATACATGATAGCATTATAGATATATCATTTATATACTATGTGACATACTAAAATACAAAAGGACATATTATCTAAACAAACATAAGTTTAATTAAATAACTTTATATATAATAGATTATATGTATATGTTAAAAGTCTTATAACAATATAATTCGATGTGTCATATAATAGTTTAAGATATAACTACGTTACAAGTGATCTATTTATTAGTAAAAATATCTATATTTAATTTTTGAAATGTGAAAATTTTTTCTCAAACTAGTAATAATAATAAATTCAAATGAGATTAGTTCTTTGAGAGACCAAAAGAAATTTATTACAATATAATTAGAAAGAAAAAATTATAAAGATTATAATAATATCTCTTATAATTATAATATTATGATGATATCTCAATGTTATCCTATGATAATATTATTTCACTCATATTATATTTGTCTTGCTTTGAGGTGATATTCACTATATGTATCATATTTATCTATACTATATACAAAGCTAGGTCACATAGTGTCATGTCAGCTATCCAACACTCTTTCAACTTAACGAAAAATTTACTATTCAAGAAATTAAAGTATTTTTAAAATTTTATTTTATAATATTAGAATTGTCATTTTATAATATTAAAATATTTATAAGTCAGAAAGTACCTCGAGCCAAATGTCAAGCCAAGGTTGCCAACGTCCAAAAATGTCTATGCTAACATTACCTATGAAAAGGAATTAAATTAACTGTTTTTTTAACATTTTACAACAATAAGTAACAGTACATTAAACGAGGGTTGTGCGTGTTTTCTCGTCGGGGTGTCCTTTGTTTTTTATCATTATCCTTTGTAATTTCAACCTCTCACAAATTTGGATCCTTGCAAGATTCTAATTCTAATCTTAACATCACCAAAGTAAAAAGGCAAATATTTATAATAATTCAATTCCAACTTTTCGCAGTCTCATTTTTAAAAAATGATTTTAAGTTTATGCATTAAACGTTTTTTTTACTGTTTGTGTTTATTCATTTTAGCAATTTATTTTCCCTTTATATCTAATGACATAAACAAGATGTGACGTGGAGTATGTTTTTCTGTTAGGCAACAAGCAAGATAGATGCGTGGCTGTTTTAAGTTTTCTAAAAGTTGTGTAAACATTTTCAGGTGCATGGACAGACTCTAAGGTAATTGGAATATATTTTCAATTTGCATGAGACGAGCAACAATCCCTTGATTTTGCAATAGTAATTTACAAGTAAGTTTGGCATTATTAATTTTATTCTACTTCATCTTGCTGCCAAAGTTAAATATGTTGCCGGTTCCTTAATACATGTTTTGTTGTTGTTAATACTTTCTCACAGAGGTGGTCAATGTTTCAATTGATATGTTCTAGCTTGCCCTACAAACAAATTGAACAAAGGCAAGTGTAAAGCTTTTTAGATTTTTTCCCCTTCCTTATTTGTCTCTCGAGTTTTTATTCATAGTAAACCATGACCATTTAACAAAAGTGACTATTATTTTCATATGAACAATTATACAATAAAGGATGGTTTGAGAGTTAAGGTTCCCTTGAAGACCAATACAGAAATTTTTTATGAGGTGGACTTTAAGTGAGAAATATTTTTGTTGATGTAAGGGTTATTCATTTTTGTTACTATTGTAGAGGCAGAGGGTGTTTGTATTTGGGTTATCAAAGTAATTATGTAAAAAATGTTAGAAGCAGTGATGTTTAGATTCAAAATTAGTAAAGTGACTTATAGTAACCAGAAAGACAAGCAATGACAGAAGGTTATGGAGAGGGGGAAAAGTTGTTGTTCATGGAAGTTGGAATCGGTCTAACTTTTCAGATGCAAGTGGTTGTACGGAAAGAACTTCAGTAAGAAGTAAACCCTTGAAGGTGGTTCATAGAAATTGGTAAGTCTTATTGATTTTTGCACTAATAATTGAATTAATCTACTAGCTTTACAATTATTGCTAGATATACGACTACGGTGTTAGACTAAGGACATTGACGAAGTTTTTTCAACATCGCTGAATTATATTTTTCATCTTTTATTTTATTATAAAAAATATATTTTATTATAAAATTTTCTTTTAATTATTTATCTTTTAAGATTTATTTTGATTTTTATTTATTAAAGTTAATATTATCGTTTCAAAATAATGATAATTTTTTATTTTTAGACACAATTTTAAATTTTTTTTACTAATTCAATACATGAAATTTGTTTTATTATATTTATCTGCATGAAAATTTTTTAATTTAACTAATTTTTAATAAAAAATTATCATAAACATAATAAAAATAATATAAAAAATAACTCACACGAATAATTAAAAAAGAATGTAATATTTATTAATTGTGCCCAAAAAATTATTTAGAAAGATAAATATTAACTCAAATTTAAAAATTAAAATATCAAAATTAATGTTTTAAAATATAAATGATCCGAACGAGTTTTTACATTAAGATAAAAGACTAAAAATTAGTTTTTCAATAATTATGCTTGAAAGAAGTTTAGCTCACAAAATAAATAAAATTGATAGATAATTTGCTAGAGAAATGTGATAGCCACCGCTCTAAAAATGTATTTGCTTCAAATTTAAAAATTAAAATATCAAAATTAATGATTTAAAACATTAATGATCCAATCAAATTTTTACATTAAGATAAAGAACTAAAAATTAGTCTTTCAATAATTATGCTTAAAAGAAATTTAGCTCACAAAATAAATAAAATTAATAGATAATTTGTTAGAGAAATGTGATAACCACAATCTTAAAAATGTGTTTGTTTCAAAGTATAATATTGTATTTTTAGAAATCACATGCTCGATATATTATATCTAGAATTTTATTTTTAACCATGTTTGGTTAGTATTTATAGTTTTTTTGAAAATTAATTTTTATTTAATTAAAAATTAAAAGCAAGAAAGAAATATGAACCAATAGAATAGAGAAAGGTAGTTATTGAAAAAGAAGTAACTTTCATGTAAGATACCCAACTTTTATTTCATTTTTTCATAAATAAAAAAAGACGACGGAAAATAAATCCACGAAAAAGTAGAAAAGCTATTACACACGTGAATGGGTGCTGCCAACACTATAAGATATGCAAGTATAGTATTTAATCTAAAGTGACGTTGTCTAGAAAGATCATTGTTGAGGTTATTTATTAAATTTATTTATGGTTTAATTACTCATTTGATTTTTATATTTACACTATTTTTATATATTTATATTTTATATTTAAAAATAATTCATTTTAATTTTTAAACCAATAAAATCTTGACATTTACTATTAATATAATTTAATTTTCTTAACAATGTTTTATGTTTTAACCCTTATGTATGTATTATGTTAACCTAATTTTAATATGTTTAAAATACATCATTTACATTTCTTTACCCCTTATTCAAAGATTTTAACTATGTGAAAAGTATTTTTATCATATAAATAAATATTTATTCTCAGTTTAACATCTAATTTTATCAAATATTTTTAATTTAATAAATTAACAACTTTAAACTTTTAACTTAAAAATTAACTTTATTTTATAATTAACATTAATATTTTAATTATTGATTGATTATTATGATTTTAAAATTTGAACAATATATATATATATATATATATATATATATATATATATATATATATATATATATATATATATATATATATATATATATTATTCATTCAATACACTCTTACCATATAAAAGGTATGTATACTCTTATCATATAAAATAAATGACTAAAAAAATACTTTTGTTATTTACAACTTACTTGAAATGTACACAGATATATAATTTAGTCTTAATTCACAATATTTAGATGTATTATTCATATAAAATATAGGATAGTTTATTTTATAAAAATCAAACATACCTCTTAACATATAACTAGATATTAATTCTTTTAGAAAGTAAAAATTATTAGAATAAATTTATCTCTTTTAATAAAATATTTTTAATATTCAAAATTAGGAATTAAATATTCATAAATATGTATAAAACTTTGTTTGATAGAGTAAAAAATTTAAAAATTTGTTTGATAGAGTAAAGAATTTTAAAATATATATAAAAAAAAGGTGAATAAATAAGTGAAGTATAAAAATGTGTAATTTGATAGAGTAGAAATAATATGTAATTTGATAGAGTAGAAATGATCGTAGAGAAAAATAAACAAAAATGTTACTTAATTGTACATAAATGTAACCAGAGAGATAAATGATAAATAAAAATTTTAGAAACTAAAATATAAAGATTACGTAAGTATAAGAATTAAAATGTAAAAATTAATACAACTAAAATACAACACTTTATTGACCATATAAGAATTAAAAAAATATATATTTTTTATAGATTAAAATGAATAATTTCTAAGTATAAAGACTAAATTATAAATTTATTTAAATATAAAATTAGATGAATAATTAATATATTTTTTTAATGAATAATTAAATTATATGTATATTAAAAAAAAATTGTAACATATACTAACGCATGGACTTTAAGAAATGGCCCAATACTCTCTATAAAAGAAAACAATTGACTCGTGTAATTTTAACATATACTAATCAATACACTGAGTTGTCATATAAGTTTATATGATACATAAGTTTGATACCAGTAACTAGCGATATTTTATACATTTCAACGGAGATTAAATAATTATTAATGTTGTATTACAGTGAGATGAGTTGTTCCATCTTCGCTGAAAGTATGGAATTGGGATCTAATTCATAACATCTTAAACATGAAGTTTTTTTTTTTTTTTTGAGACATGATTTTTTAAAAATAATATTTTTAATAAATTTAATTAATTATCCTATATTCTAAACCCTAAACTCTTTAGAATATTTATTAATATTTTGTATTTTAAGTTTTACATTAGAAATTTCACACTCTATTAGTTATGCAAGTAATTTCTTAATTAATTTTTAATAATATAATATTAACATAAAATCAAGGTACAGAATTAAGAAGAATACAAGAATTTTTTTTCAATCATTCTTTAATATTTTTTATAATATAAAGTTATTTTACCGGTCATACCATAGGTTTATTTTTAATTAATTAACCTTTTAAATATTTTTCTGTAAAACAAGAGGACAAGTGCAGCATCAGTACACCTAACATTTGTTATTACATAAATTGGCATACGTTTCGCCACAAACCCCGCATTTAAGTCTCTCTGAAATCTTTGAATGGTATCCAAAAATCCGAACCCGCCCAGAGGATTCTACTTGGATCCGAGTGGCATGGCTCCCTTCGCTTCTGTATCCGCCGCCGCCACGACTTCCGCCACCAACTCGTCGGAGGATGCTGCCAAGAAGATCCGGAAGCCTTACACTATCACCAAGTCACGGGAAAATTGGACCGAACCCGAACACGACAAGTTCCTCGAAGCCCTTCAGCTGTAATATTTGCTACTTTTTTATTTTATTTTGTTGTTTGCTTCTGAGAATTTAGTGATTTGAGTTTTAGCTTTTGGTTGAGGAATTGGTTAGTTGAACTTTAGTGCTTGGCTATGATTCTCTAAGTTGCATCAGCTGAATTGTGTGTGAGGGTGTGGAATTTAGGGTTTTGGGGATGAGTTTGGTGGAGAGGAATTTTTGTTTTCTAGGAGGGTGAAGATGTTCGAATGGTAAATTGACAGGGTTAAGTTTGAGTTTTTATGCTGAGTTAATAATAATGAAGAATTAAGGACATGTTTGGTATGATAAGATGTGTTTTTAGTTCTTGTTTTGATCAAGGAAAAATTCTCGGGATATTTTTGTTTTGTTTTGTTCATCTTCTAAGATTTTTGTGTGCAAAAGTTTAAAAATAAAAATAAATAAATAAATGTAAATTTATGTACTAGGGGTGACAATGGGAGCAAAATAAAAACAAAGTGAAAACAAGTGTCAATCTGTTAGTTAGGTGTGAAAACAGAAAAAATGGTATCAAATTATCTATTATGGAGACATTACAACAATGCTCAATAGATTTATACTAGAATTGACTTAGTTCAACTGGTAAATTTTATTTCATTTGCATTTTAATACAAGGGTCGCGTCTATTACGATTGCAGTTGTGGTTTTAACTTTTAACCAAGATGGCTTTCTCCTTCCCTTCTGACCGGTGCTTGCTTGTCTACCAAATAGAACCAGCTGAACTAATTGGATTAAGCTGTTTGAACTATTTACTGATTTCATTCTGATCTTTCCACTTGTAATGAAAATAAAGACTTCTTTTTTCTTACAATAATAAATAATTGGGAAGAATAGGTGCATTTAGGCCCAAAGACATTGGCAATCGCAACTGGAAAAAAATAGACAGGAAAAAAAAATATTAATGGACTAATTAATGTAAAGAACATTTGATATGTTATGAAGGTTTCCTTCACCAATAATGCCTATATTTTGACAATATGTTTCTTTCCCCTTGGGATTGTAGTAATATAATATAGTAAATGTATAATTTGTTCATGATACAACACAGGATGACCTATAGCCAGGTTTGTGTAGATTCCTCTTAGTTTATTTTGATGTGATCATAATAAGAAAATTATTACCACTTTTTGTAGAAGAAAATATTATAAAAGGTAGAAATAGAAAATATATACAAGTGAAATAACAAGAACTCTACCTGAAATGAAAAAAAGGAGAAGAAACTAGTGAGCCAAAGTGACTAACAAATGCATAGCTGTTTAAGCTTTTTGCCTTTCAGCAACAGAACATTCCTTGAAATATCCATGAGGGCACCAAACAAAAGCCATAATTCCAACTATCCAACAAAAAATTTCAAGATTGAGAGATACCCTTGAAAATGTGGGCATTTTTTCTCTAACCACAATCTCTTCAAATTAACATTCTTGCTCTTTTAAATTTTGGTAATAACTCTAGAATGTTTATAAATCATTGCATTATTATGGTGGAGAGTTTCAGATTTTGTGTTTCAGATTAAAGTTAGTGTTTGTTTCTCCCCTTTCTTGGTCTTGGGGTCACAAATTTTCACTATTTCTGTATACAGGTTTGACCGTGACTGGAAAAAGATTGAAGCATTTATTGGATCAAAGACTGTTATACAGGTAATTCCAAATGAACAAAAAAACTCTTTCAGTCCCAGATTCCAACTGAAGGTTACTTAAAAATAATTTGCTCGGAGAAATTGGTCGTGTAGTTTTCAAATTTTTCAAACAGAACTGTTTCGGTGAAAATAAAGTGCCAAAGAATAGGTCTTTTCCTCCTCCCCTCCCAAAAATAAATAAAATAAAATAAAATAAAAGATACGTTATGTTATTGAACCATATTCTCCTTTATTTAGCATATTTTCGCACAGAGATTTTGTGCTCTACTGCTCACGTAGGAATGGTTTGTTGACTCACTGGCCATTAAAAAGGTTCTCATAAAGAACCAATTGCACCAAAATTTTAAATTATTAGATACAGAGTAGGGAATGGTTTTACCTCTGATAAGAAAATAATGCAAATTGCTTTTTATGACATGCTGATTCTTTTGATTAACCAAAAAGGAAGAAAAAAAGAAAAAGGCAGCAAATGTTAACATGGAGCAATATTTTATGTTGGACACTATTATAATGTAATTTGACCCATTGAAAAATGCTTGGGTGTTATTTAGGTTGAGACAAGTATCCGGAGCTGAGCTGGCTTGTAAATCTGAGTATCTATGAATACTTGAGTTGTTGGGGCTTTGTTAGTATAATATTTTAAGTTTCAATGTAATGTCCATACCTGAAGGTAGCATTTAGATAGATAATTTTAAAATTCCAAGAAATTCGAAATGTACGAAAATCTATTTTTTCAATTATATTTCTTTCTTTTTCAAAATTTCTTATTTGAATAACAATTTAAATTCTTTTTATTTCAAATCTTTTGTTTGGATAAAATGATTCCTTTTCCATCATATGTAAAATTTAATTTTTAAATATTAATTTAAAAATTGAGATTTCAATGTAAAATTATAGCAAAAATAAACACAAGTCAAATTTTAAATAATAAAAATTTAAAAATAATTTAAAATTTTAAAAATGCAAAATGTTAAATGATTAATTATACCATTTTTTCTCAGATAATCAATAAGTACAAAACCAAATATTGAAGTACTTGATATTATAGCTAGCAAAATAGGTTGTGTGGCCTAGTCCAACGGGCCAAGCTGTAAAAATGGGTTAGCCCAGCTCAAAAATCAAACAGACTGTTTTTGTGGCCTGGCCTAGTCCATTGGCTCGTTAGGCTGGACAAATTGGCCTACTATTTTGTGTTTTTTTATACAATTTCTAAAATAAAAAATAAATTGCAGGCCAAAACAGGCCAGGTACAGTTTGGGTCACCAATTTGTCTGGGCCTTCAATTTTAGAGCCCAGCCCAGTGGGCCGCCGAGCCAGGCCTATTTTGACAGCTCTACTTGATACTTTTATTTCAACATATTCTGTAACTACAAAGATATTGTTTAACAAGAAAAAAGTAAATATTGATAACTTTTTAATAACAATAGAAGTGTAAGTTTGTATTTTATCATTAAAATAAAAATATTTGCTAGCAGATAGAATCATAGAAAGAGGCGTGCAAGAGAGAGTGGGGGAGGGAGAGAGGTGACAAAAAGAGGGAGAGGGAGTGGAAGAGAGGAGGTAGGGAAGTGTAGAAAAAAGGGATAGAGAGAGAAAGAGAGGTGCAAAAGAGAGAGAAAGGGGAAGGGAGAGGGAGAGAGAGGTGCAGCACAGACAGAGTGCAGACTAAAATTGGAGATGAGAGTTCAGAGTGACACTATGGCAGAGAAGAGGGATTTCCAAATTCTTTTACTTTAGGTGTTATTAGAAATCCCTTTATTTTACTTGAAAAAAGAAATGTCTCCAAATTCCCATCATTTTAAAATTTGAATATTATTTGCATTTGATATCCAAATAAGTAACTTTGAAATGCGGTGTTTTAAATCCATTTAAAATTGAATTCCTCTCAATTCCTCATCCAAACACTTTGTAATTTAGTTTTAAGGACTAAAATGATAATTTTTACTGACTTTGTAGATACGAAGCCATGCACAGAAGTACTTTCTAAAAGTTCAGAAGAGTGGGACAAGTGAACATCTTCCTCCACCCAGGCCTAAAAGAAAAGCTGCCCATCCATATCCTCAAAAAGCTTCCAAAAATGGTCTGAATCTTTCACCATTTTTTTACACAATTTAAGTGCGTTCATATCTAATAATTTGTAATTGATATCTGGCAGCTCCTGTGCTCTCACAAGTATCAGGATCTTTTCAATCTTCATCTGCTTTGCTTGAACCTGGATATATCATGAAGAATGATTCTTCACAGATGCTTAAAGCTCCTATTATGAATACTGTGGTGTCGTCTGGTATTAAATGCTACAATTTTCTGTACCTTAACTTTTGCTTATATTGATCCTAAAATTTTGTTCATGAAAAGTTATTGACATAGTTTGTTGAATATACTTGTTACCAAAAAAAATTAAAAGATACTTACTACTTTCTTTGTTTGCAACCTTAACTGTTTATTGCAGTGACAAAAGTGAATAATCCTTGCAGTAGTGGTGAAAGCACTCCTAAAGTGCGGCCGGTTGGTGAATCTAATGGTCAAGGGAATAAAAGTCATCCATTGAGAGGCAAGGATTTAGTGGTTTTCCTTTATAGTTTCAGGTTGATTTTATTTGATGGTTACGAGTATGCATGGCAAGTTTATGGGGGAGTGTTACAAACATAATTTGTGCTGACAGTGGCATATAATGTATATTCAGCATGTACTTCATGCCAGTTGTGTATCAAAAAACTACACTTTTTAGGGTTGAAGTAACAAATTTTCAGTCTTGGACATGGATCTTGATAATGATTGCCTTATGTACCAAAATTTTTGCTTGAACTGTGATACAACAGAAATACTGAAAATATAAGCTGTTAGCTTTTATTTGAATTCAATGGTACTCTATAAATAATGCTGGAAAATCTTGTACATTGCTGATATATTCATAATGGTACCTTAAATTTATTACATTTGATGGAATCCTGTGAATGGAAGTCTGTAACATATTGTCATTTTAAAATTTATTTGCTTCGCGGATGTAAAAGTCAAGTGTAATTTTATGTAACTCATTTCATCTCATATTCATCATGTCTTGACTCTTGAAAGCTGATTGAGAAGCTTCTTACGAACTCCCACTTAGAGACTTACAGAATTCCTTATAAAAATCATTTCTCTTGTTATGCTAGTTTCCTTTTTATCGTATTGTTGATTCTTTTATATTTATTGTTGTCTTGATTCTTAATTAGCATTTTATTGTTTTTTAAATGCAGTTCTTCCAGATTTTACTCAGGTATATGGCTTCATTGGCAGTGTATTTGACCCAAATGCAACTGAGCATCTGCAGAAACTAAAAAAGATGGACCGTATAGATGTTGAAACAGTATGTCTATGTTCTTCCAATCCAATATTTGCTATTCTGTTCAGCTAGATTAGATTGTGTTGTAGATACTTCTTACTTTCTTAGCAAATTGGTTTTAATATGCTTCAGGCAATTAACTGCTACTCCTTAAGTTGACAATAAAGATTTATCTAAACCTGACTTATTAGTGACTTGTGTCAACTGCAATTGCATAAATGAATTTATGCTTGTTCAGAAGTACTTACAAATGTATGTCCTTGGCTCTTTTTAGGTGCTACTGTTAATGAGAAACCTGTCTATCAATTTATCTAGCCCAGATTTTGAGGATCATGTAAGTCTTCGTATCACTGATCTTTAGATTGCTATATATATCTAGTATGTTATGATGAGTAATTGCCTACCCTGTATAAGTACCATGAGATTTGGTATAATGTTACTCGTTAACTCCATTTTGAATTATTTTAACTAGTTAAGTGGTTGATTATTCCCTAAATTGTAAATTTTTTTGCAAGGAAAAACATTAGTTTCTTGTTTATAGCCTTTCTAGATACCAATGTTTTATGTGTTGTTGCCATGGTACTTGTGAAATACAAGGCATGTCTAGTGCCTTGTCTACAGCATTACATTTCTCATCCTACTATCTATAGTATTCTTATTCATCTTGTCCTCGAGCTAGGATCCATCAAGAAGCATATAACTCGGAGGCGAGTTTAAAAAATTTGTGACCAGTATAACTAGTGGAGTTATGAGAAGACATCTAATTGAATTTTTTAGAGGAAAGAAGGAATACTAAGGAATTTGATATAGATGGTGACTTTGCTAATGTGCATCCATCATAATTCATGCAGAGAAAGGTACTTTCGTCATATGAGGTTGAACCAGAGAGAAACAACTATGAATGTGGATAGACCATGCATGATGAGCAGCAGTTGAAAATGCTAATGGGTGGAGACAAAAAATAGCTTCAGTTTTCACCAATGCAGTCAGGTAGCAAGATAGTGTTGGAAAGCCAAGCTGAAGAAGACATTCGAATCACAGCTGCTAATTTTTTTATCCTGCTCTAGGTTTTTGTTGCAGTTGCTCTTCATCTTAGCTCAGCAAAGCATTCATTCTCATCATTATTATGATGTGTATATATGAATCAACCTATTAAAAAGAATAAATAATGTGAGAATGTATAGTTATTTTATTTTCTAGTTTTGTCTAGGTCTGTACAGCACCTAATATTTGTGTATTAAGGCCAACCATGCATCAAATATTTGGAAGCAAGAATATTATATTCCTATTATGTATAATCTCGCAGGATATGGAAATGAAATTACGACAAGAACATAAACTAATCTTGTGCATAAACTAATCTTGATGCACAACTTGGATTGGAGTGATTCGTGAAAAAAAAAAAGATGAGCTTTGCTAAGAAGATGAAAGACTGAACAATTTCATTTTGAGATGTAAAAAAAAAAAAAAAAAAAAAAAGAAAGAGTAGTCTTGCATATTCGTCGTAAACAGAATGGAAAAGATATGTTCATGGAAAAGATATGTTCTATTTGTTCAGTTCTAAATTCTCAAGGAAATCAAATTAGATATCAGGTCCTGTTCGAATAATCTCACAACATATAGTATGATATAAGAATCTATTGTAATAGTCGTAATCCACCATTGTAATGATGTTAAGTTTTTATTAAATCGATTACGACCAATAGGAATTAAAATCTTAAGTGTAATTGGAGGTATGGAGATGTTCAAGCTATTAAAAGGCGAGTTAAAGCTCTACAAGGATGTCTAGGGTTTAGGTTCAGCAGAGGGAAAGATGAAAATTTCTAGTAATTCTGAAAATAATTTTAGTTTGTTTTAAAAAATATTATTTCTCAAAATTAATTTTTTCCTACAATTTTTGCAAAAGTTCTCATGAGAGTTAGAAATCTAACCTTTATGAGTTAGAGTAAAAAATTTACTAACAAAAAAATACTACGGTATTTTTATTAATTTATTTAATATGATTATAAATAATTTATTGTTAAATATAATAAATAATAAATATTTTTGTTTAATAAAGTTTTAAAAATAAATTTGTTATAAAATATATTATGTTTAATATATTATACATTATACTTTTCAATTTCTTAAAACTGTGAAAATATTAATTAATAATAATTGTTAAAATATTAATTAATAATTATTTAATAATTATTACTGTAACATTTAAGGAAAATAAAAATTGCAAAAAAATTAAATAGAGAATGAAAATTTTATATAAAATTACATAAAAGTATTAAAAACCTTATAAATATTTATATTTTTAAAATATATAAAAATACTTCTACAAAAAATTTATATACACCTATAAATTTTTTAAAAAATTACTTAAAAAATTCTATTAGAACCAAACTTCTAAAAAATATATATGCAGAAACATTTCTTAAAATATTTATATCTAACTAATTTGCATTTCTAAAAATATTTGTAACTGTTATATAAATTATAATTCTTCAATTTCATAGGTTTCAGAAATTATAAACTCCAAAAATCATTATTCTTAAATATAAAAACCAATGTAATTGTGATCCTTAAAAACTTCAAAAGAGGATTTCATCTTGAAATCCAAAATTCTTGAATATAAAAAACTTCTAGAGAGGCTGTTTATTGCAGTATTGGGTTGAACCAATTGTCTATTTTTTCTTCCATCCCACAACTATCTATTTTTCAAGTTAGCAAGAACATCGTTTGCAAACCCAATAAGTATCTAACTACTATGCTGCTATTTTCTAGGGTAGGTACCTAGAAATGAATATTTAATATACTTGTGGCTCTGTAGTGACAAAATTGTCACATTAATATACTTCTTATGACCGTACCCAACGCATACAAACTAAATTTGTACTTGCTCTCTAACAGTACATTTTCTAGGAGAAATATACTCAACTCGTCATTTATCTAAAACTTCCATTGTGTATCTCAGAACAGTTACTGACAAAATAGGTAGATGCAACAAGACACATTCTCATATCACAAAACTAAAAACCCTGTATGGTTAAAAAAAAAAAAAAAAACTGCATCCACGACCATATGACACTATGACACATAAACCAGACACGAAACAGAATTCATTGAAATAGACACCAAACTTTTGGCCTTAGTCCACTTCCTCCATCTTGCTCTCCTCAGCACCATCCTCTTCCAATGGGGGCATGTCAACATCATCTCCACCAGTCTCATCCTCATCGATGCTGAGACCCAGCTTCAACATCCTATGAATCCTTGAAGAGAAGGTGTTAGGATCATCAAGACTGAAGCCTGAAGTCAAAAGGGCTGTCTCAAAGAGAAGCAACACCAGATCCTTGACCGACTTATCATTCTTGTCAGCTTCAGCCCTCTTCCTCAACTCCTCCATGATACCATTATCAGGGTTAATCTCCATGGTCTTCTTGCTAGACATATAGCCACTCATGCTGCTGTCTCTCAGAGCCTGAGCCTTCATGATCCTCTCCATGTTTGCAGTCCATCCATATTCACCAGTCACCAAACAGCATGGGGAGTCAACAATTCTGTCAGAGACAACAACCTTCTCCACCTTGTCTCCCAGGATCTCCTTGATCACCTTGCAAAGTTCCTCAAATGACTTCTTCTTCTCCTCTTTTTTCTTTTTCTCTTCCTCAGTTTCATCATCCAACTTCAACCCTTCCTTTGTAGCTGAAACCAGTTTCTTCCCATCGTACTCCTTGAGTTGTCCAACTGCATACTCGTCAATAGCATCCACCATGAAGAGAACTTCATAGCCCTTCTTCTTGAGTCTCTCCAAGAAGGGAGAGTTCTCCACAGCCTTTTTGCTCTCTCCAGTTATGTAGTAAATGTCCTTCTGACCCTCTTTCATCCTTGTGACATAGTCCTTCAAGCTTGTTAACTCGTCTCCACTTTTTGTTGAGTGGTATCTGAGCAAATCAGCCAACTTGGACCTGTTCTGGCTATCCTCATGGATACCCAACTTCAAATTCTTGGAGAAAGCATCATAGAACTTGTTGTAATCTTCCTTGTTCTCCGCAATCTCATTGAACATCTCAATGCACTTCTTCACAAGATTCTTCCTGATCACCTTCAGGATCTTGTTCTGCTGCAGCGTCTCACGAGAGATATTGAGGGGCAAGTCATCAGAGTCAACGACACCCTTCACAAATCCAAGGTACTCGGGAATGAGCTCCTCGCAATTGTCCATGATGAACACCCTCCTCACATATAGCTTGATGTTGTTCATCTTCTTCCTGGTGTCAAACAAATCAAAGGGTGCCCTCTTTGGCACAAAGAGAATGGCCTTGAACTCGAGCTGTCCTTCTACAGAGAAATGCTTCACGGCCAAGTGCTCTTCCCAGTCGTTGGTCAGGCTCTTGTAGAAAGAAGCGTATTCATCCTTGGTGATCTCTTCAGGCTTCCGCAGCCAAATTGGCTTCTGCTTGTTAATGAGATCCCACTCATGAGAAACCTCCTTGATCTTCTTCTTCTTCTTGGAATCTTTCTCCTTGTCCTCGTCAACATCCTCGATGTCCCCTTCTTCCTCCTTCTTGGGCTCGTCATCTTCATCATCGCTGATCTCTTTCTCCGTTGTCTTCTCAGTCCAAAGGTAAATAGGATAGCTAATGAACTCAGAGTGTTTCTTAACAAGATCCTTGATCCTCCTCTCCTCTAAGTACTCCAACTGTTCCCAATCCAATACGTTAATCAATATAGCTAATAAAAAAAAAAACCAAATTTTCAACAGAGTAACAACGAATCCAATCTTCACCAAAACAACAAATGGGGCTTAAATTATTAATTCAAGACTACCTGATCTTCCTTCAGGAAAAGGGTCATCTTGGTCCCCCTTCCAAGTTGCTCACCATCAGTGTCCCTTGTAACAGTAAAAGATCCACCAGCCTGAGACTCCCAAATGTATTGTTCATCATCATTGTGCTTTGTGGTAACAACGACCTTCTCCGCAACAAGATAAGCAGAGTAGAACCCCACACCAAACTGCCCAATCATGCTTACATCAGCACCAGCCTGCAACGCCTCCATGAACTCCTTGGTCCCCGACCTCGCAATGGTACCCAAGTTGTTCACCAAATCTATAAACAACACATCACACAAAGAAGTCAGAAAGACATATAATACACCTTCCAAATCAACATGCGAAACTCAGAACACGTGCTTTGGTTAATACATTACCTGCTTTGGTCATTCCAATGCCGCTGTCGATAATGGAAAGAGTCTTGTTGGCCTTGTCGGGCACGATCCGAATGAAGAGCTCAGGCTGACCATCGAGCTTACTCTTGTCGGTTAAACTCTCGAATCGGATCTTATCCAAAGCCTACATTATACCAAATAAAAAAAGAGAATTCCAAACATGTTAGATTCTAAGAACACGTTGAATTATTTATATGAATGTTTGGTCCTACATAATTTCAAGAGACTATGTTAGCTAATGTACAATCTACTATTAATCCTTGAAAGACACAATTTTATTTTCAGGACCACAAAGATGCAATGTGTTTCAAGAATGTATTTCAGGAATCCAAGATGTAGTTTTTTGAATATCAGGGTGTCAGTAAAATATATTTCAAACAATTAAGTTACCATAAAGATTAAAAAGGAATGTTAGTATAATCACTATGAAGATTGAGAAGACAAAGATATTGTATGTGATCTCAAGAAACCTCGGGATTATTGTTTAAGGAGAAAACTTAGATGCACACGATTTCCTGTTCTTCTCTAATCAAATTTAAAATTTCACTTTAATAATTTGCATAAAAAAAATACTAAAGTTCACATGGATTACGAGAACGAAACCTCAATTCTTGTTAAAAGAACAAGATCAGAAGCATAAATCGTACACTTCATCAATCATAGTAGTTCAGGAATTCGATAACTAAATAGACGAAACAATAACATACGAACAATATAATGGTTAGAGATCCCACATTGACCAATTACATGGCCTGAATAGGGCTTGTGAGGATCTCCAACAATAAAACAACCAATGACACGTCAATTCAGAACACGTGTTTGACTTATTTGATAACTGATGTAAAATTCAAATTTGTTATTCTTATTTATAATTCGAATCCTGAACAAAATGAAAGTAGAATGAATGGTGGATAAAGGAGACTTACATCAGAAGAGTTGCTTATGAGTTCACGCAAGAAAATCTCCTTATTGCTGTAGAAGGTGTTAATGATGAGGCTGAGAAGCTGGTTGATCTCAGCCTGGAAAGCGAAGGTTTCAGCGTCCGCCATGGAACCTCAAAAGATAACCGTAGAGAATGAGCGAATAGCAGAGAGCGAATAGCAGAGAGTTGAACTTGTTGAGAGTAGAGAAAGAAGGAGGTTGTTTATATAGGGCTGGAACGACAATGGGTTCTGGATTGTTCTACCTCTCTCTGGATGTGTTTTTTTTCCTTTTCCTTTTGTTTTTTAATGAACCGCAAGGGAATAGACGGTGTCGTTTCGATTTTTAAGTTTCGCGGCAAGGTATCGCGAAACTTTCCATGGGGAAGGTTGGCTTGGATCTACACTCTAGAATGTTCCTGCTCTCTCTCCAGTTGACCAGGACCACCTGGCACACCGCAACAACGGTTACAAATTTTATGGTTGGTTAAGTTTTATTTAAGCAACGGATACTTTTCTTTCTTAAGTATTTATAAGAAAAATAAATTAATAATAACTTTTTTATTAAAAATAATTTACATTAATTTAAAAAATTAAATTATATATAACTTAATTTTAATTTATAATTTTTTCTTATAAATATTTATGAAAACTTTATCAATGTAATAGTATAAAAAATAAAGTGATATATTTATTATTTTATATAAGTAATGTATTTATTATTTTATATAAATAAAATAATTATATAAAATTTTATTTTTAATATATTGTGAATTGTAATTTTATTTTTTATTTTTTAATTCAGTAATTTGTTTAATTTTTGTAGTTTCATTTTAATTATTTTAAATGATTATAATATAATTTATTTTTAATATATTACTGCTTAAGATATACAAAATAATAAATTATATTACACTAAATTAATATTAATGAATTAAAATGTAAAAATAACACAAAAATAATATTTTTGAAATAAATTATAAATATATAATTAAATTACATTTTTTTATAATTGTATCCAAAAGAAGATTTAAAAAAATGTATCTTGATATTCTAAGAACAAAATTAGAAGTAAATTAGTTAATTAAAAAATAATAACAACGTAACAATAATCACTATTTATAATAATTATAGAATTAAATAATAAATATATTAGTTATGTACTTAAAAATAATTGAATTATTTTAATTATTTAAATTAATATTTATGTCAACATTAAATTAATTAAAATTTTTTGATAAAAATAAAAATAAAAACACTAAAGAATATCAAGAATTTAAAATAACAAAATAATTTGCAAGCAATTAAAACATATTTTAAATTTTTTGAATTAAAATTTTTATTGTAAAGAAGTGTGTTATATAAAATATCAAAATTTACTTTTTATGTCATTATTTAATTATTTAATAGTCCCAAAAAAAATCAATATATAATAGAAAAAAACTAATGATAAAAAGCTAAAAATAGTGTATTGCTTTTTTAAAAAAATTCTGAGGATTAAGCGTAACTAAATATTTTAGGATAAAAAATTATTTTATTTAAAATTTAATAAATATAATATTTATTTGAGTTTAATTTTTATATATTATTAGTATAACTTTTTTATGTGTTATCAATTAATTAAAATTTATTTTAATTACGAATTTAAATTAATTATTATAAAAATAACCAATTGAAAATATTTCAAATTCAATGATGATGTATAAAACACATTCTAGTTAAATACTATTTATAAACACTATTAGAAATTCAGTGTTTAAAACACATTAAAATTATCATAAAACTAATGTTAATTTTATTTAAGAGTTCAATTGGTTATGTCTATACTGCTATTCACACAAAAATTACTTCTTATTTTCAAGTCGTTCGAGCGGACATATTATATGAACTAATTTAATTTAAAATAATCTGAACTATTTTTTAAAATTTAATTCCGTTATTCATGCTCATATGCACTCAGTGTGTAATATTTTAATAAATTGATCAAATGCTCTCACATTATATAATTTTTTATTAAAACTGAAATTTAACTGTACTTTTTCCCTATATTTTATTAAACAGATTATTTTAGTTTGTAATTATAATTATTTAAATTAAATTTATACATGTTTAAAATTAATAAAATTTAGTATAACATATAATTTATTATTAAATTTAAAATGTCGTGATCCACGAAAATTAGATTTGATCATTAAAAAAGTGTTTAAGGTGGAATTGTAGCTCACTATACTATATTTTAATATCTTACATAAGAATTATAATGACATTTAACTTATTTATATATATATATATATATATATATATATATATATATAACTTAAATATGTAAAAAATAAAATATGCATTATTTATTATTAATAAATAAATAATAAATTGTATGTTTTATATTATATATATTAATTATAAAGTGGTGTTCTTTTTGTTTTTTTTATATTTTAGTAATTGAAATAAGATATTATTATTGATGTAATAGTTTTTTATATTTCACTAACAAAATAAAATTAAAATAACATTTTAAAATAATATCTTGGAAATTTATTTTGTATTTCAATATTACAATTAAAATTATAATAAATTTTTTAATAATATCTTAAAATGAATAAAAATATTTTTAATTTATTTATTTTTATTTACTAAAAAATTATTATATCAATGATAATATCTTATTTTAATTTTAGCACTATTATATTTTTTTAATTTTAACAGTTTTTTTAGTTTAATAAAAAAAACCATTATCTCAATAATAATATCTTACTTCACTTACTAAAATATGAAAAAATAAAAACAATATAATTTAATAAATGAATGAATTATATAATACGAAACAATTAAGTTATAATTCATATATATAATACTACTAAAATATAAGTTATCATTTATTTGATATTATAATATTATATTATTTATGAGTTTAATAATTATGCATTAACAATATACAAATAAGCAAGATACACACAAGGATGGAGTTGAATTATGTGTATGATTTGTAAGTACTTTGAAAACTTTATTGTTGGAAGATATATAAGTCCAAAACAAGCATCAAGGGTTAAGCTTTCAAAAATGTGATTAAGATAACAAAAATATATCAACACTTGATATTTATTCTAATTCACTCTATAACTTCAAGTATTCTCAAGTTTCTTCAAACTTTTACAATCACTTGTAATCTATAACACATATTACCAGCAAATTAAGTATTTTTTGACACTAAGCGTCTTTTGCCTTTCACAAGGATCTAAAATAGTTTTTATAAAAATAACTCACCAAGTGAGTGTAAAAGCATTTTAGAACAAAGCTTATAACTTTATTGAAACATAGCAAAAGTACACTTTAGTTAGGACTAAAAAAGCAATGCTTAAAAGCAAAATTTATGTAAGAGTGTACATATGAATGTTCATATATTGATAGCTTTTTAACTTTGTGAATTTTGTAACCGTCTTCATCCTCTCAAATGTTGATTTATATAGGCACATAGAGAAGACAACAATTGATGGTCCCTATAGAAGAGAGGATCTTGACAATAAATGCATGATACCTTATGTAAGATATCTTGGGCATGAAATCACAACTAGATGTACCACTTTACTCTCAAAGGAGCCGACCTAGTGGGAGGAAAATTAGTTAGGTGTAAGTCCCAAATACCTCATAGTTTATAAAAAAAAACTCTATAGACACAATAAATTGGTCATCACACTTATCAATAATTTTTGTTATCATCAAAATATATAAGGGGTAGACAATTTTACATATTTGGTTCAATAAGTATAAAATAATTTTATATTATTATCCAATAACAAACTATTATTGGTATAACTTTTTAAGTAATTATTATAAAAATCAACAAACTTATCATACACAACAATTTATAATTTGATAACAATGTAATATCATTTTATATTATCACTATATAATCTATTTTTTCATTGTTTATTTAGTAGTAGTAAATATTACTTATCTACGCATTTAAATTATATATAGTATAAATAAATATAAATTTTATATATATGCAAGATAAGTTATGAGTCATGGTGATTTTTATG
Organism: Mucuna pruriens; assembly: GCA_025330945.1. Taxonomy (NCBI): domain Eukaryota; kingdom Viridiplantae; phylum Streptophyta; class Magnoliopsida; order Fabales; family Fabaceae; genus Mucuna; species Mucuna pruriens. The sequence continues at coordinate 1,432,526 of JAENHJ010000305.1, forward strand.
CATGGTGTTAAACTTAATAGCATAGGGCAGTGAGTTCTAACCCTACTTTTAACTAACATGTTACCATGTCAATTTACATACATCGCCAAAAACAATGTCAATGTTACATCATTTCTATTGTTAATGAAAATGGATCAATTTTATTTTTCTTTTATAAAATAAAATATATGTGAATTTAGGAGAAAAATTAATCAATTTGTCTCAATCCAACGAGTTAGACATATTAAACTAGGTCAACAATGTTTTGGCCTATGAGAAATTTAAGTTGGCCAACTTGACTCATTGTTCATACCTTAATTTGTTGGATAAGGCTACACGATTCATTTTACCATATATACTCACAGTTTTATGTGATCACACTATTATTATAAGTCTTGAATCAAACTCCAAAATTTGCTTCTGAAAATTAGTTTCCAAAAGTGTTAAAATTTAAAATTTTAATTATTGGAATGTATTATTATTTAAATAAATTCAAAAATTTAGTTATAAAAAGATTGTATTTCTAAACCAAAAAAAAGGAGTGTATTAGTAAAAAAAATATAATAGTGTAATAACAATTGTTATTTCATTCATACATAAAATTTAAAACTCAAATGTTACATTTTATATAATAGATTCATGTAAGCTCAATTGCAAATTACAAGTTGAATGCAAGTTTATTTTTGAATAAAAACATCAAATTCTATTCGAACTTCTAAAAATAGACTTAAATTCTATACAAGATTTTACATTTCCCTTTGTTACTAATAACTTCCTTTTTTTATTTTTCTTCTAGTAATACCCTAGAAAATTCACTTTCTTTACTCTCACACATGTCAAAGAATGTTTATTCACCGCCATATAAAAAATATACTCCCTTCCGCTTTATCACTCTCCGTTAGTGGTTCCAACTACATTCAATCCTTCTTAATTCTCAAAGTCCAAACTAGCACAAAAAGGATTCACAACAACCACCACCACCACTCCAAACCACCATCTAATGTCTCGAGAACACACTTATCAAATCAAACATTGCAACTCTACAACAAGCTCTAAACAATATAGGTAGAATCAAACTCATTTTATTTTATTATTATTTTATATTTTTATTCATGATGTTGATAAATTTCTTTGGTTATTATAGGGTCAATGAAGAACTTGAAGGTGTTTGTCTACTACCTTCCTCTAAAATATAACATAGATTGGTTGACGAACAATCAATGTAGCATACGTTTGTTTGTGTTAAAGGTTATCACTCATAGGGTTCTATTTATTATCAATGTTCGCACATTTGATCCTTACAAAGGTGACTTTTCTTTGTCCCTGTTTACGTCTCTTGCAACTTCAACACCATTAACAACTCACAATGATTGGTCATGCATGCTCTTTTGTCGTGTTTGCAGTCAAACTCGTCTCATTGGAGTACCCATTTTAGAACTAGAGTAAAGACCTTGACCATGTCTTTGTCACTTCACATGATTTCGGTGCTTGTTTTCACACCCCCTACGTTATTGACACCTCCACTTCTAGTGTTAATATTAACATATTTTGCCTTAAAATGATTCATTTCTGTTCACGTCTAACATATTAGGGAGTCTTAAAGAAACTCTAGCATGCCATTTTTCTATGACCTAGGGAGACCACCCCTATTTATTGGATGTAATTGAATCCAAAGTTGGAGGCCTAATTAGATGTTTAGTTGGTCAGAATGATTGCTCAGCCAAACTACCAAGTCAGCCACTCAATCAGTCAACATGTTAGCCAATCGAACACTTCGGCAGTCATCCTAGCTCAACTCATAGTCGATCGATCGACCATCCTAGCTCATAGTTGGTCACCCATCCTACTGAATGATTCACAACCCTTTAGTCACTAATCCTAAAAGGTGTGGATGCTTGTTGAAGTTAGCCACTTTGGATAGTCGAACTCATGGTCGGTTGACCTACCTAACAGCTAGTTCAGTTTCATTTATTGATTAGATTCTTAGAATGATTTTTTTTGTTTGATTTTGCTAAAGAGGACATGGTGATGACTAATGGTATCTTAAAAATTATCACGTAAGGATCATCTATGCTAGAAGGTTGAGCATGTGTTGACACTATCGTACATTGCACAGAAAATCATACAAAACATGATGACTGTGAACAAGTAGAATGATTTTATTGATTTTAAATAAAATAACGAGAGATTTATGGAGAAATATGAAAGGAAGTGTATTTTCCATGGTATTTTTGAAAAAATTGAAAAGAAGTGTATTAGCAACCAGGGGAGTGAAAATAGCTTTCCCATTTTATAAAAGTTTGGTTTGTAAGAGCTTTTTTATGAACTAAACCAAAATCAAACTAAAAGAACCAAAAATTCATGAAAAAAAAATTCTAAACTTAACATTTCATTTAATAAGTTCAAACCAAATTAATTATGAATTTAATGTGAGTTGTGAGTCATAACAAGTTAAGTGAAAAAAACTCATTTGCAATTTTTTATTAAGCAAATTTTTCAAATAAAAATAACACAACTTTTGAAGATAATAATGGATAAGTAAAAATAAAAAATATTTTATAAAGACTTGTAAAAGAAAAAGAATGGTTCGGTCAACGAATGTTTTAGTATATTGGTTAATTAACTAATGAATAAATGTTTTTTTATTAGAACACAATAAAAAAATATTTTTTAAAGTTAGTAAATATTATTTATGACTTCAAGAAGAAAAAAAAGGCATTCATATTGTGCCCAACTCGTGCGTTCTTCTACAACTCGAACCAAAAAAGAGACAAACAAACTATTGGCACACATTAGAATTGTTACTGGATGTAATTTTTCATGAAGACTCAATGTATTTTACCTCTAAACCTGAACTTCAAAGGGACTATCAAGAGGAAGTTCAAACTCTTGACTATAATGTTTTATATTTTTTAACAGAGGAAACTCGCTAAAAGAAGGGAACTCTTTGAATCTGGTCTAGTACCGAACCTAATAATCAAGATATGAATGAATAGGATATAAGTGGTGCAACTTTGAGTGAAAGTGGTGATAAACACTCAAAAACTACAATATTGACTTCATTTTCATTTGAATTCCTTGTACCATAACTAATATGCCAAACCAATCGCTTGGTGAAGATGTTCCTGATTTGGAGTCTGAACCACCTAGAAAACAACTACCACGACGCCACACTAGAGGTATCTCTAAACCTACATATGAACCAAATATCATATGAATTGTTATGTATCTAACCATCACTTGTTAAACTAAAATCAATCATTTGTAAATCAATTATCTATTTTATCTATTCCTAATAGTGTGCAAGAAGCCTTAGCTAACCCAAGGTGGAAAGTTGCTATGAATGAGGAGATGAAATCTTTGTTGACAAATAAAACTTTGGAACTTGTTGACTGTCCACTAAGAAAGAAACCAGTTGGATGTCGATGGGTTTATAATATAAAGTACCAAGCATATGGTGTGGTTGAATGCTTTAAAACAAGATTGGTGGCTAAATGGTACACTTAGACCTATGGGATCGATTATATAGAGACATTTTCACTTGTATTCAAGTCTTGTTATCTTTGGCAATAAACTTGAACTAGCCACTACAACAGTTTGATGTGAAGAATGCATTTCTACATGGTGAATTGTCTGAAGAAGTCTACATGAATCTCCTACTAAGATATGTGATACTAGAAACCCATAGTAAAAAGGTGTGCAAATTAAAAAGAGTGTTGTAAGGTTTGAAACGATCTCCAAGAGTATAGTTTGGAAGGTTTACAAAATCTATGAAAACCTTTGGTCACTGTTAGAGCAATGTAGACCACAATTTTTTCTTGAAGAAACAACAAGGTAAGATCACTACACTTATTGTATATGTGGATGACATGGTGGTTACAGGAAATGATCATCTAGAAAGGATGACCCTGCAAAGTTACTTGTCTATAGAATTTGAAATGAAAGACCTTGGTCCCTTGAAATTCTTTATTGGTATTAAAGTGTCTCAATCTAACTTTTGTCTCAAAGAAAATAAACCTTAGACTTGTTGTAAGAAATTGGTATGTTAGCATGTCAACCAACTAATACACCATTAGAAGAAGGATTGAAGTTATGTGTTCAATCTAATCAAGTACCAATTGATAAAAGAAGATGCCAGAGACTTGTACGGAGATTGATGTACTTAGCCCACAATAGGTCAAATCTTGCCTATGCATATTGTTAGTCAATTTATGCATAATCCTATATAACAACATATGAATGCAATTATGCATATTTTGAGGTATCTCACGTCTCCTCTTGGGAAGGGAGCATTATTCACTAAAAATGTACATTTTCAAAGCATGGATGCATACATTGGTGCTGATTAGGCTGGAGTAGTAGGTGACAAACAATCTACTATTTATTTCACCTTTGTAGGTGGTAATCTCATTACATGTAGAAGTATAAAACAAAATGTCGTTGCATGATCAAGTGTAGAAGCTGAATTTAGAGGTATGGCCCATGGAGTATGTGAAACACTATAGCTAATACTTCTTATGATGGATTTGGGTTACCCACCTAGACAACCAATTCAACTATATTATGATAATAAGGCATCATGTAATATTGCTCACAGTCTAGTTCAACATGATCGTACAAAACATGTAGAGGTAGATAGATTTTTTTTATTAAGGAAAAGCTATATGAGAAAAATGTGGATCTTCCTAAAATTTGATCTAGGATCAATTGGTTAACATCCTTACTAAAGTCGTTTCAAGTCAAGTGTTATTGAAGTTTTTGGACAAGTCGGGTATGTGTGACATCTATGTATCAACTTGAGGAGGAGTGTTAAGATATTTGGTTAATAAGAAAATTATCTTTGTAATTATTCTTTCCTGACTTTTATTTATATTACTATTGTAAATTAGGTAGACAAATTTCTATTTTTTATTGTATAGCTTGATTATATGGTCTTTAGCCCAAACATATGGTTTCTCTTTATTCTTTAGCTTATATATATCTGTATTTGTGTGTATGTATTAGTACTGATTATTTAGTATGAATAAGAATAAAATTTATTCCTTTTAATTCGTTATTAACAACTCGTTTCTAGTGTTAATGTTAACATATTTTGTCTCGAAATGACTTATTTCTATCCACGTCCGACATACTAGGGAGCCTTAAAGAAACTTTATCAAGTCTTTTTTGTGTGACATAGGGTGATAAAGAGAGATCACCCTAATTTATTAGATGTAATTGGACCTAAGGTTAGAGTCCTAATTAGATGTTCAGTTGGTCAAAATAATTGCTTACTTGACCTACTAAATCATCCATGCGGTTAGTCAACATGTTAGTTGACTAGATACTTTGTGGATTGTCCTAACCATACTTTTAATTGATCAGTCAACCATCCTAGCTCATAATCAATTGATCATCTAATTGGACGATTCACAACCCCTCAAACACTAATCCTAAAAGGTGTATGTGCTTGTTGAAATTGACTACTTTGACTAATGAGACTTATGGTCAATCGACCTAACTGATCAAACAATTTATTTTTATTATTGTTTTCTTTTACTAAGAAGAACATGATGATGACTGATAGTATCCCAAAAATTATCATGTAGGATCATCCATGTAAGAAGGTTGAGCATGTAATGATACCATCATACATTGCACGAAAAGTCATTCATGTTAATAACATGATGATGAGAAATTAAATATATTTTTTAAGGTATCTTTAGAATTTTTTTTTAAAAGAAAAATGTATTAACAATAAAGGGGAGTGAAAATAACTTTCCAACTCTAAAAGTTTAGTTTGTAAGAATTTTAATGAACTAAACCCAAATAAGATTAAAAAAATAAAAAATTCATAAAAAATTCAATCTAAACTTAAAATTAAATTAATCGTGAGTTGTAAGTTATAGCGGCTCAAGTGAAAAAAAATTCTTTATGACTTTTTATGAAATAATTTTTTTTCAAATAAAAATACATAACTTTTGAAGATAATGAAGGATAAGTAAAAGTAAAAATTTTATAAAAATTTTCAAAAGAAAAAAAATGGTCCAGTCAACGAATGTTTTAACATATTGGTTAATTAATTAATGAGTAATTTTTTTTATTAAAATACAATAAAAACTAAATATTAGTTAATATGACTTCGAGAAAGAAAAAAAAATAAAAAGACATTCGTAGTATACACCTCTCGCAAATTTCACCGTGCCCGACTCGCCCGTTCTTCTGCAATCCGAACCCAGAAAGAGACAAACAAACTGCTGGCGCACGTTAGAACCGTCGCTGACCTGCCACGACCACCACGTGCTATCGTGCGCCGCCTCCCCCTCTCTCGCTCTCTTCCATGAAGAACCATTGCTTCCATGGGAACCAAATCGCTGAAGAGGAGATCCCGTGAGTCGCAGAACCCTCCCATGGCCGCCGCGGCTCCTCCGCGGCGCAAGCCTCGCTCTTACGCCACCGCTTCTGTGCTTCTCTCCGCTTCCCTCGTCGTCTCCGTCATCGGCCTATTGGTCCTTTCGTCGAACAAGTTTCGCGCGTTCCAACGCGGGGTTTCCTATGAGACGATCACTGTTGTTAACGTGTTCCCTCACGACCCTCAAGCCTTCACCCAGGTCAACCCCTTTTCTTTTTTTCGTTGTTTGAGCTAATGTGCAATTTGATTCGGTAAAGTGATGACTTGTGTAGCTTTAGTCCCTGAGAGATTTTGTCTTGCAAACTAGTTCTTTGAGAGATGAACTTGTTTGTTTAATCTAGTGAGTTTAATTTTGAAACACTGGTTTTAATCAAATAGAAATCACTCTTGATCAAAATTTTAATAAACGGTACACAACCGTGATTTTGGCTGCAATGACAAGATTTCAAGGTTTTTGAGGTGTCGGCAATCACAATGCGACCGGAATTGTGGCCGCAGTTGTCCACAATTTCCTTCAATGTCAAGAAACACATCGAAGCAGTGACCGTGACTGCAATTTAAAACCTTGCTCTGTATATAACTTTTGAAACAATTGTTACAAAAGTCAATAATTTTTATCATACCTGACAATCATAGATTGAGTTATAGCACTGTGTATTCTAACTAAATTCTAATGAAACTAATCGGTATAGGTTGCCCACTTTTGGTGACCAAAGCAACACATTAGGGCCAAGTTGTACACAAGTCATCTTGACAAATGCCCTAAGGATACGTATAAAGATTTTATTAGAAATTATGGTGATAAGTTTTGGAAACACTTTCTTATAAAAAAATCGTCAATGCCAGCACTCTTTTAACATTCTGCATTGTATATTAAGCATTAATGATCTCTTCTTTTGTTGTTTCTTTTTTTTTTTTTTGGGTATGGACATCTTGTATTTGTGCATAGAACATGTTTTTGGATATGCTATTTTTTATGTGTCCAAGATCAATTGGTTACTGTTTGATATGGACGGGAATTTGTATGATTTTATTTTTCATGTATTTAGTTTTATTTATTTATTGTTTTTGGGGTGTTTTATATTAATTTTTTTTTTATTGTTTTGGAAGAGTGAGGGAGAGGTGCCAGAGGGGTCAGATAATTTTGATGCAGTGCTACCACTATGTGCTTGATGGTGGATGGTTGATGATGAGTTAATCAAAACTTGGAATGCATTAGCCTCTCTTTTTTTGCATGCAACTTTTTTTTAATCAAATATGAGGTGAGGTGTTAGCTTGAGCTTGAATCTCAGTTAACATGCGAGAGGATATACATGCCCCAATTTTATTTTTCTTTGTATTTGATTTTCAAATAGTTGTTTTTCAGGCAGCTAGCTCATTTGGAGAGTGAATGCAATTACAAGACTAGGTATTTTAGTTGAGAGAAGTAGGAAATTTGATGGAAAAGAATGAACTCTGGGTTAAATATCTTGTGAAAATCATGTATTTACTGTATGAATAAGGGTTACAAAAAAGAAGTCGTTACAAGGACTCTTGAAGGGATTTTTTAACCTAAGTTCCTTAAAGGGCTACTTGTAAGTCTAGTGGGTTTCTAGTTGAATTTGACAGAAACTGTTGGCTTCTGCACAAAACAAAGATAAGAAATAATATAAAAGCAAGACTAAATTCAGTGTTGGATGCAAGAACTTTCTTGGATGCTCTAGCATAAGTGGCACATAGCCTTCCTGGTAATTGTGAATATTGAGCTTTATGCTGAGGAGAGAGTTTGTGAAATTGTCAGTTAAAGTTTGCACTGCTTTATTAATGAAATGCAAGTTGTTGATTGGGTATTATTTGATTTGTCACTTATGGAAAAGAAAAATGGCTCTGTCTCTTGTTTTGATTTCAGGGCCTTGTTTATGATAGAAATGACACCTTATTTGAGTCAACTGGTCTTTATGGGAAGGTAATAGTACTCATATTTTCCTCCATTGCCTTTTTCTTTCTCTCTGTTTTTAAACGATATTTATTAGTCTTTTGCCATACATTTTCCTTTCACAGTTGCAGTGGGATGAGAAATTTTATGTATTCTTGAATTGTAAATCAGTCACTTGCCATCATTTACCCCAATTTTTTCATTTTGTTCAAAAAATGATTATAAAATTTATTTGAGGGTTAATCTTGGTGCACTGCTATAGTTTGCTACCTTGTAACCTGGTGGTCATGGGTTTCCATAGAAGAAACAAACTTCTTGCTGTTGGGACAAGGCTTTGGACATCTGATCCTCCCCATACCCTACAATGATAGGAGACTTGTGCACTGGGATAATAGTAGAAGGGAATGAAATCAGCGCTGGAAAACTTCTTTTAATAAATTAATATTGAATATATTGTGATTTCAGGAACAGAGGAAGACTCCTCTCCATGCCAAGGGATGAAGGGGTTATCCTTCTGTAGGTCAAAATACCAGCTGTCATGTATTTTTCTAAATAATCCCCCCTCCTCCAGACACCCTATTTATATCTCTAAATATTAAACCTCACTAATTATATTAAATAATTACATAAATTGCCTAAATAATAATAATACTCTACTAGCCTCCTAGAATAAACTTTCCACACCCTATCCACCTCCCTAACAATGGTCTCCAATTATCTGTATAATGTGCTGTTTTACTTTGGAAACCATTGCTGTGAGTTTTCGTTGGAATAAGCTGTTTGGGATAAGACCAGTACAGTACGGTTGACAACTTGTCATCTGTTGGATAAGACCGAAGTGTTTTCAAGTTTTGATTATTGTAAAATTGATATATATCATGTTTTGGTTTATTTTATAATTACATTCTAATCTTTGTTCTCCTAGACATACCACTAATATTGTTTCTAATGTTGTTTCAGTCATCTGTCCGTAAAGTTAATCTTCGTACTGGCAAGGTACAGATAGATCTATTTCTTGAACTAGTCCATGTACTTTTTCTAATACTAAGTTCAGATTTCAAATTACTCTACATTTTTATGAATAACAACTGATGGAAAACAGGCTATGCAGTTGGTTCAGTAGGGAGACAAGTTCTTATGTGTGTTACTTGTCATTGCAAACTGAGAGACATAGTTGCTCCGACTAGATCAATTATATACTGAATAGACTTGGGTACATTATGAACAATTTTAGGCAAGGAAATCAGGTCAATGGGTCATTGCCAGGCTGCTTGCTGCTCCTGGCTTGTTCATGTAAAATTAATAACATAGATTTCAATAATGGATCTACACTGTTGTTTCTGGATCAAACTACTGGATTTTTCCTCAACTTTCCATTACTTTTTTGGACACAATGTTTCCATCACTAAAATAATACCTAATTTCAATATGAATCCTACTTCAAATGAAGGAAAACTTATACAAGGTACTTTGGATTTTTTGTTGTTTTGTTTTGTTTTTAGTTTTTCTTATTACAAAGGTGCTTTTATGTGTTTGTAGAAGGCAACAAGGTATTCTTTATTAGTTACATTTTCACATTATTAATGCTTGTCCCCAGTCCTAGCATCTACTATTGTTGCACCCACAACATTTATGAATATGGATATTATTTTGATGGATGTTGCAGGAAATATTGCACTTGTTTATAACTTATAAAAAGAAGGATAAACACGGACTCTAGTAACTTACCTGTAGGTTTCGATGTACATGGTTATGTTATGTGGATAAGGTACATTACTAGAGGTCAGAGGGATTAATTAAAGGAATACAAAGATATGCATAAATTGGCTTCATATTAGATGACAATAACTGTGGATCAAAGGTTTAAAAACTGTAGTGTGCCTGTGACATAAACAAAATTGTGGTGGTAATAGATACTTACTTTTTTTATGAAGAAAGGATCTTCAACGTATTAATTAGGATAATAGAAATATATATGCATTCTTCATATCAATGTAGCATGCTCATTATGTTTCATTGAGTATTGGACATTATGGAAGTTATTGTAAATTTCATATATTTATTATTTGTGCTACGTGCAGGTGGAGGATGTACAGAAGATGGATAGTTCTTTATTTGGGGAAGGTTTAACTCTCCTCAATAATAGGTGTGAAAGGCAAATTATGTTGCATTTTACTTTTCTTTTTTGGTAGATTACTAAAAAACAATGGTTCTCTTGCCAATGAATTAGGAGATGGAAAAGAAAGAGACGGAAAAATGTCCACATAACACTTGTTTCCGGGTGAATATAATCTTATATTAGTGTTTCTTTTAGAAAGAAAGGACTTTGTCTTTAATCTTTGGACATTTCCTTCTACCTTCTAAATAGCTTCTATTGCATCAATAAAAATACAAAATAAAAGTACTGTACAATTTCTTTAATACACTTGGGAATTGAGACCTTTTTGAGCCAAATATAGATTTGTGTTGTAATTAAGGGCTGAAAAATAGAGTTTCTCATTGCTTGCTACTAAATGTCAAAAGCTGATGGCATTCTCATTAGCACTGGATCCTGCAGGAGTAAAAGAGAATGTACCTGTGATGTGTTTTCATGTTGTTTTGTATGATAATAAATGAATAAGTGATGTTCATGTTATCTTTTAGTTTCTATTGACTTTGAAAGTAATCAGTAATACTTCTAAAACACCATGTATTTGTGGTAGACATGAAAACTGCATAGTGAATATCTAGTTTTCTCATTTCTGCAGTGTTGCAATTTTATTTCATTGCTTCTCGATGTTGTAAGGATGTTTACTTTAATTCTATCCATATATAATGTATTCTTTTTGGCTTAAACACTTTTGGTTGACACATTATTCTTTAAGTTATTTTTTCACTCAGACATTTGATGTTTGGAATATCTTAATACATTAATCCATTGCACTTTTTGTAGGCTGTTCCAAGTAACGTGGTTGCAGAAAGCTGGTTTCATATACAACATGAAAAATTTAAGCAAAGTTTGTTGCTTTACCTTTCCCCTCCTGTAATCTTTTGTTGTTGTCTGGTTTGAGTAATTTCTACTGTTTTGATTTGACGAGACTCTATGGAGGAAAATGCCAGCGTAATTAAAATATAGGAGATTTGCAATATTTCTTTTCTATTCTGCATAATTATATACATAGATTCTCCTCAAAGTTTATGCTGTATAGTGTATAATCTTACATGTCATTTTCATTTTAACTTTTAATATCTTAAACTAATTTGCGTCTTGGCAGCTTTTAAACATTGATGCCAGAAGTTAAAAGTTTGATTGCATGGTAATATAGGTGATATCAGCTGACTATATCTGATTAAAAATTATGAGGTAGACAATGTATGTTATAACTGGGTGGGTCCGTGTCATTAAAAAAATTGAATGTTCATACAAGCTGGTTGGGTTTAATCTAATAAGCAGTGTGTTATACTAGAGTGGTGCCCATGGTATTATTTACATGAAATGATTTTGCAGATACCCATCTTTGTTTTTGTTGTTTAATAACTTTTCCTGAGATGCTGTCAGTGATGTTGGGTGAATGCCTCAAAGTGCCTGTTAACATAGCTAGCCAGATCTCAAACAGCTTATTTTACAATTTCTGTAGATAGGGACATTTAATCATGATATGAAAGATGGTTGGGGTCTGGCAACTGATGGAAAAGTCTTATTTGGAAGTGATGGCAGTTCAACATTGTATCAAATTGATCCTCAAACATTTAAAGGTTTGTCTGTCCAAAGTTCTATTCCTTTCCCAAACCTTTTTGTGTCCAGCTTTCAAACTTGACAATACTTTTTGAGTTTTTGTTTGCTTTGCATTTTCATGGAACTTACGATGCCCTTTCTGCTTTAGCTGTATCAAAACAAGTTGTCTACTACGAGGGTCATCAAGTACACAATCTCAATGAATTGGAATACATAAATGGTGAAATTTGGGCAAATGTTTTTATGGTATGTCTTTGTGTGATCAATTATGATTTTAGTTGGAGAAAATATCTCTTTTTTCCCTAAATTCTAATTTTTGCCATGTATGAACGATGTCTATGGCCCAAGGTTCTCTGTTAGGCTGGATTTTGTTTGAGGTTGATATTTCCTTGTGTAGACTGACTGCATTGTAAGAATCTCTCCCAATGATGGCAGTGTTCTTGGATGGATTCTGCTCCAAAATTTAAGGTGCGACATCTTTTTCATTCTCAATATGAAAACTAATTACTTGGTGCTAATCTTTATGTTAATGATATAATAAGTGAAGTAAATCCCAAGTTGGTTCTCAAAGATTAGCAGACTTCAATTTGCTCCTCGATGATTTTCGATCATTGCATGACATCAATTTGGTGCTAGTAAATGGTAACTTTTGGATTATTTAGATGCCAAAAAGTTATCATTCGAGGGCCACATTGATTAATAATCTTTTGAGGAGCAAATCGGGGTTTACTCTTAATAAGTATCCTTGTCCATTTGTTGCTTAAATTTACATTTAATTTATCATATGCAGGAAAGAACTTATGGAAGCTGGGAATAATGTAAGGAGCCTGAACCTTTTGATATCTAGAGATAAGATTTTTGTCGTGTAGTTTCCTGTTTTGAAATCAAATAGTCATTAGTAGTTGTTGCACTTATGTGTAGATCTTTTATATTGTAGGATATTGATGTTTTGAATGGGATAGCATGGGATGGAGAGCAGAAGCGGATATTCGGTAAGATCCAGTCTTCTAATTTATTACATTATTAACTTGAAATATGTTATTCTTATTCAAGCATATTATTTCCATTCCACCCGTGATTTTTTCCGTTTTAACTATTACTATTAGGCATGACATCTGATGATAATAGGGGTTAAAATGGAAGGGATTTTACTGCAAAATCCAACTACTATTAGTGTGTTTGGATTTCAGTTGACAAAGTTCAAAACTATGGTTTTGTAGTTACCGACTGAAGGAGATGCTAACAACACTTTTTTTATTAAACACATTTTTGTTATTGACTAAAATTTAGAGAATCACAAAATTGTGTTTGTCTTATTTTCTAACGTGTCTCATGATTTATGGCTTATTAAAAAGTTTCGGTCAATAAGAAAATATGCTGAAAATTATGTTAAAAAATGTGTTACCACTTGCTAGCACTCGTCATAAACTGAAATCCAAACACTAATTATATGATTACTTTAAAATTTTAAAAGTGCCATGCATAAGAATACTTAGTTCAACAAATCTATGATATAAAAGAAATTGTCTAGCATTTTTGTCATGTGGACTCTAGTCTTTTGCTGTATGGATTTTAGCATTCATTTTCGGGAGGTGACACTATATAATTGTACTATTAATGCTTCTGAAATTCTCAAGACCTATCTGTCTTATTTATTACTTTTTATCTCTTTCCTAAATATTTTATCCCTTTTTTTTTCATCACATTACTCATTACATTTATTTATTTCTCCTATCTTTTTCTTCTCTCTCAAAATATATACACTTCAAAAATGTGAAAATATTATTCTAAAATTTATTTAGGATTACATTTTGCTCTAACAATCAATTATTGATAATTATATTTATTTATTTGTATAACAATAGTACATTCATATTTAAATGGTTAAAAAGACAATTTAAGAACTTAATAGGATATTTACCTTTAATTGAAATAAGCATTAGTCACATAAATAAATATTTGAATAGTATTTATTTAATTTAAATTGTGAATGTTTACTTAATGATTTTTAATTATATATATTTGTTTTTATAGATATATACAAAAGAATACGTTGAATAGAAATCTTTTGCAGTATACATATGATATTTATTTTAACATTTTAAATATTTGAGGTTGAATTATTTTACTAGATGAAATTATTTTTTTAGTAAAACTACTAAATTTTTTTAAAATTCGAATATTAAAAATTAATTAAACTATATATTCATAAATATTAGATTTTCCTAACAATAAATGTTTAAAAATAATTATTCGTAAAATATTAGTTAATAGCATAAATATGTCAAATAGATTGTGAAATAAAATTATAGTTGCATTATTCAAATTAAAATATATGTAAGTATTACTGTATAAAAATTAATTAGTTAGAATTATTAGAAAAATTACACTTGACTATACACACTTGATTTTAAATATCACCAATAATTTAATACGTGGAAAGAGAAAATTAGAATTATGATAAAATTTAATTAATCTAATTTAATACATACTTTTTTATCCTATGTATTTAGTTCATAAGTTAAAAGGAATTAAATACATTTTAAATACTTTTAATAATTAAATAATAAATATTAAATATTTTTAAATATAATAGACATTTACTTCTACAATAAAAATTCTATTTTTGTTTACTTAACCTATACATTTTATGTATGAGATAAAAAGTTGCTAATAAATTGTCCATAACAGAGGTGCAAATCACTTGAGTTTTATTTATAACAAAAGTTTAAAGATCATGTTATAAATTTTTACGTTCAAAGATGGTATAAAATATTCATATAGAAGTAATATATAATTATAGTTTTTATAAGTTGTATTATAATTATTAATACTCTTACACTTTATCTTAACATTTTATTTTATATCTATTTATAGATAAATTATTCTTCATTATATGTATGTTTTTATTTTATGTTTCATTAGATTTTTTTTATAATAATATATTCTCCATTAAATTAAAATAAATAATATAACATTTATATTTTTGGTTATTCTTAATTTAATTTTACCATGCAACACGAAAGTGATATTCTATTTGATAGGTCAAATGTTCCGTTCTTTTCCATATAGGAATTCCCTAGTATGCATCAACAAATGAAAGTCAATGTTCTTGCTTCTTCCCGTTTCCCATGTACAACTCAAATAAGTTAATGTAACATGTCTTGCTTGCAGTAACTGGAAAACTGTGGCCAAAGCTGTATGAAATCAAGGTTTCTCCTATAAAGAAACAAATTGAAGGAGGGGTCATTGAGAAACTTTGCTTGCGTAGGCCTTTCAAATTTCCATGATTATAGCTGTTTCTGAGCTAGTTTTTGAAATCTCAAATGGGAATCTGAACTGAGTTTGGAAATGGTATTATGACATTATCATTTTGATGATATATTCAGTTGGGCCTCTGATGCCCTACCCTTTATAGTATCATTCTTCTGCAGCAGGTCAAGAATTTTAATTAAATACACTGAGGGAGAGGTCATTCAATCTTTCTGTATGATATAGGGTTGATGTTGTAAGTAACTAAAAGTGCAAAAGAAAAGGCAATTTGAGAGGTCATGTGTTGCAAAAGAATGGAAATACAACTAAAAATAAATAAGGAATGGATGGCTTTAGTGGTTCAATTTTGGTGTCATCACAAGTAAAGACTATTGCTTCACCAGATAGAGACGTGTGGATACTGTTAGTGAATATATTTACTGCATTCGCTCCTATATATAATAAATAAATATCTAATTTATAAAGATGAATAAAAGTAGTTTTATTCTAAAAATATCTATTTAATGTATCAATTTCCGTGGAAAGTAAGTGAGTGACTTATTAATGTATTGAAAAAATAAATTTTGTTTTTATAATTAAAATAAATATTACTCTCGTTTGTTTCTAATGTATACAACAAGAAGTATGGTGGCATATCTAGAAACGACTATTAATAATAGATTGTTAAAGTTTTTTTTTTTTCTAAAGATGATCTTCACCTTTTTTTTGGCAGTTTAATAGCCATTAAATATAAATATTTTTCCGCTTAATATTATTTTCAAAAGGCGTTTTTTTTTTTCAATTTTGAAGGCTTGATTTATTTTCACAGTCGTTTAAAGTCCAGTTTATTGTTGAATATCAAAATTTCCTCTGAAATTGGGGTGTAATGGAAAAAATAAACTAGTGTTATAGTATGTAAGCATTTTACATTTGTTGATTCAATATGTGACAGTTAAATAAATTAACTTAGTTTTATTGTCGTATTAATCTTTAAAACATGAGAATTGAAATTATTTGATTAATTTTGATTTTATCTTCACTTATTAATTTTAATTCTGTTGATATAAATAAAAAATAAAATTGATTAATAAAATAGCAGGTTATGAGACTAGTATTTATCAGACTAGTAACAATTAAAAAAAAATGGACTTTCTAATTTAGCGGGAGAGAATTCTTTGTTTATTTTTCATAAGCGTAGACTTTCTAAAAGTAGAAAGTTAGCAAGTTACTCCTCTGAGCTAATAATAGTGGTGAACGGTGCGGTGCGGCGCGGCTCAGGGATTCAGTTTTTTTTCTTAACCACCATAATATAATACGTACTTTTAGGTTTCCGTAAGATATCCAAATATTCTCACAAATTTCGAATACTATATATATATATATATATTCTACTCAAGAGATAGGTGGTAGGTGCGAAGTATTTAGTTAGATATTGGTTAAAGAAGAGTAGTAGTTAACCATGTTATAATAACTCCCACTTGTTACGACGAGTATTTGGAAATGGAACTGGCGTTTTCTGCGTTTACAACAGTAAGAATGGGAGGGAGAGAAGAGAAGAATATTAATATTAATTTTTAACAAATGGAAGTCATGTATTTTCTCCATGGTATAAACATTTATTCCTCAAAATTCTCTTGACCGTAGAGTATACCCAGTGAAGCGGTAAAGAGAATTATGAGGAAAAAACAAGCTTCACGCTAGAAAGTGCTATAATCGGCAAGATGAACGTATTGTCCTGAAAGTTCTCTTTCCCATCTTGCCCTTCATTATAAAAACCTTGATACATGTAACGCAACTCTCAAAATTATGACGGTGGACCTCACTGTCTCAGAACCCTCCCATGGCCGCTTCTCTAATTGTCACCGTTATGGCCCTCTTGGTCCTTTCGTCCAACAAGGGGCGCGCGTTGCAAGAAGGGGTTTCCTACGAGACTATCACCATCGTCAACGTGTTCCCTCACGACCCGCAAGCCTTCACACAGGTCAACGTACAATCTGATTCGTTTAAGTCATCACTTTTGTACCTTTTGTCTTTACAAATTTGTTCTTTTAGAGTTACTATTAACTTCACACATTCTCAAACTAATTCATGTGCATAAATGCCTACTTTTTCCGTAGCAACTCATTAGGACCAAATTTAATATGACTCATCTTAACAAGTACGAAGTTTTTATTTTGGGTTTGTTTTGCAAGATTTTCAGCAAGTTTTTAACTTTTTTTAAGAACTGAAAAACTTATTTAATGTAAACAAGCTTATTTTAATAAATTGTATTGTATTTTTTAAAGGTTCCTTCATTTTAGCTTTTTATATCTTTTTTCACGTAAGTAAAAGTTTTATCATTCTTTTTTATTTCTTTTCTTCCTCTTTCTAACCATAGGGTTTTGTTTTATTTTTACTACTATTTTTTATATTATACCGTTATTTTAACCATTTATTTTTTTTATGTTTCTAGGTTTATTTATCTTTTTCGTTTTTTTTTTTGGAAGAGCGAGGTGACAGTGAGTGGACAGATAATTTTGATGCAGTGCTATGTATATTCAAGACTTTAAATGCTATTAGCCTCTCTTTTTTCCACGCAATTTTTTATGATCAATTATGAGTTGAGGTGTTAGCACATAGTCTTCCTGGTAATTGTGAATATTGGGCATTATGCAGGGGAGAGTTTGTGAAATTATTAGTTAAAGTGTGCCCTGTTTCATTAATGAAATGCGAAGATGTTGATTTGGGCATTGTTTGATTTGTCAAATATGGAAGAAAAAAATGGCTTTGTCTCTTGTTTTGAATTCAGGGCCTTCTTTATCATGGAAATGACACCTTATTTGAGTCAACTGGTCTTTATGGGAAGGTAATATTCTCATCTTTTCGTACATTGCATTTTTCTTTCTCTATGTTTTTTAACTGATTTTTATTACCTTTTTGCCTTACATTTTTCTTTTTCACCCTTGGAGTGGGATGAGAAATTTTGTGCATTCTTGAATTGTAAATCATCAGTCACCCGCCATCATTTACCTCAATTTGTTCATTTTCTAATTAACCTCCCCCTCCTTCTCTATTTATATCTCTAATTATTAACCCTAACTAATTACATAAACGGCCTAAATAATAGAAATAGACTTAAATATTTTTTTCATCATTTAAATTTGAAAAAATTTTGATTTTAGTCTCCTAAATTTTAAATTTTTTTTTAGTTCTCATATTTCAAAAATAATTGTTTTTAGTCTTTCAAATACATGGTTTCCTGTGAAAAACAGAGTAAGAGTTAGTTTCTTATGTGATAAACAAAGTATGAGTTAGTAATGTTGTTTATCACGTAAGAAGTACATATACCAAGTTTATGTCTAGGAACTAACAACAAACAATTTTTAAAATGTAGGAGGTAAAAAAAATTCAAATTTGAGAAAATAAAATTAAAGTTGAGCCAAATTTAAGGGAAAAAAATGTATTTAAGCCATAATAGTATAATATCCTACTCACCCGATCCTCTTCCTTGAGTAAACTTTCACACCCTATCCACGTCCATAACAGTGGTCTCCCATTATGTGTATAATGTGCTGTTTTACATTGGAAACCGGAGCTCATCTCGTTTTGCACTGCATTGCTGTGAGTTTTCATTGGAGTAAGCTGTCTGGGATGAGACCAGTACAGTACAGTTGTCATCTATGGATAAGACCAAATTGTTTTCAACTTACAAGTTTTATTTATTGTAAATTTATTCAGATCATGATTTATTTTCTAATTACATTCTAATCTTTGTTTTCCTAGATATGCAACTAATATTGTTGTAATGTGATTGCATTTAACGTTTTAATTCTTTGTTGTTTCAGTCATCTGTTCGTAAAGTTGCTCTTTCTACTGGGAAGGTACAGATAGACCCGTTTCTTGAACTCTTCCATGTACTTGTTTTAATACATAGTTTATTTGGATTTCCAATTACTCTTACGTTTTTATGAATAACAACTGGTGGAAAACAGGCTATGCAGTTGGTTCAGTATGCAGACAAGTTCTTAATTCTTGTTTATCTTGTCATTGCAAGCTGAGAGACAGTTTCTCTGACTAGAATCAATTATATACCGAATAGACTTTGTACATTATGAACAATTTTAGGCAAGGAAATCAGGTCAATGGATCTTTGCCGTTCATGTAAATAATATTGATTTCAATAATGGATCTTCTCAGTGTTGTTTCCAGATCAAATTACTGGATTTGTCCTCAATTTCCATTCTTTCTTTTGGACACAATGTTGCCTTCACTAAAATGATGTCTAATTTCAATGTGAATCTTATTTGAATGAAGGAAATTTTATACAAGGAAGGTACTTCTTTTTTTTTGTTTTTGTTGTTGTTTTTAGTTTTTCTTTTTACCAAGGTACTTTTATGTGTTTGTAGAAGGCAACAAGGGGTTTCTTATTAGTTACTTTTTCACATTATTCATGCTTGTCCCCGCTCTAATGTTGCACCCTAATAATGTGGGAACTATTTTGATGGATGTGAGTTGCAGGAAATATTGCAGTTGTTTATAACTTATAGAAAGAAGGATAAACACATACTCTAGTAACTTACCGCGGGCTGTAGGTTTGGATGTACATGGTAATTATGTTATGTGGATAAGGTACATTACTAGATGTCAGAGGGATAAACTAAAGGAATATAAAGATATGCATAAGTTGACTTCAGAGTAGATGACTGGCTGTTTATCAAAGGTTTAAAACTGTAGTGTGCCTGTGACATAACAAACAAAATTGTGGGGATAATAGATACTTGACTTTCTGATGAAGAAAGAATCTTTGACATATCAATTTGGATATAAATATACATGTTATTCTTCATATCAGTATAGCATGCTCATTATGTTGCGTTGAGTATTGGACATTATTGTAAAATTCGTATATTTATTATTTGTGCTACATGCAGGTTGAGGATGTGCGGAAGATGGATAGCTCTTTATTTGGGGAAGGTTTAACTCTCCTCAATAATAGGTGTGTAAGGCAAATTATGTTGCATTTTTTTTTTTTATGTAGACTACTAAACTTAAACAGTGGTTCTGTTGTCAATGACTCAGGCGATGGAAAAGAAAGAGGGAAAAATGTCCACATCTCTTTAGAGTTGTTTCCATGTGAATATAATCTTTCTATTGTCTTTGTCTTTAATCTTTTGATATTTCCTTCTACCTTCTAAATAGCTTCTACTGCATCAATAGAAACACAAATAAAAGTACTGTACAATTTCTTTAAACCACTTAATGTCAAAAACTGATTTTCATTCTCAGTAGCAGTAGGTCCCTGCAGGAGTAAAAGAGAATGTGGCTGTGGTGGGCTTTCATGTTGTTTGGTTTTGTTATGATAAAAGTAATCAGTTATTTGTGAATTTTTGTGGTAGACATGAAAACTGCATTGTGACTCTACAGTTTTGTGCAGTGTTGCAATTTTCTCCCATTGCTTCTGGATGTTGCAGGGGATGTTTACTTTAATTCTATCCAGATATTAGTATTCTTTTTGGCTTAACCACTTGTGATTGAGATATTAATCATTAAGTTGTTTTCACTCTGACATTTGATGTTTGGATTTATTCTAATACATTTATCCATTGCACTTTATGTAGGCTGTTCCAAGTAACTTGGTTGCAGAAAGAAGGTTTCATATATGACCCGAAAAATTTAAGCAAAGTTTGTTGCTTTACCTTCCCACTCGTGTAATCTTTTGTCTTTGTCGTGGTTTGAGTAATTTGTACTGATTTGATTCAATGAGACTCTATATAGGAAAGTGACAGAATAATCAAACTACAGGAGATTTGCAATCTGTCTTTTCTATTCTGCATAATTATATTAAAATATTCTCCTAAAGTTTATACTGTATAATCTTACATGTTTTCATTTTAATTTTTAATTTTATTAATATCTTAAACTAATTTGCTTCTTGGAAGCTATAATTTGAAGATTTTTAAACATTGATGCTAGAAGTTAAAAGTTTCATTGCATGGTAAATAAGCGATTTCAGCTGATATATCTGATAAAAATTATCTGAGGTAGACAATGCATGTTATAACTAACATGGGGGGTTGGTATCATTAAAACAAGTTGAATGTTCATACAAGCTGGTTTCATGTAATCTCAGCAGTGTGTTATAGGTCAGATGGTCCCCATGATGTTGTTTACATAGTGTTCTTTACATACATTTTCCCGAGATGCTATCAGTGATGTGAATGCCCCAAAGTACCTGTTAACATATCTAGCCAGAGCTCAAACAACTTATTTTTACAATTTCTGTAGATAGGGATATTTAATCATGATATGAAAGATGGTTGGGGTCTGGCAACTGATGGAGAAGTCTTGTATGGAAGTGATGGCACTTCAACGTTGTATCAAATTGATCCTATAACATTTAAAGGTTTGTCTGTCCAATGAAGTCCCATTCCTTTTCTTTCACCATTTATGTGCAAACCCCTTTCCCAAACCTTTCTTGTGTCCAATGTTCAAACTTGACAATACTTTGTTTAGTTTGCCTTTGTTTGCCATGCATTTTCATGGAGTTTACATTGCCCTCTTTGCTGTAGCTATATCACAAGATGTTGTCTACTATAAGGGTCAGCAAGTGTACAATCTCAATGAATTGGAATACGTAAATGGTGAAGTTTGGGCAAATGTTTTACCGGTATGTCTTTGTGTGATCAATTATGATTTTAGTTAGAGAAAATATATCTCTTTCCCAAAAATTCTCATTATAGCATTGTATGAATGATATCTATGGCCCAAGGTTCTCTGTTTGGCTGGGTTTTATTTGAGGTTGATATTTCTTTCTGTAGAGTGACTGCATTGTAAGAATCTCTCCCAATAATGGCAATGTTCTTGGATGGATTCTCCTCCAAAATTTAAGGTAGTCCCTTTTATGTATGTTAATGATATGAAGGAAATTCCAAGTTGGTTCTTAAAGATTAGCAAGTATCAAATTGGTCCTTGATAATTTTCAGTCATCACATGACATCAATTTTGTGCTAGTAAACAGTAACTTCTAGATTATTTTGATGCCAAAAGATTATCATTCAAGGACCACATTGAGGATTTACTCTAATGATAAGTATCTTTGTCCATTTAATCTATCTCATATGCAGGAGAGAACTTGTGGAAGCTGGGATGATTGGTGTAAGGAGCCTGAACCTTTTGATATCTACATATAAGATTTTTGTCCTATCATTCAGTATATATATGTCGCATTTTTGTAGTGCTGCTATAATTTAAAAACAGGATATATAAAAACAAAATGCTTTAAACCCTGAATCATATAGTCATTAGTAGTTGTTGCACTTATGTGTACATCTTCTATATTTTAGGAACATGATGTTTTGAATGGGATAGCATGGGATAGTGAGCATAATCGTATTTTTGGTAAGTTCCCTTCTAATTTATTAAATTGTCAACTTGAAATTTGTCATTCCAGCATATTATTTCTATTCCACCCATCCGACACTTTCTTTTTTAACTATTACTGGTAGACATTATATCCGATGACAATAATTAATAAATTTAACAATTATATATTAATAGTATAAAATAGTTTTATAATATCATATAACCGTAGATTATTGGTGATATGGTTTTTGAAATAATATTATAAAAATAAATAAATTTATTATTAGATAACATTATAATTCTATTTTACACTAGCTTATTTTTCTCATTTTTAATTGTGGTCAAAATGGAAGTGATTTGATTGCATAATCCAACGACTATTTTGTTTCTATTTCTGTTTAAAAAGTTTCCAAACCATGGTTTTGTAGTAACCAATTGAAAGGGAAATGTTATCCACAGTTTCTTTTAAATCTATTTTTTGAAATTTATTGAGTCACGAAATATATGTAGGTCTTATTTTCTAATAAATTCCACTTATAATTACCAATAAATTTCGCTCAATATCTTCAAAAGAGTTTGTTTTGCCATGGTAAAACTCCAACCTTTTGTCATGTGGATTCTTACTGTGCCATTTGACTGGAGCCATCACATTTTTTAAATTGTACATTAATGCTTTTTAAATTCTCATATCACCGTCTATTATATTTATTACTTTTTATGTTAAATACTTCTTAAACTTTATATCTTTCTTTTTTTTATATTACATTTTACTTGTTATATTTATTATTATTTTTTCTCTTTCTATCTTTTTTTTTCTCAAAATATATATACTTCAAAAAATGTGAATAAAGATACTTCTTAAAATTTTTAGGACTACATTTTGCTTTAACAATTAATCATTGAGAATTATATTTATTTATTTTCATAAAAATAGTAACTTTATATTTAAATGATTAAAAAGACAATTTAAGAATTTAATAGGATATTTATCTTGCAGTGAAATAAATATAAATCACATAAAAATACTAATATTTTCATTTTTATTAAATGTATAAATTCGATATATTAGTATTTTTCAAAATTTTAGAAATATGTTTTGAAAAAGTACTATGTTAAAAAATAAAATAATAAAAACTATATGTATATGTGATGAATGTTTTAAAAAAATATTATAACATTCTTTGAATAATTGATATAATTTTTTATTACAATATAATGTTTGTAAGTTTTACTATTTTTAATTTCATTGCAAATTTTAATGAAAAATATATGAATAGTATTTGTTTAATTTGAATTTTGAATGTTTAGTTAAAAATATAATGTACTTTTATGTGTCAAAGTTTCTAAAAATATATGCAAGACAATACATTAAATATATGATGAGATTTTTTTTTTAAAATTTTAAATATTTAATTGAGGCTGAATAATTTACTGCATGACAATTATTTTTGTAATAAAATAAGATGTATTTTAATTTGAATACTAAAAGTTAATTAAATTATATATTCATAACTATTAGATTTACTTATCTATCATTGTTTAAAAGCAATTGTTCTAAAGGTATTACTTAGAAATATAAATATGTCAAATGGGTTGTGAAATTAAATTGTACTTGCATTATTCGAATTGAAAATCACGTGTCGAGTATTACATTATAAAAATTAATCAGTGAAATTATTAGAAAAAATAAGTTTGATTATACATAATATTATTTAAATATCACAAATAATTGTAAAGAGAGAAATATTTATTAGATATATGGATAAATTTTAATTAATTTAATTTAATACATACATTTTTTATCCTGTATATTTAGTGTATAAGTCAAAGGGGATTAAGTACATATTCTTAAATAATTTTACTTCAAAATAAATATTAAATGTTTAAAATATAATAATAATTTTCTTTTTTCAAAAACATTTTTTTATTTACTTGACTTATTCACTTGATGTATAAGAAAAAAGTTGTTATTAAAATTTTATCTATGAACGAAGTGAATTTTTGCTTGATTTTTATTTATAACAAGAGTTTAAAAGAATTTGTTATAATCATTTTTTCATTATAAATGTTTTTATATTATGTTTGATTAGATCATTTTATAATAATATTTTTTCCAACAAATTTAAAGAATATATATAATTTAACATTCTTATATTTTTAATTATTGGGTGATAGGTTCCTTTCCATCTAGGAATTCCCTAATAAGCATCAATAGTTAATGTTCTTGCTTTTTCTCCTTTTCCATTACAACTCAAATAAGTTTATGTAACATGTCTTGCTTTCAGTGACTGGAAAATTGTGGCCAAAGCTGTATGAAATCAAGGTTTCTCCTTTAAAGAAACCATTTAAAGAAGGGATCATTGAGCAACTTTGCTTGTTTGAGCCTTTGACATCGGACCTTGTGCAGACCCAGACCAAAGAGGAGGTAAAACCCAGCAGGAAATTATGGGTTTAAGTAGATCCATAAGTAGGGTCAACATCTAGTTTATCCTAAACCCAAGAAAGATAAAGTCCTTCGACCAATAAGGGGTAAAAAAATGTATATTATGTATTTTGAAGAGATTGAAATTAGGTTAAAATAATATGTTGAATTATTATATTTAATAAATGTCAAAAACTTGTTGAAAATAGAAAATGCGTAAAAATTATACGTAGAAAACATATATTTGTCATAAATTGGGAGAAATTGTTATATGTGAATAAGGTTGTTGTAATTATTTTAAGAGTAACTTAAAAAAAATCAATATTGTCAACTATTTGCAATGGACTTGAGGGTAGGAAACAATGAAAACTTGTATTTAGTACTACACTTATTATTAATGAGATAGGATAAAAATTTATTCAGCTAAATGTACTAATAATCTGGTCATAAAAACAAGCATATTAAAGAGGAAAATGTTAATGTTTGTTGTGATTGTAGTTCTCTAAATCAAAAGTTATTCATATAATTGACGAGTTAAAAATAACTTGATGGTACATCTCTTGGGAAGATGCACCCTCTAGAAACTCTAGAAAATTTCCTATTACTACTCTTCTGTCTCATGAACATTCCTAGTTGCATTCATGAGCAAAGTAATCGCCCCTGTGACAATTAAAATACATTTTTTTTTTTCTGTTAAACTTCTTTCTTTCACCTTTATTCTTATTTAGATTCAATCCATTCCTTCTTGATGAGCTTTCATGATAATTTTGATCCATATTAAATTGATCTTGACTACGAAAAGTGTCATTATCAAAATTGTTTCTTGAATTTCTCCACTTTCATTTGCCTTTATTGCACCACCTTTTATATGACATGAATATGAAGGATTTGATCAGCAGGTTTCTGTACACTTTTTTCTACCAATCTCTACTCATGCGCCTCTAAAGAGCTTAGAGCGCTTCCACCTTCAAGATTTTAAGATTCATAGGCTCTTCAATAGCCACTGCTATGTGATGATATTGCTACCTTCTAATTATTCTCCATTTGAAGCAAATTATAGTACCTTCCCATGGTTTGAAGCCTCACCTTCAGTTTTTCAGCACTCACTCATATAACACTTCTCCAAGATTATCTAGGCCTCCTTTGCAGTGGTTGCAGTTGCTAACCTTTTAAAGTTGGTTATGCTCACACATTGGTGCAACAAGAATTAGAGCCTTGGAGTCCTTCTTATTCTCCTTGTAGGTTACCTTATGCGTTTGAAGTTTCTTCACTCACTTCTAAATTGTCATACTTCACAGTATTCAACACATCTTGAAATCCAAACAACTCCTCGTTTGGATGCACCTTACCATCAATAATTGACAATTGTGCAAGAAAATTGTCGTTTGATCCAACCATCAATAACATAAAGTTTCTCTTTGAATCACTTTCACAACATAGGTCTTGGATCGTAAGAAATTTTATGTACTAATTTGTTGGAGATAAGAGAGATTAGACACATGAGAGAATTTAGAAGAACAAGAGAAAAAAATTATTGACTACACATACTATTCTGCATACAACTGAACACATGCATTTTAGCAAGTAGCCTCTATTAACACATAACAAAACTAATTAGTCTCACTATCAGAATTAACTAACTTTGAATTATTCTACAACATCTAGTTGCTCTAAGAAAATTTTATATTAATGTCTTTTCATGTTAATTTGTAAAATTGTCCACAAAAATAATATAAGGATAGGTGTTCTATTTTTTCCTTGACAATTTGTAGTATTAAAAGTGGGATGTTATTGTATCAAAAAAATGTCAGCAAAATACTCTTCAAGAAACTTATTTAGAAATGGCCCAAGATCCAACACACTACAAGAACGTTGTATCTTGTGTCCTACTGTACTTGGCGTTAATAGGCTTCCACACCTCCATACATTCTCCTTAACTAAAATGTATGCACAGAACACCATGATGTTGGTATTGCTGTAGTTTCTCAGCATGTGTGGACGGCAAGTGCCATGCTTAAGATAATGCAAAAAATATGCATAATAAGCAGTGTAATTCAATCAGTAACAGTTCACTAATAAAAAATATCATTTACTTTTTTTTTTTCTAAAAAAAAATAAGGAGTTAGCACTTATGCATAAAAGGATAGTCTAACTTAAAAGACTAGTTCTAGGTGAGAAACCTTATTGACTTAAATACCACATCAATCATCAACCTTCAAGTTTCATATTTTACTAAATCTAGAACTCCTAATATTATTATTTGTCACCCCTTTAAAGGCTGACCTTTACAACAACTTTCATTAGATAGCCATTTTTGTAATCCAACTCTCAATTAACACATCAAAGATTAGTACTTAAACATAAGAAGAGAGTTCAATTTAAAATACTAGTCCATTAGGTGGAAAAGCTTCTTGACAGCGGCAGAGGGACCCTCCCCCCCCAAATATTTTTAGGTATTTTTAAATTAATACAAAAATAATTTTATTATATCCTACAATTTTTTATAAAAGTATTATTAAAAATAATTCATGAAAATTATAGTGTTAGTTGACACTTGGGAAGAGAAAAAAAAGAGAGGAAAAAATATAAATATGATAGGTAAAAATGTAACTTAATATGATAAGAAGATAAAGATAAAAAAATATAAAAACTAATAGAGTGTTTGTGATATTGAAATATCCAAATATAACTATTTAAAATTATCTTATCCATTTAGTTTATTTCTTTCTCGTATTATATCTCTCTAATCTTATATAAAAGAAGCCGATAACTAATTTATCAAGTTAGTTAATTTTAATTAATAATATTATATATTTAAATTTTATTTAAAAATACTCATATAATTAAATAGTTTAAATAGTAATTATACTTAATGATATTAATTTTAATTCAAAGAATATTTTTTCATCCATTATTGAATTGTTAATAATTCAATGAATACATTTACATAAAAAATGAGTAAGTACCTCGTTATTAGAGTTTATATAAGTTAAAAATATAAAAATAATTGCATAATTAATACATTTGAAAATGAGTACATGTAATTATATGTTTTTAATTATAAAAATGGGTTTAAATATATTTATAATATGAATTTTGATTTTAGTCATTATAAAATAAATATTTTGGTTTTTATTTGTTAAAAGGTGGTACTCACTATTGTATGTGATACAATGTCAACATGTAATACTTCTAAAAGAATTTTTAAATTTTTTAAATAAATATTATTTATATACTTTAAAATGAATGTTAGAGATCGAAAGTAGTAATTTTAGATTTTGAAAGAATGAAAATCGAAGAAAAATATTTTATATGGGTAAAAAAATTTTATTTAAAATTTTAGATGATGAAAAATATTTTTTTTATAAAGAATAAAATAAAAAATTACTCATAAGAATTAAAAACATATTTAAGTTTAACAAGTATTATATATATATATAATGTTAATCTTTTTATATATTTTATACATGTAAAAATTTAATTTTTATTATTTTTTATTAACCAAACTTCTCCTTTACAAAAGAGATAAAAATCAACGAATAAGAAACAAAATTTATTAGAATCTGAATTTTTTTTGTTTATTGTATGAAATATACACGTCAATATTCATGGATAATACCTTTTATTTCATTTTCAATTCCTATGTTAAAGAGATATTTATCATAATCATAACAATAATATTTTAAAAATAGGATAAAAAATATATATACTAAGTTCATACTTTTATGCAAAATATAGGTTAGAGATCTTGTTTATGTTTCAGTATATAAACAATAAAACGAAAAATATTGCAACTAACTTTTATACAAAATACAGGTTAGAGATCTTATTTATGTTTCTAGTATATTCTTTTCAAAAAAGACAAAACAATAAAACCAAAAACAATTGCAATTACTTATTCACAATAACAACATAATAGTTTTAGTTGAGAAACAATTTTTCCTAACAACACAACAAAATAAATAAATAAGAGAGGTTAAATCATCCATGTTTCTATCTGTGAAAAAAAAATTAGGATTTAGGAAAAGTTACTTGTGTTATTTATCAATTAGGCAGTGGTTATATAAGACTTATTGTCTTAGTAAGTAAAATTTTACTTATTTATCATTATTTAATGGAAACTTTCTATATGTTAAATATATTTTTTTTTAAATTAGGAACAACTAATTCACATTAGTCATTAATTTTTTTATATCAAAAGCTACTAAAAAAAGTAAAAACTAAAACATTTATTATTGAAAAATGAAATTGTAAGAAAAAAAAAATACATGTCATCCCTTGAAATAAAATAAAGCTGAAGTAATAAAAAAATTTTGATTAGTTAGCTCAGCTCGATCTAAGTTATTTGAAGTTACAATCTTTTCCTAAAAAAAAAATGGATCACAATGAAACCTTAGTTTGTATTAAGATAAGTTTGAATTATCAATATTATATGATATAAGTAGTAGTTTTTTTTTTTCCTTTTAACTAACCTGGAGGAAAATACCCACTATTGTTTGGTGAGTTCATGGATTTTGGCAAATACCAACAAAGATTAATATATGCTTTCAGAAAAGATTTGAATTAACTTTTGATCTCAATTTACATGAATATTATTTAAATTTATAAATTAATTTTTATTCTAATATTAAAAATTAAGAGTTATCATGAACAAATCATACTAACTCTTATCCTATGTGTAAAAAATAAATATTTAATTTATCAAAATAAATAAAAGTAGTTGAATTAGTTAGTTTTAATAAATATTGTCTTAAATTTAAATTTTATTTCACAATAACCATTAAATATATACACTTTAGTAGTGAATACCTCGTTAATAAACTTTATAACAAATAAAAGATATAAAAAAATAATTAATACTTAAAAAATGAGATTTGTTTCTTATAATTAAAAATTTTTTATTCCCAATTATTTCTTATGTCCAGGATCGAGTAGTATCGCTTTTCTTTAAAAATTAGAATTCTATGTACAAAAAGAATAGATGTATATAAAATAAAATTAAATATAATAATTAATATCATTCTATAATTTTGTTTTGTCCACGTTTCACGTAAATTCGATCTCGTCTTATTTAAAATCAATTTTTATTAGAAGTTTACACGGTTGGATTTCTACGAGTTTGTGCTTGTGTTTTCATTAAAAAAAATGGTCTCTAGTAAGATGAACCCTAGAATAAAAATAAAAATGTCACATTCTCAGGTAAAATCACTTTAATTTCATAAATAGGTAGAGCTAATAATATTTTTAAATGTTGAAGACCTTTTTACATAGTATATCGAATTCTATGAACTCTGTTTGTGAGACATTTATAAGAGGATTTACTAAGAAAGTAGTATTTTATCCTGTAAATATTTATTTGTATATAGTTATAATTATAATTATAATTTATAATAAATAAGTATTTTAAAGTTATAAATATATTATAATTAAAATTCATAATAAATATATATTTATATATAGATTATATTTTAAATTTATAATAAATAATTTAAATTAACATAAATAACCTGTTAAAAAAAGTACACTGTATCTTTGAAAATTCTTTCACTTTGCCTCAGATATCATATCCATAGTCATTCTTGGAAATCTGTGTCATCTCGTGGGTCATCTCGTGCTTTTGCTTCCTGTACTATCTTCGTTTTTCTTTCCGCAAATCAATAGCATGCAACCACCACACTGGCGATTTCAGCTCTTCCTCCATTGACAAGAAGTTACTATCCGCATAGAGGAATGTCTCGGAACACGTTATCAACTTTGACGAGTCATCATGTCATGATCATGAGTTGGTCCAACATGGCCAGTTTTATCCACTGGTTGATGGCATTACTGATGGATTTACTGAACAAAATGTGACTAAAAGTGGGGATAATGAGATTGTTTATCATGGCGCCTGTGCCTGTGAAGAAGCTGGAGCGTTGCTACAGGTACATATACACAGTTGTCGCTTAAATTCATAGTCAAATCAGTTTTAAGTATTCGATGTTGAAAGAAAAAGAAATTAATTATTTGATATTTATATTTATGCTAACTTTTCATTTTAGTTTTTACACCTAAAAATTTTATATTTTAGTCTCAAAAAGGATAATTTGTTTTTGTTTTAATTTCTGTTGTTAGTTTTCTGATGGTATAAAACCACCCGCAAAATAAAGACATAAGAATTAAAATATAAAAAAATTATTCATATACAGATTAAAAAAAAACACATAACATTTTTAGGTATCGAAACTAAAAGAAAAAGATGGTGCAAGTAGAGATATCAAATGATTAATTAAGCTAAAGGAAAAAAGAATGCTAATTCAGTAGGCTTTGACAAATATGATTTTTTTACTAACAACTAACAAGAAGTTTAAAATGTTTTTTTTAATTCTTGTTTGTAATTTGCTTTCGTGCATGCGCTCAATAATGCTTTGCTAAATTTATGGAATTATCCATTTGGTAAGCACAGATATGAGTTTGTTTGAGCTTAATTTAATTAGAATCGTGCATTTGTGCATATTGCTTTATAGAAGTATGAGGTAACTTCATGTTATGTTTTTGTTCTGCTCGATCATTTAAATATAACTAACAGTTTCAGTTTGCTAAAATCGTATTCCATGCAAATCAGTTTGCTTAAATGTAACTACCGATAATATTGGATTCAACAGTTGTTGGCTTTCATCCCTATTTACAGATAATGAATTTAATATGTTGGACTGGTTTAAATCAAGAATTTCTGATGAAAATCTTCATGATGTGTTGGATCCAAGATTGCATAAAATGCCTTGTACCAAGTTAGTTAGACGCGTTATTTTGGTTGCTTTAGGGTGTGTAGATCCTGATTTAAAGTTTAATAATCGTACATTTATATTGGTGATGATTTAATAAAAAATTATTGTTAGTTTATTTTTTTATTTTTTTATAAATATTCCTACTTTAAATCTATTTTAAAAATTTTATGATCATATATTAATATAAAATATTTTTACATTATAATCTAATAAAAATTATCATTCATATAACTTTTAAGATAATTATGGTAAAAATTATCTACATAATCATTTATAATTACACTTATTTTCTCTTTTACACTTATTTCTCGTAATTTATATATCCATACATAACAAATGATTTAAGTGCCATCAGTGTATAACATTTTTTTACCTGTTTTAATTATCTTTTCTTCGTTTACCCAAAGGAACATGAAATTACGATGAAGACTTATCAGAATCCCTTTCCACAAAATCAGCAAAATTAGGTAATACAAAGTGGAATATAAGAATAAGCACCAGCAATTTGCAATTGCCACCAGAAAATGGCAGAAAAATAAAAATATTGTTCCTAAAGGCTATTGACACACTTATTTGACAGAATTTTTTAATATTTTCATCTAGTTCATGTGTCACTTTAGCTTTATCTGGAATAATATTTTATTGTTCATAGATATGAAGAAAAAGTCTTTCCAATCACAGATTTAAGTAAAACGATTATTGATCTTGTCAAGGTGTGTGCGTGTGAGAAACTAAATTACAGAGATATCAATCTTCTCTCGCTCTCCTAATCCAATATATTTATATTTTACAGTAAACTCCACTATAATATATTTGTAGTAAACCATAGTTCATAATATGACAAACTGTGACTATTTTTTAAATAAAAATTTCTTAAAGATAATGTAAAGTAGTCATAACATTGTATGCCAATCGGTGGTGTGATATATATTACAAATTCACGTGAGTTTTATGCTGCTTAATTGTTTGATTTACTAATTAAAATACAGCAATAGTTCATATGATGACTTATTTGGCTGTTCTAAACTCAAGGTAAAATAGGTTAATAAGAAATTTAATGAATAATACTTTAACATATTTATAATTTGTTAGGCGTGTATATATAATATTAACTGATAATTTTTTTAATTTATTTTTATCAATAACTGAAGTAAGTTGCTAACTTTAGATGAAACATCGTAACAATTGCAATGACTAGTGCAATTATTCAGTAAGATATAATTGATTATAAGATACACCAATCATAACAACATTTTGGTAAATAAGAAAACAGAGCATGTATTCTATAACTTGGATTTGATTTCACTTTTTAAAAACTCCTATATGGATTAAAATAGCGTTTACTATATTATTAAAAGTTCTTATATACTCAATCTCTCAAAAGAGTGAGACACTCTTAAAGGAACAAGTCTTCAGCTGAACACTTTCAATGGGCACTTTGTCATCTGGATAAGGACACTCAATTTTCTCTTGCTTCTCTGGCAGCAATTCACAGGGCTTAGGATAGACATTGCTTGTAACCCCCTCAACATTAGTGCAATTCCATTGCAACTTCTTTTCCCCACTATGGATGGTCACATTAGAAATACAGATTCCTGTAAAAGGATCATTAGCAATTCCTTCAAGTCTTGCTGAATATGTGACATTATCTGCAAAGACATCTCTATAGTTTATTCCAGTAATGTTGGGAAGTGCTTTGGGATCAAAGACAGGGTCAGGGTGTGAGCTATAAGAACCTGTCATCCAAAACACATACTTCATGGTTTTTAAGTTCATTCCTTTGACAAATATGTCTCTCACATATGCTCCTCTACCAACTGCAGTTTTGATTCTAACTGCTGATTGAGTGTTGATTGCCGTGAGGTCTTCAGCTCTAATATCTTGGATTCCACCAGACATTTCACTGCCTAAAGCAATCATAGCACTGTCAGGGGATACACATTCAAGCCTTCTAATTATTATGTGTTGGCTTGGCATTCCAAATTTGATTCCATACTCATCCCATCCACTTTTTATTGATATGCAATCATCACCGGAGACAATATAGCAATCTTCAATCCTTGTGTTTCTACAAGAATCTGTAAAAAGGAGGAAATAATTAGACAGTGAAAACACAGAATCAAGATGAAAAGTTCAAAATATAGGGGAAAACAAACATGTTTTGGAGTTTAATTTTGATATATTGTATAAAATGATTATGCAAAAAACACTAGATATAACTTTAAAGAACTGATTACAAAAGGCGATAATTTTCAATTATATCACTATCTATGATTTATGAGAGAGTATAAAACCTTTACACTATAAATGTATTCTAATTGAATTCTATTTTTTATTACAAGCAAGTACAGAATGTATCCTTGACTTTTTCTTGAACTAGTCTCTTTCCCTTTTCTCTTTTCATCTTCTGTTTTCCTCTGAAAGCTGGTGGAAATAATAATAATAACAAAAAAAAAAATCACCTGGGTCTATTCCATCAGTGTTGGGAGAGTCAACTGGAGCAAGAATGGTCAACCCTTGAATTATAATGTCACTGCAGAGACAGGGGAAAGTGATAAGAATAACAAAGATATTGTGCATTAAAATTAACCATCAATGCAAATGAAAATCCTGGTCAAACCTGCTGTAAATTGGATGGACAAACCAAGATGGGGAATTGATCAAAGTGAGATTTGATATCTGAATGTGATCAGAGAACATAATCTCAATCATGTAAGGTCTAGTGAGTTTCAATTCACCATTGCGGAACCTGACCCACCAATTAGATCCTTGTCCATCAATTGTCCCATTGTAACCTAATGAATAAAAAGAAAGGTGACATTAAAAATTGTTTCCAATGAGACATGACCTTAACAACCTCTAATAGAGGTTTGGTGATGGGGCTAGTAGTTACCAGTGATTACAACATCAGTGAGGTTAGTTCCAAAAATGAGACTACTAAACCTTCCATCAGGAGCATCCCTTCCTCTGCCATATGATGGTAGCACAGCAAGAGTAGACCACTCTGACTCGTCCTGTAAATGTTAACCAATCAAAGTATCTATCTAGAAGAAATATCAAAATAAATAATAAAAGAAAAAACTATAGATTATGTCAAATGCAGCTGAACCAACGTACCAGAAATCTCAGTTAGGCGAAAAGGTGAAAAGGCTAGTGACATTATATTAGGTAACCAAATTCTAATTATTGCACTGTACTAACAACTAACAACTTCAGCTTTCGATTAATGTATTTTTACACAATAAAATATGGTGCATGTGTCATGCCCAAAAGGGATCATATTAAATATTAATTTCATAGTTATACCAAAATACAATTTTCTAAGTTGCGTTACATATCAAAGAACATAACATGATTGACCACATGCTATAACATGGGAATCACTATTAAATATTCTGATAATTTAAAGAAGCGTAATATTTTTTTCACACTTCAACTGTGCAAAACACTTTGTTAACCTCTATTATTTGTTTCTATTTTTATTTTATTATATGTTAACCTCTACTTTTTTTTCTATTTTTATTTTATAATCAGATCATATCATTTATTATATTTCTTTCTCTTTCTGAGTGTCTACTAGTACAAGATTGTCCATGCATAATTTTCTTTTAGAAAAAAGAGGAGGGGGAGTGACTAAAGTACCTGAGATGCAAGAATGGTAGCTTCCTTTTGGAGAAAAAGAGTGAAATGGCTTGTGAGATTGAAGCTTCCTGTTAGCCATTTCCCAGGTGGCACAACAAGTAGAGCTCCACCATCAGATGCATAATGGCTGAGATTGCTAATTGCATATTGAAAGGCCTTTGTGTTAGATGTTTTTCCATCACCAACACCACCAAAATCAGTCAAAACTGCACTGTGTTTTCGGCAGTTGATAGCAGGGTACTCAAGGTAGTCCAATCCATTAACTACACTGCATTCAGCAACCCTCACTCCTTGCAACCCCAGTAACAAAACTGTGAAGATAACCCCAACAACCTGTTGAAGAAAACCAGATAGTTTATCTCAAACACCAAATAAAGGAAATGCTCAAGTTGACCTAATAACAGAACACAACAAAGGACTAGTTTTCTTGTCCTGAACTCAAATTATTATAATGTTTCAAATTATGGTCCACAATTTCAATTAAATAGATCCCCCAATATTTTTGTTTTTGGAGGTTTCCATAATTGTAATTGCACCCACACCAATCACGTTAGTAGCAATTTTATACAATTCACAAGAGAACGCTAACGGCTATTTAAAACCTTAAAAACTAATAAATATATAAAAAAGGAATGAAACAAAGTCAGAAGAGAGATCCATGAACAAACACATAGACCAAAATTATCAAAAGACTGAAATATAGTAAAAAAAACTTAAGAACAAATAATTGTTTGTATATCATAAAATCTCAATGCACACACAAAGAAGAAAATAATTACATAGGAGTTACTGAGTTTTGGACACGGCTTCATAATTTGAGAGTAACTGTGAGGTTTGTTTGGGTTTTGTTGTGTCACAGAAGACAGAGAGGTCATATTTAAAAAGAATTACTAATGCATTTATGGTGGACTAGTTATCATAGGCGATATATCTGAGGAGAGGTTATAGGAGGATTTAACGAACGTGATGATAAATTCAATGCTACATGGAATAGTAAAGTATGTAATTACGTGTGAGGAAACCACGGTATGTCACATGTGATGGCGCGCGGTTACAGGTACGTGCATGAGATTGTGCCATGATGTCTTGCCGTTTTTTTCAGTTTTCTTTTCCTTTCTTAGACTATTTCAACAGTTATATATACAACTATAATAGTAGTTAAGAATCACATCTAGAATATTTGCTTGATTGTTAACACTTTTTTCAAAATGTTGGTGTCTACTCCTAGAGTACTCCACGACTCTAGTTTGAAAATAACACATGATATAGCATATTATAAATTGAATGTTACATTATTCAAAAAGACTAATTTTTAGGAATCATTGCTTAACTCTTGCCTCGCCAAACAAATAAGGATAATGAAAGGAACTACACAAAGGAATTTATGGGTTGATTAATAAATATATATATATATATATATGAGAGTAGTTTTAAATGATTGAAAGAATTTTTTTTTACTAATTATAAAAGTACGTGAAATACACCAAAAAAAAAATGTTAAAATTCTCTAATTGAGTGTGAGAAGAGTGTGATTTTTATTATCAAAATTAAATATTTTAATTTATAATATGAAATTATATTTTTTATAAATTTTATTTTTAATCCGTGTTTCTTATTTAGTTGAAGAAAATAACAAAAAAAATTAGATAATATTATATATTTATTCTATTTTTTATATGTTACAGTAGGTAAAAAATTCATTTAACATAAATTTAACATATTAAAAAATTATCAACAATAATATTTTATATTTTAATTTAAATAAAAAAGGAAATATCATATTAAAGCTAATAATTTTATCTATTTATAAACTTAACATAAAAAATAAAAAAAAATTATCACGTAATAATATATTTGTTTAACTCCTACCAAACTTTGCCCTGACAGTCACCCCAAAGCCAGGCGGGAAGGGATTAGAAACTATTTACCAAGCCCAATGATCAAATGCTCGCAAACTTTTTTGTATTATGATACCCTCTTACTTAAAAGGTTACTATTACATTTATATTTTTAATAATATTTATTAAATAAAAATATTACTAATGATATTACTCAAATACAATACCTGATAAAAATATTACTAATGGGTAACAATTTTATATTTTCGTGCCATATTTTAAATATTATTAAAAATTATATATATTGTAGTATATGCAAGAGTTCTTTGGAGTTTCATATTATGTGTTATCCCCAGTATAAAATATTAGCCTATGAGACCGAGGTCCACTATGATAAAGGGTCTACGACTCGATTAATTTGGAGTGTAGTTAATAATATGATAAAAGGTCTATGACTCGATTAATTTGGAGTGGGTTAATAAGTCATTCTAATAACTTATAAGTTATTTTAACAAACTTATAAACTAGTTTGAATAAAATAAGGTTGTTTGTTATACAAGTTTATTTTATTAATTTTTAATTTATTTTTATAAATTATTTATTCTCATTAATTCTTTTGAAATTTATATTTATTTTTTTTTTAAATTTAAAAATAAAATAATTAAATATGTATTTTTATGTTATTCTACATCTGTATGTTACTTTATTAATTAATATTATCTAATATTTTTATATTTTTAATTTAAAGTATGTTTGGTAAGTCACTCTAATGACTTATAAACTACTTTGACAAGTTTATTAGTTAGTTTGATTAAAATAAATTTGTTTGATTAAAATAAATTTGTTTGTTACATAAACTTGTTTTTTCTAATAACTTATAAACTACTATGACTAGCTTATTAATTAATTTAACTAAAATAAATTTATTTAATACATAAACTTATATAAATAACTTCTAATTTATTTTTATAAGGTACTTCAGTCAACCTATAAAAACAAATTAACTTATAAGTTATTAATTTTTTTAATTATTTTTATTTTTGTTAATTTTTTTTAAATCTGTTTTTATTTCTTTCATATTTTTATATAAATTATATATATATTTTATTAGAGACAATCCTATTAAATTGAATAAAACTACTATGAAGAATTATCTTACAATTTATAATATCTTAATATATAATATTTGTATTTCTTTTATAATCAATCAAATATCAATTCATACAAAATAGCGAACGGTCACAAATAATAATTTGATATATACAACATGTATAAATTGTAATAATAATATAAAAAATTAGAAGTAAATATATTTTTTGTTTAGTGCATAAGTTTAAAATTTTGAAATTAGTGTAATGTTATTGGTTGTTTCAGCCTTTAGGTTATGGGTCTGATTCAATTCCAGTACTTGCAGTTTTGCATTTTTTTGGGCTGAGTGATGGCGAGTGCCACAGAAGGAGAGTGATACATTACTGGGAGAGTTAGCGAGGAGCAGGAGCCACAGATAATAGTGACAACATGAATGTGTCAGTAGCAGGCCAAGAGCAGCAGCGTGAATCCGATTGGTTCACGCCACTTCAATCCCATTTTAAGACTGCTTTAATGATGTAGCTAATCATTGCCATTTCTTATCATGTCATCAAACCGGATTTAAACATTCTATTTAATATATTTCAATTTTAAAATTTTATTTAATATTTTTATTTTCAAAAGTTACTGTAATAGCACCTTACAATTTTGGATATTTAAAAAAATAGTAAGACGATATCCCAATTTTTATCCAAGATAACCTAAGCAAGAAATATTAAATAAAATAAATATATTTAATATCTTAAATATAAAATAAATTTAATATTTATTGTTAAAAATAGTAGAAGCATTATTTCTTTCAACCAATTTAGACGGAAGTTTATATGAACTTACCCTGTATGAAGTTAACCAAGTGGTTGATACTTTAGTTAATTATAGGAGTCTATTAATCTTATGCTTGGTTGAGAAAAGAAAAGTGTGAAAGATGAGAAAATTTTGAAATTTAAATTAAAGAAAAGTAAAAGTATATTTTTTTATTCTAGAAGTCAACTTTTTTTCTTTATTTTTTTTAACCAAACAAGAAAATTAATTTTAATTTATATTTTATTTCTCTATTTTTATTTCTCATTTGCATCCTTTCCAAAAGTAGGGTAAAGGGTGAAACGAAAATATTTTATTTTAGATTAAACCATATTAAACTACAACTTTAATTGTGTGAGCTAGTTTATTTTAGCCTTTGAATGAAAAAAAAATCTAGAAAAATACATTTTGTCATAGAATAAATATTTTTTAGAATTCTGTTAACATAATTGACATGACATGTTTTGGGTATGTATTTTTGAAGGTAAAGTAATACCTTTAGTTACGATTTTATATTTAAGTTGATGATCGAATCTCAGGTTTTGATTCAGAAATATAAATACTGAATTACTTATACTAACAATATTTAGAGTGATTGAGCAATTCAAAACTCCCCTAGTTGGTTGTATTCCAAAATTTTAAATAATTACATCATTTGCATATTTATGAAGGGAAACTAAACTTATGTGTGAAAGCTATTTAAGTAAATGTTAGAATTGAACTTGATTATATGTTAACTACTTTTACAGCACATACAAATTAATAATTTATTTTTAAATTAAAAATCGGACCACTCATTGACTTACTCAAAACATTAAGTCATTAGTCGAATGAATCACTAATTCAACCGTCTGAACTAATTTAAATAGACTATATATATATATTTATTGTATTTGTCTAATTTATATAAAAAGATAATTTAGTGTAGTGGTTTATTTCTTAGTTCTAATTTCCGCCACACTCCTTGGTCGTGGGTTTTTTATATTTTACGTTAGAAATTAAGTGAGCATGTGATGTGAAGATAGATCACACATACATGCAGCATGCAACACACTTAATAAGTCGCTTGAACTGTTGTTAGGTTTGAATCTTGGGTTCGTTGGCTCGTAGCAACAAAGAGGAAAGGAGCATATAAATTCTATTTCCTATGTTAGTGGAGTAGGAAGCATCACGTATGGTATGCCTTGTAATAGACCAAATTTGGCTCATCTGCTAAGCGTTGTTAGTCGATTTATGATGAATCTGAGACATGCTCATTGCAAGGCTTTGAAGTGGGTGTTGAGGTACTTAAATGGTTTTCTAAAATCTTGTTTGAGATACAATAAGACAACTTAAGATGAAGATGCTATTGTGGGGTATATTTGATGCAAACTATACGAGGAATGTATATATATATATATATATTAAAAAATCATTATTTGGGTATGTGTTCACTTTGTTTAGGACCACTATTTGTTGGAAAAAGCAAACTTACAACCAATAGTAGCTCTCTATCTACAATTCAACCCAAGAAAATTACTCTTACGAGGGGAGTAAAGGAAGTCATTTAGTTTAAATGATTGATTGGTGAATTAGGAATTTGTGATAACCAAAACGTCATATATTTGGTAAGATATCAAGTGTACCGCGATAAGATTAAACATATTGATATTCGCCTTCACTTTATTAGAGACGTGGTAGAATCTAAAGAAATACAAATTGAGAAAGTTATTTTGAAAAACAATTTGACAGATATATCACTAAGTCACTTCCTAGCTAGATAAAATATTAAGAATTGCTTGGACTTGATCAATTTCTTTGAAGCATAATTTCATAAATGGGAGAGAAACACATTGTTGTTTAGTTTGATCGTCTTCTCTCATTTGGAGTCACGGTAAAGATTTGTTGAAGGTTGTCTCAAAATTAGTTTTGGATTGTACCTTGTTTGGATCACTCAATTTTGTCTATGGATTTGGTGGGATAAGTGAGTCTTTCGTGTATCCTAAATAGAGAGAATAGGAGAAATCCGAGTAATTTTTTCTTACTATTGAATTCATAAACGCAAAAGATAGAACAAAAGGGAACCGAGAGAAAATCATTGAGTAGGGATAAAAGGAGTCTCTGTTGTATCTTGATCTGAATTCTTTGATTCACAGTAGAGTTGTTCTCTCCTGTGAATATAAGTCACATTCGTTGAACCACATAATTTGTGTGCAATTGTCTTCTCTTTTCTTGTTTTTTCAGCTGCATTTTACTATGTAACATTACTGCAATTTTCTGGATTCTTGAAAGTTGGTGCAAATTCTGTACTATTGTAGTTTCTTGCTTGTGTGCGTTTCTAGTTTGTTTTGATAGTGTACAGGTAATTCGTGTCTTCTTAGTTGGTTTTGGACCAACACTTTATGCACAAAAACCTCTTGTATCGTTATCCACACTTGAGATTGTGTACACTAACATTCGAGT
This sequence comes from Mucuna pruriens, assembly GCA_025330945.1. Lineage (NCBI taxonomy): Eukaryota > Viridiplantae > Streptophyta > Magnoliopsida > Fabales > Fabaceae > Mucuna > Mucuna pruriens. The sequence continues at coordinate 1,474,120 of JAENHJ010000305.1, forward strand.
CAAGTAACGTATCCTAGCTTTCAGGTATATGTAATTAATGGTGTCAACTTGAGTGGCACACATAGCTCAGTGCCCCACTGAAAGGGATGAACCAACTAAGAGCAAATGGAATGTAGCTGACTTCCCCCATCCCACTAGAGCTAGGAGAAAACAAGTTGACTCATTCTCTCTCTCTCGTCGAAGCAAAAGCCAAAATTGAAGGCACCAATTATTTCTTACACTACCTTCTTCTGTTTATTACTGTTATTTCATATCTATTATTATATCCAGTTGTAAATAATAATTATATAAATGCAAGCAAAATTTCTAAACCATTTCATTTAATATTTTCTCTTTACAGGGATAAATCTATGAAACAGCTCTTCATTAGTATGTGCTTTTGTCATGAACTATTTTTGTATGATCTTGCCCTCCTACTTGTCTCTTTCTCCAGCTCTTCTAGCCCTCCCACATCTTCAACTTCCTGCATGCCATATTTAATTTTTTTAGTGACATAAATTAAAATATATACACAAAAATTTGAGCCATAATCAACTAAATATTAATAAAGTAGCTTTGAAGAAAAATTGAATCCCTAAAAAAATATATTCAATTAAATAAATAATAACAACAAAATAAAGAAACAAAAATGCAACTCTAACCTTTGGTCCCAAAAACAGCCCATAAGGCACCCCATTGAATTTGTCCGAATGGTGAAGCTGAGATAAAGACAATAGCAGTATCACGGATATCAGAACGATGAAAACGAAAATGAACAGAAACAAATACCTTTTTTGGCTTTTTGTTAGAAAAATGAAAAAGAATATGGCTTAATAATAATGTTATGAGATGAGTATTACTAATTAACGTCACGTTAAACATAACAGTGAGAACATTTTTTATTAATTTTTTAAAAACATTTGGTTGCATAATGTCATCCTGATAACAAAGATAATTACTTGGTGTGCAGCGGCCACCCTTCTGAAGTAGGGCACGTTGGCAATGGGGCCCACCGGGAATCTCTTATGAACCAAGCCATCGTGTACAAACATGTAGGCCATTCCAAAGACCGTAATTCCGAGACCCTGTTCATAGTTGAAGGGTATCTTAGTAAAAGTGTTCAATGACATTAAAGTCTAAGTAGTAATTATTATTTTTTAGGTAACCCTCCACGGTGAGAGTTGCCAATGATTAATGAATACGTTAATTAAGGATCTCACTCCAAATGAGACTCTTAATTAAAAGGAGATTAAAAAAAATAAGATTAGATTATATTATGAAAATCACGCACCGCACCGAAGCAGAGGCCAGGGACCAATCCCTTATGAAAGAAACCATAGGAAAGAAGGGCGATGGCGGGGACGGCGTTGATTATTGCAAATACATCGTTCAGCTCGAAGGGTCCTTCTCTTGGTCGATGGTGGGACTGCAATTGAAGTAAAAATTTTGTTAGTTTGTCTTGCACAGATCAAATAGTTTCTGGTGATTGGTTGCTCAGACATCTCATGGACTAACCAATACCAAACATTTTTTCTTGTGGGCCTTGGACTTTGTGGTAGACAATTGGTAAACAAAAAAAAAGGTAAAATATTTTTCGGTTTCTAGTTTCCATCAAAATTGACCTCAAATCTCAAACTCTAAAAACATTTTGTCCTCATATTTTATGGTTTGTGAATTTTTTCTCTCCTTTGTTGAATTTAAAATGCTAAGATGAGGGACAGAATTCACATTGTTTTTAAAATATAAGGAGTAAGAATAATTTTAACTTAAAATTGATCGACTAGAAGATATTCTACCCAAGAAAAACAACTAAAATGACTTACAGAGAGGGAGAGACAGGATTGAGAGGAAAGATGAAGGAATTGAAAGCATACCTCATGCATGTGCCACAAGGAAGCATGCCAGAGAGCCTCGTGAGCCCATCTAGCCCAAAACTCCATACCCACCTGAAAATCAGACATAGTTGAATTTATCACCCAAAATTCACAAGGAACTCACCCAATTCCGAATTCACAAACCACCCAAAACTGAACCGAAATCATAATTAGTTAACAGGACTACTCACAGCAGCACCCACTGACAGAGCAAATGTACCAAACATTTCGGACCAAGGCACTTCTCCACCCTACACCAACCAAACCCAATTTCACATTCAGATTATCTTCACATGCAAATCAAGCAAGATGCAAATGTGAAAGACATAAGAAAAATAAAATAGGTTATCCATAATTGACAATTTTGTTGACTTAACAATAATAATCTTAATTTACATACATAGAAATTAAATTGTAAAAAAAAAAAAGAGTAAAACTTTCGGTAGCAGGTACCTCCATTTGCCATGAGAATCTATAATAAACAGCAAAGACTGCCATGGATGTGATGCCGAAGCTAGACATGACGGCTGCAACGAGGTAGGTGAACCTCTCAGACTGTTTTCTGGCCAATTTCTCTGCCAGCTTTTGTGACACATCTTCTTGAAGAGGAGGAGATTGCTCCGGTGGTTCAATTTCCATGTGGGTGCTTTGTTTAGGGTCCTGCATGAGGACACAGACGGTGAAGGTGGACAATTTTTGGGTTCTGGGGGTTGTGGAGTGGAGGGAAGTTCTGAGGGGAGAGAAAGGGAGTGGCGTTGGGGTTGGTTTGGGGAAGTGGGGTTGGTGGAAGCGGAGGAGGGGCTTCAAGGTTATGGCGGCGGAGAGTCCTACCACCATGGTGGAAATGTTGTGTTTAGTTGCTTGAGTTTGTTTGTGTGAGAGAGAGATGTTTGTGTTAAGAGGAAAGGTTTGAAGGGAGGTTTAAAAAGGGGAAAGAATGGAGACCACAACTTTCTCTGTTCTCTGTGGAACATTTTTAATGGTGCTTCTTTGTGGGGCCATTTCTAGAAAACATAACTCACCACTGGGCTTTCGTCAAATAACATTACATTTCTTATTTCTTTCCTCAATCATCAAACAAGTAAATTTTTTTATGATCTTCAATGTAAATAAAAAAATTATAGGAATGGGTCTTAAATATATTAAAAATTACTTAATTTGAGTTTATTTATTGGAGATTCTATTTTTAATAATTTTATTTTTCATATTAAATTTCAATTAAGAGCACATAAAATAAGAATTTATTTTATAAATAAAATAACAAAATTAAATAATTTTAACTGATTCTTTTAATTAATTTGAATTTATTTTTTACTTGTATTAGATATCAAACAAAAAAGAACTAATTATTTCACAAATGCGACTGAAGAAGTAATAAATATTATGGAGTCCACCGAGTTATATTGAAACACGTGACAATTAGTTACAGGGTCTTGCTAAAAGTGCCTAAAGACATTGGTTAAAACATATTAAATGCTTATTAAAAATAATAAAAGCAGGAAATTAATTGTAATATTAAATAAATTTTAAAAAAATAACTATTAGACAAATGCTAACCATGCACAGAGTAATAAATTAGTGTGAGTTTCACATATTTTATTTTGAAACAAGCAATAATTAATTATAATATAAAAATATGTCCATTAAATTTTTAAAGACTAATTTATCCTTGTCAATTTACTCACTCTTATTAATAATTTATTGAGTTTATTTTTTTTAGTAGATATTTAACTTATTTTAGTCAATGTTCCAAAAATATATATATACTTTTCAATATTTTTATAAGATACAAATAATTAATTAATTAAAATTAAATAAATTAGTTCATTTAAATAGAAGTATTAAATTTATTCTAAATTTATATATTTTTCAAAATTATTCAAAACATACTCTTAATTTTTTATAAATATATTTTTATTTGTAGTTAATTTTTTTTATCCTCTTTGTAACAAAAAGAAAGACTTAACGAATTGTTATAATATATTATTTTCATCGTTAAAACTTTTTTTTATAATATGAAAAACTAATAATTTTTCTTCTACTAAACACCTTTAAAATTTTGATACAATAATGTAATTAGATTCTCTCTTTTATATATATATATATTTACTCCACCATTAATAGCAAAGGATTTAATAAGAAAAAATATTTAATGTTTTATTAAAACTGTAAAATCAAAATAAAATATATATGTTCTTTTTACCAAAACGTGAAATAAAATGGAACTAAATAATCCACTGCTAGGGGCGATTTACTTGGGCCAAGTGCCAATGTGTTGATCCAGAAAAATTATTTTTTTTTAAATTGATTGAATTTTAAAATTTTTTCACCCACATTAACAAAAATAATTACTTAAAGATAATAATATATATTAGGGTCAATTTTATTAAAATATTTTTTTCTTTCTCAATTTTTATAAATATATTATTAAGTATTTTAGAACAATATTATTTATTAGATATTAACTTACAATGTAAAAATATTATCTAATTATATAAAATTTATCTTACATTTTTTACATTATTAGTATATAATTTTTCTATTTATTAAAAGACAAAATTAAAATAAAAATTTAATATTTAATTGAAAACCAACAACGTTAATTAATATGGAAATTGTTTAAATGCTAAAAAAACAATCAATATAAAAGAAAATAAGCAGTTACTTGACACCATCATGGTCTTATTAATTTCTACATGTAATGGTATTAATTTTTCTCTCATAAATTATAAGTATTTAATACTTATTATGAAAGGACTAATCGAGACCATAAATATTTAGTGGTCCCAAACCATCCGTGTCATTTGTTGTATGCTTTATTTTTTTTACACTTGATTATATTAAAATTCCTTAGTTTATAAATTTTTAGTTAATTAAATTTTACGTTAAATATATTTTTAATCTCTATAAAATTTCAAATTTTATATTTTAATTTTTATAAAAATAATTCTCATTTTTAATCTCATTTATTTTTAGTCATTAATATTAATTTTGGAAAGGACTAAAAATAGGTAACAAAATAACAAAAGTTTAACCCCGCAGGAACTAATATTAATGATAAAAATTATAAAGGATTAAAATGAGCAACTTTTTTTATAAAGACTTAAAACCTAAAATATGAAATTTTATAAGCATTAAAACTTATTTGATCTTAACAAGAGTTATGTTTAAAATTAAATAAATTTAGTTTCTTTAATATTTCTCTACTAAAAAAATTATTACATTTTTTTTGTAAATATAGTTAATTAAATTATCTTAAACATATTTTTATTCAAAATTCACAAACAGAGATATTAAAATTTACTCAAAATAAATAAAATAAAATAAATGTTACTATCACTAAACCATAATTCCATATTATATAAAACTCTTTAAAAAATTATTTAATTTTTTACTTCTAAACTTTTAAAATTATGTTATATACCAAATCCATCATAAAGTCTAAATATTTAAATAAAAAATAAGAATTTTAAGTAAAAAAAAAATCGATAAAAGAATAAGTTTTCTTAATTGTAAAAGAAGAGATTAATTGAACAAAAAATTTAACAAACTAAAACGACACATAATCTAAATTAAGGGAGCTTAAAATTTTAAGCTGCCATTTAAGAAATATATTTTGGACCTAGTTTATGAGCCTCAATTAATAATGAATAACAACACTCGCTTTTAATTCTACATTGTATTTGTTGTTTTTATACTTTTAGGTACATTTTTTGCACCAAGAAAATTACACAAATTTTCGACTTCTATGAGGCGTGTGTAATCTTTTAAATAAGAAATGTGTATATATTCAAAGTCAACGTCCATAAAATTTAATGTAATATTCTTTAGTTTATTTTCACTCACTTATTCCACCACCTCATACAATTGAAAAATAATATATTTAGATATGTAAATTGAAAAAAAAATATTTGTGAATTGTTGTATTATTTAGATATTATTATACTAATGGTAAAATTTAAAAGTTTTATATAAGAAATATTTAGCTATTTACTTTATAAGAATTTTATCTTTATCAAGTTACATTTATTAAGCAAATATTGTTATCTTAAGATTTTGTTTATTTAATTTGATTAGGTTTTATATTTTAAGAAATTTATACTTTAGATTGTGATTTATTACAATTTTTATTACTTTTAAGTTTTTTTTTTGTGTGGTGGGACTTTTAAGTTATAAATGTGTAATGTGTTTTTATTATTTTATAACTTTTTTTTGAAATTACAATATTAAAAATTATTTTTCTCAAACGTATATAAAATCTTAGTCAAGAAAATTATGTTAATACGGCATGTTCGTTATTCTAATGTGAAAAACAGTTTGTCGTCTTAAAAAACCTTGTTGACTTATATTTTCCACGTCATATAATAAGAATGTTATTAATTAATATATACGTATACTTTTATTATTGATCAAATTTATAAATTTTAATAAATAAAACGATTCTTACCTTTTATTTAATAAATTTTAGAAAACGATAAATAATATATTAAAAGACCCGTGTGACACGCCATATGAATATAATCAAATTGATTAGTTGATGCACGTAATCATATTTGTATGTTTTGACTGTTTCCCTATAATAACTTCACGAGTCGCTTTCGTAAGACAATTAAATTAATCTACGAACAATCCAAGAAATGAGGGAATTACGGGGAAGAAGCACTTTCAACGCTACCATGCATTTTAGTCTTACATATTTTTATCTTTAGACGTTATTATTACATAAATGTAATCCGCATGAAAGATTTTCTCCACGAATTCAACGTGAAAATCTAACTTTTTTGGATGGGCGGTGCATAATAATAATAATAATAATAATAATAATTAAACTTAACTTGTATTATATACTTTAATACTTTACATATGAATTATTTTCAACACTTAACTTTTATGTATATAAAAATATATTATATATACCTTAAATGGGTAGAAAGTAAAAATACATATACATTAATTACTGGTAAATAAATAAATAATAATTTATATATTTTTTAATATTATGTATTTTAATTATAATTTATTTACTTTTACTATAAATATTTGTTTTATAAAATTGTGTTGCTATATTAATATGCTTCTTCTTTCCTCATGGATAGTGGTCACTTTTATGTGTGCATAAGTAATATGGCTTTTCCAGCTCTCGTGATTTGCAAGGGATTGGTTATGAGATATTTCTATATTTGTTGCTTTGCACATGTAGAATATTTGCCGTATTATTTGATCGGTTCACTCATCAATCGTTTAAGTAATTGGATAATCGATTAACTAAACTTTTGAGACTTAAGAGATTTGAGTGTCCCATGCATCTAGAGCAATTTGACAATATAATTTTTCTACAATGAAAGTATATGGAAATTAACCTCTATTTATTATAAAGTGAAGCTTACCTAAAATTAATGACACAATATGGCTCTTAACTTAATAAAATTTATGATGAGTTTAATTTAGGATATGTATGAAAAAAAATAGTGTTTAAAATTTAATAAGTTCTTTGTATTTGAATATAAATATTTATGTAGTTTTAAAGTATTTAAATGTATTATTATATAAAATACTTATAAAATATTATCTCATTTTAAAATTAAAACAAACATTAAATTATGATTAAAAATAAATTTAAAATTTAAAGACTAATTAAATAGTTATATATATATATATATATTATATAAGATTAAAAACACACAATTTATATGTATAAATAAATATAAATATATAAAAATAATAAATTATTATAAAAATTTAACCACTATACATTATTACAGAAGAAAACATATAAAAAATTATTAGTAATATATAAAAAATTACTATAACATAAAAAATATAAATTTATATTTTACAGTGAAAAAGAAGAAAATATATACAAAATAAAAGTTTACTAGTAAAAATAAATGTAATTTATTTTTTATAAAAATTAATATTTATATTAATTTAAATGGATAAAGAAAATATTTATTCTGAGAAAAGAAACAAATAAATAAAAAAGTATACATGCTCTATGTATTTTCTCTTGTCAAGATTTGAAGGAGAATTTTTATATAAGTTTTGCGTGAATTATTTTGAATAACTTATAAAAATAAGTTTAAAATATTTTGTGGATCGGATACAAAAAACTTTTGTAACCTCTTCAAAATATTCTACAAATACTTATACATATAAATTTATATAAACTCTTTGAAATAAGATCTTAATAGTAAAAATATATATATTAAAAAATGTATATACAAGAATATGTCAATATTTCACTTGTTATACAACAGTATTGCTTTCATTGGAGTACATTTAAACTACTTATAATATTTTTGTTACGCTATCAAATAATTATAAATATAGATATAATTATTATATACATTATTATTTCAACAATTTGTAGTTAAAAAACAAATCACTCTTACATCAAATTAGAAATACATTTTATGTCCAAAAGTATTATATGACCAAATGTTTCATATATAACTTAAAAAATATGATTATCTAATAATCATACAACATTATGTTGGTTTAATTAAAAATAGAATTTAATTTATGCACTATCCTTGTGAATTAAGTTAACTAAATATTCATGGAACCTAGCTCCAGTTGCAATGCAGTCACAAGAGGCAGAACAGTGAAGGCCACGAATTTCTAAATTGGTAGAAGATCCGAAAGAAAAGAATGGGTAGAATTAAGATCCGAAGTTGGGGGCTTTTGAATTTTGTGTGTTGTGTGAAGAAAGAGTGAAGGATATAAGGGTGAATAATTTAAGGATTGGAAGCGGAGATGTGGCTGCACTTCGTTACTTGCCTTGTGCGAGGGATGGGAAATTAAGAACCACTTACTGTCTTTAGGGTAATACTAAAAATCAAGTGGCTCACAACTGAAATTCCGCCCAAGTCTTACTAACATGCTGTTCAATCAATTGGTCGACCATTCATTAATTGCATGGCCCTACGGTGTACACTTTTTAACATCATATTATAAATTGCTAAAATGTTAGAAAATGATATTTAAATCTAGTCGCATGATGTAATGGGTATAATTAACAATTTAACATATTCTCCTCAACGTACAGGTCAAACAACTCGTGCTCTGTATAAAAATGTGTAGTATAAAAGTGAATGAGAGAAGACTATTTTTTTAAAAATTCATACTAAGGATATTCTTTTGTCAACTTTGTAAAGATTAATTTTTTATACATAAAAATTATGAAAATAGATGTTGTATTTTTTAATTATGTCTCTTTATTTATATAGTAAGTGTGGATATCTAATTTTTTCTATTCCTTCTTTTATTTCAATATATCTAATCCAATAAGTAATTATGATAATTTTAAAAAGAATGAAGAAAAAATAAATAATAATAAAAAATTTATTGGGGTCCAAAAGAGAGTTTGATTTGCCTTGGCCTAGCTCTCTTGGCTATGTATTCGAAAAGGAAAGTCGTCTGGATGATGTGGCCCAACTCTCTTCCTAGTAATGTATCCAAAAGGGAAGAGCTTGCACACTATTTGACCCAACCGCTTCCTCTACCATACATCCAAGAAGGGGGTTTTCTACTCCTTTATCTTGCTATATTTCCTCCTTTATCTACCTCATTTTCATTTATTTTCTTAGTGTTATAACCTTGCTTTAGACGCACATGCTCTTTAGATGCCCATCAAGGCACTCTACTCCATTTCTATTTATTTTCCTAGAGTTACAACCTTTATTTGGATGTATAGGTTCTTTGGATGTCATATGGGTAGGCTACTCTATTTTCATTTATTTTCTTAATGTTACAACCTTTTATAGGATGCACAAGCTCTTTGCATGTCCATCTCGATAGTAAACTCCATTTCCATTTATTTGCGTAGCATTGTAGCCTTGCTTTGGATGCACAGACTATTTGGACGCCCATCTAGGTCGCCCCTTTCCTTTCCACTTATTCATTTTCTAATCTAGTTTGTCTTTGGACGCTAAGGTCCCTTTGGATGCTCAAGTCCTTTGGACGCATCCATACTCTTTGGACGCACAGGCTCTTTGAATGCCCATCTGGGTAGTCCACTCCATTTCCATTTAGTTTTTTAGTGTTAGACTCTTACTTTGGATGCATAGGCTCTTTCGACGCCCATCTGCGTAATCCATCCCATTTTTATTTATTTTCTTAGTGTTATAGCCCTGTTTTGGACGCACAAGTTCTTTGGACGCCCATTTGGTCCACTCCATTTTCATTTATTTGCTTAGTGTTACAATCTTACTTTAGACGCATAAGCACTTTGGACGCCCATATGGACAATCCACCCTATTTCCATTTATTTTCTTAGTGTTATTGTCTTACTTTGGATACATAGGCTCTTTGAATGCTCACTTGGACAACCTATTCCATTTCCATTTTTTTTTCTTAGTATTATAGTCTTGCTTTGGACGCACAAGCTCTTTAGATGCCTATCTAGGTAGTCTAATCCATTTCCATTTATTTGCTTAGAGTTATAGTCTTTCTTAGGACACATAGGCTCTTTGGATGCCTATCTAGACAGTCCACCTCATTTTCATTTATTTTCTTAAAGTTACAGTCTTGCTTTGGGCGCACATGCTCTTTTGACGCTCATCTGGTTAGTCCACTCCATTTCTATTTATTTGCTTAGTGTTACAACATCACTTTGGATGCAAAGGTTCTTCGGATGCTTGTGTGACTAGTTCTTTCCATTTTTACATATTTACACATTGTCTTAGCCCTACTCTAGACGTAAAGGTTCTTTGGATGCCCATCTTGATAGTCCTTTCCATCTCACATACTTGCATATTGCTCCAACTCCTTTTGGACACTAAGGTGTCATTGGACACGGAAGTGTCTTTGGACGAGTCTAGTCTCTCTTTGGACGCTCAAATTCCTTGAAAGCTCATCTGGGCAATCTTTTTTTTTCCACTTGTTCATTTTCTCATTTAGCCTCTTTTTTGACATTGAGGTCCCTTTGGACACTCAAGTCCTTTGGATGTCCATCTGGATAGTCTCTTTCCTTTCTACTTATTCATTATCTAATTTAGTCTCTCTTTGGACGCTTAGGTCTTTTAGATGTCCATCTAGGAAGTTCCTTTCCACTTATTCATTTTCTTATTTATCCTCTCTTTGGACGCTTAGGTCCTTTGGGACCTATTTGGGCAGTCCTTATCCTTTCCACTTGTTCATTTTCTCATGTAGTCTCTTTTTTTACACTCAAGTCCTTTAGACGCTCATTTAGGAAGTTCCTTTTCCTTCTAGTCATTCATTTTCTCATCTATCCTCTCTTTGGACGTTGAGGTCCCTTTGAACACTTAGGTCCTTTGGACCCATCTAAGTATTCCATTTCCTTCCCACATATTCATTTTCTAATATAGTCTCTCTTCAGATTCCCCCTTTGGATGCTAGAGCCTTTGGACGGCTCTTAGATCCTTTGGACACCCTCTTTGGACGCTCCTTTTGTACTATGGGGCTTTTGGACAACTCTTGGGTCCTTTGGACGCACCCCGAATCAACAGGCCCAAACCTTCCTTTTTTCTGAATTATGTTTGCTCCTAAAAAAATCAGAAAATAGTAATAGAAAAATGTCCAATAATAACATTCTTCGATTAGTAGAGGAAGTGATAAATTAAATGTGACATTTTATTTATCATGGAATGGTGTGACACAAGCAACGACGTCTCGATAACTCTAAATTCTCCTCTAGCACAAGAAATCAAAATTAAATAGTGAATTGATTTAGAAATACACCTATACCACTTTTGGGAATATGAATTGTGACAGTTAAAAAATCCCAAGAGTCTAAGAAAAATCAAAACTAGACCCAAATATTTTCTATCCCAAAGAATTATGTAATTTTGATACTCTGTTACACATGGAAATACGTAAAAATAAGGATCACTCTCGTCAAACCCAAAATACTAAAAATAATAAACACTCCTTTTATAATATTAAAATCTAATAATTTTTTGTAATAATTTCTTTATTTTAAGGTGAGATAAATACTTTAAAAGTTATAAATAATTTACTTAATTAAAGATAATAATTTATAATTATAAGGTGTTAATATATTTCCTATATATAATTTTAAATTCAAAATATGATTTCATATATAGTTCTTTTTCTTTCAAGATTTTTTCAATATTTTTTTTAATAAACATTAATAACAGCTTTACCTATATTTCATCACTATCTCTACTCCATCCTATTCATTTTAATTTTTATCTTTTCTATTAAAAAATTTGGTCGCCACCTTAGTAGGTAAATTATTCTTTTACCTACCAATTTTTTTTTTTATCAAGATAACGTTATTGAGATTTAAGAGTTTTTGTTCCCTTTAAATAGTCGCAACACATAGAGAGCGAAAATGTATAATAAACTATTTGAAAATCTTTTTCTGGCAATGTCATATTACCTATCGTGATAAACTTAGATGTCTAAAAAACTTTTAAGTATTACTAAAATCCTTCGTATATTAAAGTGACTACTCAACATGTACTTATTCTCAATAAAAAAAAAATTAATATAACTACTGGTAAGAATATCGTCAACATATACAACAAAAATTATAAAATTATTTCCACTATCTTCTAGTAAATGCACTTATATAAGGCATTTTACCTTAAACTAAAAAAAAAAGAAAAGACTACTGAGTGAAATTTCAAATACCATCTCCTAAAAGCTTGCTTTAACGCGTAAATGGATTTTTCAACGTGCGAACCTTAAAAACGAGAGTAAATACACCAACGTATTATACCAACAGATCAATGAATGTTATAAAGAGTTTCAAACCCAAAATCCAAAAGTTAACATTTTCAGATTAATTGTTATGAAACATTTAGACTATTAACAAAATTAAAAAAAAAATCAAAATAACATTTTTACAAAATTGCCTAAGAAACATCGTATGGACCCAAGATGGGTCACATGTGCCAACACATGCCTCATATGCGTATGGGGTTCGTTTATGGGTAGAAAACCCAGATTTTCAAAAACACATTTTATAACCAGTACAAGAAAAAATTCTCAATCCAAGCAACGTTTTGCTATAATTTTCTAGAATTAGAGGTACATGCAAAAGAGAGTCTCAATCACTTCTGAATTTCATGAAAAGAGAAAACTCAGATAAATTGAAAGTATATCCCCAAAAAAGGGTTTTAATTAGAGCCAACCATTTGATTCTCACAAACCACTCAATGAAATTATCTAAAATTTCAGGATGGTGGTTGTACTATGCCATCTTAAATGAAGCCTCAAATCAATTTGATAAATAATTGACACAAATAAAAGATCATTCTACAACTTAGTTAACTTTCCTGTATATTAGAGTTTAGACTATGAGTAATAAAATCCCTAAATTCATAATTTACGCATAAACAATAAATTTTCTAGATTTCAAAAGAATTTTCTTTGTTTTAAGTGAAAAATATTTGGATTGAATTAATTGTATGAAATTTACTAGTTATAAATCTTGCATAATTGACATATTTAATTGTGTCATTTAATAGTTATAAATCTTGTGATGGGCATGATTCAACGCGGATTGGATTCCACTATTAGATAATAACGATGTCGTAGGCATCCACGATGCCTCCTCAATAGTCTCTAACGACATCCCTACTTAACTTTTCACACGTTGTTTCATGTTAGTGATAGGTCCAATCCTTGGGGGCCTCTACAAACTGACACGTACGCCACATTCGTACGTGTGCATGTGACACTTGGCCTTTTCCCGGGCTTTGACCCTACGCCATTAGCTAGTGCTGCTAACTTCTACACCGTTGTCTCCCACCATTTCCCTATTTTTAATCTTATTTTAATATTTGAGGAAGCACTGCGTAATTAGGTCACACTTCACTCATACCATTATGGCCACGTGTCACACTCCCCGGTTTAACCTGCAACAAATTAGTAGAAGAATGGGTCCCGCAGGTTACACTTTAAAACATCATAATCGCTAAAAAGAGCATGCACTCACTCATCGTTTACTATCATTGCTAACAAAGGTGTATAGATTGAATTGTCGACTTGAGTTATCCCGAATAGAACTTAGATATATTAGTTTAAATACTTTATATTATTTTTAATTAAAATTAAACTTTTATTTCAGTCATTTGCATATTAAATGTGTTTTGGGTCTGATGTCTCTGATGTCTGATGTGTTTGGGTCGAGGAGTGGATTGCTCTGTGTGATAGAGGACTGATCTGGATTCTATGAAGTCGGAATTCACGAGTCAAGGTCAACTACTTGAAAAAAATAATAAGTTGTCAAATAATTTTTTAAGATTATAAATGTGAGATAAATTATGAGAGACCAATGTTTGGTTCGAACATTATACTTAGAATTCATCATTTCTCCTCAAAGATATATATTTTATAAAAGTAAAACTCAAATTTTTTTTAAGCTCAATGTGTTACATTCATCACTAAAATTATTATAAATTTTTTTTAATTTTATTATTAATTTTAGCTACCATTTAAATTAGTAGTTAAATTCTAGTTAATTAATTATTAATTAATTAGAATATTAATTTTTTAATTAAATTTAAATTATATTCATTTATACTTCTTATTACTATACATTAATTAAAAAATACTACAAATTTTAAAAATTTACTACAAATTAACTAAGATTATTTTCTTAACTAATTTGTTACTTATTTTACGCTATTACTAATATTATAGTAATTTTATAGTTAATTATTTTTATTAGAAATTAACCATAAAATAATTATTGATTTTAAAATTAACTATAAATTTATTTTGTAGTAAATTTTAAATTTTTTAATAGTGTATATTTCATAATGTTTCCAGTATTTTTTTAAACTAATTTAAGTATTTTTTTCCATTTCAGCATTTTTTTTTTCTATTACTATGGTAAATTAAGTTGGGTTCAAACCCAAAATCAATGGACTGGTCCGTCTCCTCATAATCATGAGAGAAAGACTTGATGTTTGGACTGTCATGTTCTTCTTCTTAGATTTATTAAATTCCTATTAGTAGTGGTAGTTTGAATTGTTTACATAATTTAAATTATTTTTCACTTATTTGTATTTTTTTTACCTATTTTCCTACTCATCTAAAAAGAACATTAATTTTTCCTACCTGTTTACACTTTTCCACTCATTTCTCATTCATTTTTTTATGATTTTTTCTCATTCATTTGAACAATCTTTCTTATCATTTGCATGGATTTTTATTACTCGTTTAAATAACATTCTAATTTTTCTGCTCATTTTATAATTTTTTATATTTATTTTTCTCACTTATTTGCATAAATTTTCTGGCCTATTTTGAACGTGTGCTCATTTACGTGAAATTTAAGTTTAGATAAATATCTGAATGCATATAAATGTAGGTCGTTAATTTGTGATTAATATATATATATATAATTTATAAATATTTTTTCTATAAAGAATTGTTTATGGAACACCCGTTGAAAGTTAGAAAGAATACAAATATGGGTAAGCGACGTGAGGTCACTGCATGCAAGGTCAAGTTTCAATGGCGGTAGGTACAATTAACAAACAGTGTCATTTTCCCCATTCAAATGAACCCAAAACCTAACTACTTTTGTTTGGTTCTCTAAGAACTAATAAACGTGCAAGCTATATATAGCGTGTACCCATTTGGTTTCTCCAATTGTTTTTATTCCGATAAAGAAACGCAACATTAGTAGTGCTATATCACCTTTCTCAATTGTCAATTAATGATTTGAAATGACAACTTTTCCTAAATTATTTGGCGGTGCTTCCCTTGTAAATCACACCTGTCAAATTTAGAGAAACATGTAGCAAATGCCCACCCCATTTCTTATATAATATCTTAGTGTACTACTAAAGAATCTTATTTTTATTTTTAATATCTTAATGTCTATTATTATGATACTTATTGGTATGCAAATTTTTTTTAGTCTAAGGAACGTGTACAATTAGTCTTCTTCGTCATGAGTTCACGCGGAAAAGGATTCAATTCATGAATCTCGTTTATCTGACGTCAATCGCTATCCAATATTATAAAATAATTTTTTGTTTTTGTTCTATATCGTGCCAATTAACCATTTGTATGGTTTATTTTATCTTTATATAGATCAAAATTGGCATTAAATTGATCGAACCCGCACCACTT
Source organism: Mucuna pruriens (assembly GCA_025330945.1). Classification (NCBI taxonomy): domain Eukaryota; kingdom Viridiplantae; phylum Streptophyta; class Magnoliopsida; order Fabales; family Fabaceae; genus Mucuna; species Mucuna pruriens. Next base: position 1,490,052 of record JAENHJ010000305.1, read on the forward strand.
TTAGTATTTATATTTATCAAAATAGTTTATTTTTGATGTATTATTACGATAATTTTGTTACAATGATATTTTATTATGTTTAGATAAGTAAGTACACGAAATATCATATTTATTTATTGATGTGTCTAACGCTTAATTAAATATAACTACAAAACTTTGTCATACTCATAAAACCCCAAATCAAAAATGGAATTCAGTTGAATTCAAACTATACCTTGATAATAAAGACAGTTCAAAAATTTAGGGTAAGAAAATATTTCTTGAAATAAATTATTGTTGCAACTAGGATTGTGAAAGGATATAGAAAAACTTAAAAAAATATAGATATAAAAATTGAGTTAAATGGAATAGGGTAGAGATAGATAGATAGATAGAATAAAGATGTGCTGTTACCAATGTTTATTAAGGAAAACACTAAAAAAATCTTGAAAGGAAAATGACCGTCTATGAAATTAGATTTCAAGTCCTAGAGTTGATATCATGTAGGGAATGTATTAGCACTTTCCAACATCTGTTGCAAACGATTATCTTTAATTAATTAAGTAATTTATGACTTTTAAAGTATTTATCTCACCTTAAAACACATAAAGTATTACAAAAGATTAAATTTTATTATTTCAAAATGAGTATTTGTTATTCTTTTTTTAGTATTTTAGTCTCAATAGGACTGGTCCCATGCTCCTATAGGTGTAATGGAGAAATCAAAGTTACGTAGTTCTTCGGGGTAGAAAATGTTTGTGTTTTGGTTTTTATTTTTATTGGACTCTTGGAACTTTTAAACTGTCACGATTTATATATCCCAAAATTGGCATAGGTGTATTTCTAAATCGATTCATTATTTAGTTTGAATTTCTTATGCTTGAGGAGAGTTTAGAGCCATCAAGTTGTCCCTGCTTGTGTCCCACGACTCAATGATGAGTAAGATGTCTCATCTAATTTATCACTTCCTTTATTAATCAAAGAATGTTATTATTGAATGCATGGTTCAAAAGGTCTTTAAGATTTTCAAGGAGCAAATGCGGTTCACAAAATGAAGGTTTGAGTACAATGATTTGGAGTGCATCTAAAGTAGGCATCCAAAGAACCCAAGAGCCATCCAAAGGTTTCATGGACCAAAAAAAGCATCTAAAGGGAGCGTCCAAAGGGTACAGACGTATCCAAAGACATGCAACATCCAAAGGGGGTGTCTAAAGGATGTAGGAGTCGTCCAAAGGGAACTTCTAAAGGCCCTTAGCGTCCAAAGAGTATGGACATGTTGAAAGACATGTAGTTTCCAAAGAAGGTTGGGTTAGAAAGATAAATTAGCAAAAAAGGAAAACGAGCCGTCAAAAGGCTTCAGCGTTCAAAGGGGTTGGAACAGCAAGTGAACATGTGAGAATGGAAGGGACTACTGCCTAGATGGGCGTCCAAAGAGCCTATGTATCCAAAACAAGGTTGTAACACAAAGTAAATAAATGGAAATAGAAGGAGAATGCTCAGATGGTTATCCAAAAGAACTCAACATCCAAAGTAAGGTTGCAACATAAAGTAAATAAACAAAAATGGAAAGGACTGCCCATATGAGCGTCCAAAGAGCCTATGCGTTTAAAGTAAAGTTATAACACTAAGTAAATAAATGGAGATGGAAGGGACTACCAAGATAGATGTTCAAAAAGCTTATGCATCCAAAGAAAAGTCTGTAACACTAAGTAAATAAATGGAAATGGAAGGAACTATTCAGATGGGCATCCAAAGAAAGGCTACAACACAAAGTAAATCAATGAAAATGGAATGGACTATCCACATGGGCATCCAAAGATCCTATACATCCAAAGAAAGGATGCAACACAAGGTACATAAATGGAAATGGAAGGGATTGCTCATATGGACATCCAAAGAGCTTATGCATCCAAAGAAAGGATACAACACAAGGTACATAAATGGAAATGGAAGGGATTGCTCATATGGGCATCCAAAGAGCTTGTGCATCCAAAGCAAGGTTGTACTACTAAGTAAATAAATGGAAATGGAGGGGACTGCCTAGATGGGCATCCAAAGAGCTTGTGCATCCAAAGCAAGGTTGTACTACTAAGTAAATAAATGGAAATGGAGGGGACTGCCTAGATGGGCGTCCAAAGAGCCAGTGCATCCAAAATAAGGTTGTACCACTAAGTAAATAAATGGAAATGGAGTGGATTGTCTAGATGTGCGTCTATAGAGCCTATGTGTCCAAAGTAATGGTGTAATACTAAGTAAATAAATGGAAATGGAGGGGATTGCCCAGATGAGCATCCAAAGAGCCTATGCTTCCAAAGTAAGATTGCAATACTAAGTAAATAAATGGAAATGGAAGATATTGTCCAGATAGGCGTCCATAGAACTTATATGTCCAAAGCAAGGTTATACCACTAAGTAAATAAATAAAAATGGAAGGGATTACCCAAATGAGCGTTCAAAGAGCTTGTGCATCCAAAGCAAAACTGCAATACTAAGTAAATAAATGAAAATGGAAGGAATTGTCTAATGGGCGTCTAAAGAGTCTATGTATCCAAAGTGATGTTAGATTAGCAAGTAAATTTATAAAAAGAAAAGGGATTGCACAAATGAGCATCCAAAGAGGGGATGAATCAACAAGAAAATAAATGGAATGGAAAGGGACTACCTAGATGGGTGTCCAAAGGATCTTAATGTCTAAAGAGAGATTGGATCAACACATAACTAATTAGAAATGGAGCTGAGGAAACAACCTAAAGGGTTGAGTTCGGAGTGTGTCCAAGGTATGGATGTTGGAAGTACTAGAAAAGAAATGTAGATAAATAGGGAACACTCCAAGGGGTTGTCTATGAGGTGCGTCCATATGGATGCTGGACGCAGTACAACAGAAAGAAAACAACCCAAAAGTATGTTTTAAGGCATCCTCCATAAATGCTCATGTCCAAAGACGCTCCAGCGTTGAAAAACATTTACATTACGAGGACTTTCAAGGATTCAAGTTTTTTTGTGCAAGGCATATTTGGATTGTATATATGAATGAAATTCAAATTTAAGGAAATCAGTGATACCTGCGTAGCTTCTTTTTGGATGGTTTTGCTTTTCGAGTTTCCACTGCAACTTCCTTCTTTCTCCTCGAGAGAGGTGATCTTTTATTCCTTTTGATTATTTCCTTCTTTAATCACTCACAAATGAACTCTCTAGTTTCTCTCTAGTTCTTTTTTCACTTTATAATTGTGTTTTGCTTTCCATTTTTTTTTCAGTTTTTGTACTCCTTTTCGCTCTCTTTTTCCTAGTATTTATAGAGTTCATAAATCGATTGTTTAATCTCATTTTCCTATTTTCTTTTGCAAGTTGGCCCTCTTGCGGTAAGGTATTTGGTGGCTGAAAACCAAGCATAGTAGAAGTTACAAAGAACAGAGTAGGGACTATGATCTCTTATGAGCTTCTAATGCGTGGTAGAGTCGCAAAAGTAAAGTTGCAGAACAAGTGAGATTGTGTATTGGATAGGAAAGGAGAGGAACTAGGTGCATCCTCTCTTGGTGTCCAACTGCATTGTATAACTGAGCAAAGCAGCTTTCCCGAATGTCCATGCCTACAATGACGTAAAGCAAGAAACCTAGCAGGAAAAAGGAATAGAAAATCCCCTCTTGGGTGCATGGTAGAGAAGAGGGTTGGGACGAATAGTGTGCATGCTCTTCCCCTTTGGACGCACTGCTAGGAAGAGAATTGGGCCAAGACATCCACCAGGCTTTCCTCTTTGGATGCACAACCAAGAGAGCTGGGCCAAGGAGTTCAAGCTTCTCCTTTGGATCCCTAAATGGATTTTTCATTATTATTTATTATTTTCTTCATCTTTTCAAAATTTTCATTTTCACTTCTTGTATTGGATATCTTGGAGTAAAGGAAGGGGTAGGACAAAATTAGGTGTTCACAATTATACATAATTCCTATTTTTCTCTTCTCTCTCGTGGAAACTACTCTACACATTTTATTTTCAACCATAATAGTTTGACACAACATATAAATTCTCAATTAATAATTACTTTGATAGCTTACCTGTCAAGAGAATCCTAAAAAATAAGTTATATTATCCATTAATTCAACAACTTTTTGATTAGTTTTAATCAATTAGTTTTAACTTCTTCACTCTTTGTTCTCCGAAGACTACACTAGATCAACCTCAGAAGTCTGTAAAGGTTTGAAGAGAGAGTCCAATAAAAGAATGTGACTTGAGTTAGAGAAAAAGTGATATTAAAATATTCAAACTAATTAATTTTAATCTCTTCATCCTTATATACATTTTTATTTATTTTTATTTATCTACGTGGGACTTGTTCTACTACATGAATGTTAAGTACACATGTTTATTTGTTGGTCAGTACTCAAAAGAATTTACCTGGTGGATAACTATTCTGCAAGGTCATTTAATTCCTTATGGTTTTTTTTGTTCTTTATGGAGTAAACCTTTCAAATGACTAGTTTACTTGGAGTTTGGATTCAGCAACTGATCCTTCTCCAACCCAACAAAGTCATGGTGTCTACCATTCCCCCTTGTTGTAAAATGTAAATACAACCTTGTACTCAAAGCTAAAATAAGGAAATTGATTTTGCACTAATAGTTTTACCTCCCAAGTTGCATCATCTACTAGAAGATCTTTCCATTTGATTGAGAATTGTCTTGTATGTTCTCCTATCAGCATGCACATTTTCTCTAATATCTAAGATCTTCTCGGGCTACGTAAAATCTTCATGTTGGACATGTAGTTCAGTTGGGAAGTTTAAGTTCTGCTTCATGTGAGCCAATTGTTTTCTTCAATTAGGTAATGTGGAACACTGGGTGTACTCCTGAAGGTAGTGTCAATTTCAATTTGTAGGACCCGTCTTATATCTTTCCATGATATAAAAAGGTCTAAAAAATCGTGCAGCAAGTTTTTTTTTTTTTTTTTTAATACATTGTGATATCGATTGCTCTAATGTGTGGCCTTAGTTTTAGAAAAACACATTTTCCAAATAAAAAATGTTGCTCCTTACACTTATCCGCATAATGTTTCACAAGATACACCGGTTAGGAAGACATAAAGCAAATTTAGATAGAATTTTTTTTATAAGAAAGTTATATGTTGAATTTTTTATTAATATATAATTTTTTCTTTATAAAAATTAGTAATAAATAATTTTTTGTTAATGAACATAAGTTTTAAATTTTAAGTTTTAGCCTTTGACCAATTACTATCATTCTTGCCAAGAATTCCCAAGTGGAAATCCCAATAGAGACTTCTCGGATGGGGGCGAGTTCTTATCTCTACTTCGTGTTGCGTTGGGTGAGTGAATACGCTTTTCCTTCCTACTCGGCCTTAGTTGAGAAGTGGCCGAGAGAGGAGGTACTAAGGACATGTCAACGTCCAAGTCAATATGAGCTGGAGTATAGACGAGTGTATAGTAAGTAAAGCATACTTGGTATGAGTGTGACTCCTCCTATTTGTAGAAGTTGGACTCGCGTTGGGCCTATGTGTGTTGGCGGTCCATACGAGGTAATTTCAGGGATATACACCTGAGGTATCGACGTGTATTTTGCTACGTATTGTGCTAAGTGAGTTGAAATATGCTTGACTCGCAATGAGAAGTCCTTGACCGAGTATGTACAATTATACTTCATCTACTCCTAGGGCTTTGGTAATTGTTGCTTGAGTTGCTTCAATGCTTATTCTTATTCTCTTAATTCACAACCTTCTTTACCCTAGTTTCCCACTCCACAAATCTGAGGACATTAGGTGGTTTCCTTCCATATACTACCTAAAATGGAGTGGTGTCGGTTGAAAAATATGAAAGATGAATTATGGCACAAATCTACCCAAGGTGGCCAATATAGTAATGATTTACCTAGAAAGGATAAAATAGGTCAGCACTTATGTGCTAGTTAAAACCCATTAAATAAAATGTAAGGTTTGGGTTAGAAATTTTGAGTCTAAATATTGATTAAATAAAGAATTTTTTAATCTGATTTGATAAATCATGTATCACTACTCGAATTATTAGGTTGGGCTAGCTTAATCATGTTTAGGCTATTCCAATCAGGTTTGAACTACTTACTTTTTTCTTATGACAAACAAATATTAATATTTTTTTTTTCTCTTTCGACTAATATTTTACTCAAATGTGACAATTAATTATTTAAAAGTTATCTAACATTGTTTCCATGTACATTTACGTGACTCTTGCAATAAATGAATTAACTTTTACAACAAAAACAAAAACTTTGCAACATTCTAAATATCTACAATATATATATATATATGTATATATATATAATTCATATGAATGTATGATGTGTAAATTATTAAATATATAGGTATTTATATTGTAACTCTTATAAAATGATAAATGATATTATCTTATAATACATAAGTGTTTTTTCTTTTTAATCACAAATATTATCTTTTTTTTCTAAATATAATAATAGAATAATATAAATATTTATATTTTATTTATTATACTAATATAAATATGATAATAAAAATAATTATCATAATAATGATTAGTCTTGGATTTTAGAGAAAAAAAATCAACTAAATAAAAAAGTTAGTTTGGTCTTAAAAGCCTATATTTCACATAAGGTCGAGTTTGGGCCTTAATTTAGAAGACCGAATTAAATTAGGACCTTTTTAGCTTGGATCAATATAGTTCAACACTTGCATGAGGTTGACATGCAATAAATTAAGTAACTCATTTTACCACCTCTAGATTTACGACTTTCTTTTGGCCATTAATTTCTTTGTGAGTTGCATGATACCAAGGATTTCACTATTATTAAGTTAGGATAATAAAACAAGAAGATGTGCCTAAAATAAGGTTGAGCATGACATAAGTAAAAAAAAAAAAAGTTGAATTAATATTGAAAACTTTAAAAAATTTAATATTTTTCTAAACTTCTGTTCAAATTAAGATTAGTACTTAATTTGTTTAAAGGATAGTTAGAGTGTTTAGAAAACTAAGTGTTTGAACTTAGAAACCAAATACCAATTTTAGAAAGATGGAATGAGTGAAATTAATTGATAAAAGTATGGTAGAAATCAAGCAAATTGTACCGAGTCTATTTCTGTATGTTAAGGTAAATATGTTTAGATCAGAGGTTAGAGATCAAAAAATTGTCTTTCAAGTTTTTTTATTAGCTTTTATGATCAACCTATAAGCTTTAGAAAATTATTTGTTTAGCTTTTTGAATAAGCTTCTAAGTATATGCATAGATAATGATTGTTATCACCAGATAGAGAGAATTTTGAATAATTTGTGTAATAATGGAAGGTGTGTAACATTAACAACAACATATACCAGCCATAATTGGTAGTTAGGTCGCAATTGCCAGATTTTGGTAGTTAATTTCAGTTAGCCATATTTAATAATGGCTACTGGATTATAGTTTTCTTCTAGAGGGTAACTGGTTGGAAGCATATTTTTCTCACTAGTAGTCAATCAAAATTTGTGATTGGTCCCCATGAGAAGTGGGGATTGGGTTCTTGCCTAGTACATGCATTATCATAAAAGCATTGCCTCCTTATATTGTTTGAGCTTTTATAGAAATGATTTGGCACTGGATTAGAGATATACATAAAACGTGTCTCTATATAAATGAACAAAAAAAAAAATCAAAGAAGTTTAAAAGCTATAAGAGAATTATTGCTATATATATATTGGATAAGTGGATGATGATGATAAGGATTAAGTTGTAATATAAAAAAAAGGAAACACGTATACTCCCCTTGTAGTTTAATTAATTAATAATTACTATATTTGCTTCATAATAAGAAAATAAAAACATAAAATAAGACTACCTCTAACGATATTTACCAACAATGAAGATGAAATTTAAAAAAAACTATAATAATCAACACACTGTAAGTTATATATATATTGATCGTGATTTAGGTTATGAATTTTTTATTAAAATAGAAAATTTTTAATAATTTTAATTTTTTTTAACTTAAAAGAAATGATACAAAGAAAAAAGAGTGAGAGTGGAATGAGAGGAAAAAAAAGAGAGGGGAGAGTGAGAAGGGAGAAAGATGAAAGTTTTGAAGTTTCTTCACATAACTATTTCTAAGAAATATTTGCTTCGCTTTTTTTATAAAATTAAGTTGTGTAATTTTTAAAATGTTTTTAAAAAATGTGTTTGACTCATTTTTTTCCTTTTCAAGAAAATAAAATTAAAAAAAGTGAGTCAAAAAACTATTTTATATTAATAGAGGTGTTGGAGTGAGTGAAAGTTAAAGGGTTAATTTAAATAGCTTATTTATAATATAAATTGAACTTTAAACATTCATTTTTAATTTATTGAGCATGTCTAATATAAAACTGACAATCAATGTAAGTTAGGTTTGAATGGGATGAGTTAATTTATTGGTTATTATAATTCTCAAATTTATTTATTTGTTACGAACCTGAAATTCTTATTTTATTTATTTATTTATTTATTTATTGTGTTTGTTATTATTAATTACTGTGTCGTTGGATTTTATATATTTATATTTTTTTTTAAATTATGTAAGTCATCTCATGAGTTAACTTCTAAACTAACCCATAGTAAACTGAATCAGATTATGTATTTTTTGACTAAAAGAGAGTTGAGTTACTTTACTTTTTAAGTAACTTGAGTGAGCCAACTGAATATTACTGTTTATATAGATTATCGTAGTAGGTGAGATCCAGGGAGTAGGGGACATTTTGAATTATTGGTATGAAAAGAAAATGAAACATTAAATGAAATTATCTTGTGTTTCTAAGTCTACATTAATTTTTAGAGTTTTCAAAGAAAAATGAAGAAATAACTCACAATAATGGATTGAACTGCTGGATGGGTGAAACACCTCACACTCTCAGTTTGAATCGGTTTGTTTAAGTCGGTAATTGGATGGAACAATTAATATAAATTTACATTTTTAAAAAATGTCTTAATATAAACCTTTAATTAGATGGATGACTCTGCAATCTGTTAACTATTTAATCTAAAAGTTTAACAGTAATGTATTGTTTTATATTACTATTTAGTTATAAATTATTATTAATATAATTTTTAGATAATTATCATAAAAATTAACAAATTTATCATGTATTATGATTTATGATAAAATAATAATATATTATTACATAATTTATTTTCCCTTAAACTAATTTAATATATTTTTTCTTCTTTTAAAATGGTTATTTTTCAATTTTTTATATGAGCAAATATAACATACTATATCTGTTTAACACATAAATTTCAACATCGTACCTAGATATGGTAATTAAATTTAAACTCATAGTTACCTATTTGAATTTGTTTCTACTATAATACGAAAAACTCGTTTTGATTATGAATAAGATTGGGTTCAGGTTTTCCCAAGTGTGTCGAATACAAGAATATATCTATTTACCACGTCCCTACACCCAATTCTCTCTCTATATATATAATTATTTTCATATTTAATAATTAAAGTAATAATAATAATTAAATAACAAAGATAAAATTATATATAATTAAAAATAAATTTTAATTATTAAATAATTTATAAATTCTTTAATATTTACTAATTTTTATATATTATTTAAATTAAAATATAATTATTAAATTAATATATTTTTTATTTAAAAATATATAAATAAATTAAATAAAAACATTGTAAAATGAGTTGTTGGCAAATTTATCCAACTTAATAAAATTCACAAAATTGAAGTTGAATTTATTTTTTTATCTTCACCTTTTATAAACTTGAATCTACTCTTGTCTTGGCTTTTGTGGAGAAAGAGATGGAGAGTCCGCTCCGACCCTGTTGTCCTCTTCGTCTTCGTAGTTCACTTTTCTTTCCCTTACCTTCACTCTTTCTTCTTTCTGCCTCCTCTCTGGGGTATGTGGCTTCTCCTTTTTTTTTTTTTTGAACTATGTCGATTTTTTTTTCTTTTCAAATATTTTATAGAAATAAGATTTTATAATGTAAATTTATATTTACTAAAATTAATTTCATAATATAATTTTTTATATATTATGAAAATTAATTTCTGTATTAGTCTAAAAATACGTTAAAATTAATTTTTGAAAAGAGTAATTTTACAAAAGGAAAATACAAATAATGTGCATAGAGCAGAAGGGAGTATTTGAATAGAAACTCCAAAAGAAAATGTGATCATAACATGGGTGTGAGTGGACTTTCTGGATCCAATAACTGCCTCATGGCAACAATTTGTTAGTGTACATGTAATTCAACTTCTGTATATAATATTCCTTGCTTTGTCTGTTTATCTCGAAAGGTTAAACTTATTACCCGAAGCAAATGATTCAAATATACTTTTTCACATTAAGTCATTAACCTATTTTTGGATTGTGTTTAGGTTAGAAAGAACAAAATGGAACCATCTTATTCTATTTTTTTTCCTCTTAATATTACATTTTTCAACGAAACTAAAAATTAATTACTTTTTAATTCACATCAGATTGTGTTCTATTTTGAACTAAATGAAACATATAACAAAACCCGTATGAATTTTTCCTTTTTGAAATGTCAATCAAATAGAAAAAGACTCCTTTAATTACTTCCGTTTTTTTTCTCTTTTTCATTCAAATAAAATTTGTCTTCTTTTTTCATTTTGGCACAAATGGGAAAGCAAAAGTTTGTGTGAAGTGCTCATTAATTATTATAACTCAGATGTACTTCTTCCCTATTTTATGTTGTTTGAGAGCACCATAGTTCCAAGCTATTCTCGTACCAGGCTTGATATCCCTCTCAAAAAGTGTGGTACCAAGGTACCAAAATAATCTTCGACAAAAGCCAATTGGAGGTGAAGTCCACTAAAAATTAAAAATAAGAGTATATTAAAGAATTTTATTAGCATTTTTCTTGTCAAAATTAGTTTTCACTTCAACCGCATTGTAACTAGGTTGGATTAAGATAAGTTTGAGAAACAAATGAATTGGTTCTGGATTGGGCTTGTGGGCAGCCCCAATCCTAATGGGCAAAACCCATATTGGTCTAATATGCTCCAAATTGACATGGTAACTGCACAATCTTACAAACAACCGTGATCTCTACTGTTGGTAAATTTATAATTCTTTTTTAACTTAAGATTTATTTTTAGGTTAAAAAAATTGGCCAGTGAGTTCTTACATCTTGACATTGGGAAATGGGAATAGGGTGAAGGAGAAGGAACCGCTACTAATATTAACATATTTAAAACTCATCTTTATATAAAAAGAACTACTTTTATTTAGAACTTCTATTGAATTTTGTTCGGTACAACATTTTTTTTTCAAGAAAGTTAGGCTAAATGTATAGTAGGATGAGAAGTCTTTTGTAGAAAAAAAAAACACTTAATTATAGCTAATATTATTTATTAGACAATTACTATTTTAAGCTTAAAAAAAACTATTAATAAGTAAATGTTTTAAAGAAGCCCAAAGCTAAATCTTTATCTACTTTAACATTGGGATGGCCTGACGATCAAGTCAAAAGAGATTTAAATTTTGAAATAAAACCCACATAAAAATATTTAAAAATCAAATAAAAAATATGGAATAATAAAATTTAATAAAAATAGAGAGGTAAAGGTAGACATATATATCAAGTTGGGTTGAAATTTTCTCAATCAAGATGATCCAACTCATATCAAGTCATATCAAACAAACCCATAACAACATCAACAACATTTTACCTTTGAGTCGTGTGGATCAATTAGCAGCTTAGCCTTAAACCCAACTAATAATCTAACTAGCTTTAAATTTTTGCACTGTAGACGGACCTTACATCGTGCAATATTTCCTATACTATAGATCCAATACCATTTCACTTAAGACCTAATTGACAATAATTTTGTGCTCATTTCTTAGACACTTTTCTCATTCTATCAATCAATATGCAGTATTCCGAGGAGACCTTTGGAAGCCTACTATCAATTAAAGGTGTTCCTAATCACAAAATTTGCAAAGGATCAACCTTTCACTATGTTTTCATATTAGGGCAAGGGAAAAAAAAATATACTAAGGTTTCAGATTAGGCAGGAATTTATCATTGAACGATCATGCTGTATTTGCAACAAAAATGAACCTAGAGGGCTGCAATTCACGATGACTGATGTCAACCAAATGATATAGACATTAATCCAATCTCAAAAACCTACTAGCAATGCCTAATGGAATTAACAAAAAAGACTTAAAAATCACACTGTACACAGTTTCCTCCTCCATCTAAAACAAGCACTTGCCGCTGAAAGACTTTCACAACCTCATACACTATTGCAAGTTTATCCTACCATTTATAATTAGAACAAAACTTAATGCTATTCTTTACATACTTAGTGTTATTTTCCAATCAAAGTTAGAGTCTGACCCAGTAATCATCCTTATTTTTTTAATCAAAATTAAAGTTTTGACGTAGTAATCACCTGATAAAAAAATTATATTAGAAGTCAACATAAATGATCGAAATAAAATTCTAATTTTGATTAAAAAAAAAAAACACAAAAACATCTCAAAAACTTCATCTAAGTTTTGTTCCAGTTTACGCAACACAAAAAGAAGATCATCATTCACTGAAGAAATACAAGAACAACAAAAGGGAAAACATTAGGGACACAGCATAACCTCTATAAAGTATAAACAACTTTTAAATTTCATTATCATCCATGGAGTACTATAGTATTAGTATAACTTCACTCATCAACAAAGCAGTTCTTTAAATGTTTAGTGGTATTCTCCAATCAAAATGAGAGTTTTAACCCAGTAATCATCCTTATTTTCCGATCATAATTGAAGTTTTGACATGATAATTATCCTAATAAAAATTACATTAAAGATCAACATAAAATACAGAAATAAAACTTCAATTCTGATTAGAAATCAACACCATAGGTTTTATTCCAGTTAAACTAACCCAAAAGTAGGACCATTATTCACTGAATAAATACAAGAACAACAACCAAAGGGAATATCAAGCACACTGCACACAGCATATCCTCTATAAACAACTTAAGAAAGTTCATTTTCAATTACCTAACTGTTAATTTATAATTATTCCTTAATTATTTGTATCAAATTTTACAATAAAAATATAATTAAATGATATTCTTAGCAATAGAATTATATAACTATCCAGAATCTAGACACACGTAGGCTTCTACTCAATTTTTTTTTCCTGCCTTTATTTTTATTCATTGTCTTTGTGTTTCTTCCTTTTTTAATTCATTTACATTCAAGACCTTGTGTAACACACAAGATTCTAATTCTAGTTTTCATATATTTTATAAAATACATATTATGTTAGTTTTTATGCATCTTAAGTACTGCATAATTGTACATCAATGTAAAATTTTATTAATATGATTTATACAATAAAAACTTTAATTCAACAATAAATTTATTTTTAAGATGAAATTATGTAACCAAATTTATTCAATCGTGAGAGTAATTTTGAACAACATTATTGTAAAACTATTACTCTTCATATGTGGCTGTAGCTTAAGAACCACCTAATTAGCTAGGACTTACTGGTTTAGGCTTCTAGATGATATTTACTAAAAGCGAATCAAAGAACACGACTATAGCTACTGCCTACTACACAATAACTGAAATAAAACTACAATTCTGACTAGAAAACAGTACAAAAAACACCTAAGAAATTACATATAAGTTTTATTATAGTTAAATCCAACCCAAAAAGAAGATAATCATTCAGTGAACAAATACTGAAACAACAACCAGATGGAAAACATCAGGGACACACAATTCGTCATATCCTCTAATAAAAGTTTACACAAAAAATCATTCTAGTAACTGTAAATCTTTAGATGCATTTGATGCTATTTTCCAATCAGAATTGAAACATGACCTCGGTAATCGTTCTAATAAAAGTTTACATTAAAAATAAGTGTAAATTATTGAAGTGAAACTTTAATTGTAATTACAGAATAACACCAAAAACACTTAAAAACTGTATCTAAGTTTTGTCTTTTTAACCCAACCCCAAAGGAAGATCACCATACAGTTGACAAATGCAATAACAACAACGAAAGGGAAAAAAAAATCAGGGACACAGCATATCCTCTATAAGCAACTTAAGAAAGTCCAGGTTCATTCATTGATCATGACAGTATAACTTCATTCATTAACAAAGCAAAAAACTGTTCATTGCAGCAGAGCACAAACATTTCTCCAAAAAACCACAGCAGGCTCTACAATTCAGTCAGAACTCTCTCATTAAACCATCAACAGCATAAAAAACAAAAAAACTCGAATAAAGTTATAAACACTAAGAATCCCGACTCCAAACACTACCGCAATAAATTCACTTACTAGTAACTACTGAACCGATCAATAGAAGAAAAACAAACAACCTTTACTAATCAACCCAACGAACTATACACACTATGCAAAAGTGCAAAAACGTTAAAAAAAAAATCCTACCCACCAAAAAAGGAGAAGAAGCCACGTTTGGGCTGTTCCTCGACGACGACGGCCTGCATGGTATCCTGCTCGACGAGCCTCCAGGCGGCCTGCTCGAACGCCAAACCGGCCAAAGTTGGAGGCTTGTTGAGAACAAGAGGGTAGCCTCTGTTTGTGCTTCTAATAACTTCGCAATCCTCGGGAATAACACCGAGCAGAGGCAACCCTAGCATTTCTTGCACGTCCAACACCGACATCATGTCCTCGCCCTTTATCATATCGGTCCGAACTCGGTTCACTACCATCTTGATGTCTCTAATTCCGTCGCATTCGAGGAGACCGGTAACACGATCGGCATCGCGGAGGCTGGTTATGTCGGGAGTGGTTATTAGAACGGCCTCGTTGGCGGGGGTGATGGCGGTGATGAAGCCGGCGTCGATGCCGGCCGGGCAGTCAATGAGGATGAAGTCCGGGGAGCCGTTGGGACGCGATTTCAGCGCGTCGACGAGCCACGTGAGTGCCTTGCCGCCGAAGCCTAGGGGGAGCTTTGAGCGAGGCTTGGAGATGCAGAGGAGTTCGAAGTTGGACCAGCGCTTGTCGCGGACCAGGGCTTGGTCTAAGCGGCAGTCGCCGTTGAGAACCTCGATGACTGTGTAGTTGACGCGATTCTCCAGGCCCAGGAGGAGGTCCAGATTGCGGAGGCCCACGTCGGCGTCGATGGCCACCACGGAGAAGCCCAGCCGGGCCAGAGAGAGCCCGATGTTGGCCGTCGTGGTCGTCTTTCCCACGCCCCCCTTGCCGGAGGTGATCACGGCCACCCGTGGGGTGGTTCCCGAGAGTTCCGGCTTGCGATTCCACTGGAGGAGGGCCGAGGGTTTCGATTTGGGGGCTAGGGTTTTGGATGGTGGGGAGTGTGGGCGGAGGAAGAATGGGGGGTTGGGGGCGGTGGTGGCGCCGGGGAGAATGTGGAGGGAGGGCATTGGGGAAGAGGGAGAAGGAGAAGAAGAAGAAGAAGTACAGTGGCTCAGTGACCACTGAGAGAAGTGAGAAATGGAAGAGGGGAAGCTGATGCTTTGTGTTTCACTGTTTGGGCTTAGCTTTTTCTTTTTCTTCTTTTTTTTTTTTTTAAGTTTCTAAACTTTTTTTAAGAAAACTACTATTTTAGTTTTAGTCTTAAAATTGTGAGGCGTGAATGCGTGATCTATGGTAATAGTATTTTTTTAGACTCAAAAAATATTTAATATTTTTATAATATTTATATATATATATATATATATATATATATATAATATTTCATTTTATAGCTTACAGTTATTACATTCTACAATAAAATTAATAATAAGAACTATAATAGTATTAAATGCGATATTAAATTTGAATTTCTTAAAAAAAAAGTTTGAGATTTAAGTTGTGGTTTGAGTGGAGATATCCTATTACACATGTTTAATAATTTTTTTTTTGCAATAAAACTTATGAATATTTTATAACATAATTATAAAAATAATAACTTTATTTTTTTATTCAAGGTAGACTCGGATATTCTCTCTGTCAAATGCCATAGAACTAGTATAATCTCGAAAAATATAAATCATCCGTGAAGTAACAATTTTTTTTTTCACCACATTTGTTTTCTATTCACTAATTACGAATGAAATAATACAATAACAAATAAGTACTATTAATAGGAAATTATTTTTTTATGGGTTTTTTTTTCCGTAATCTTGCTTTCCACAACTGACAATAATATTTTTGCATACTTCGAAAATTGATTAAAAAATAATTATTTTTAATAATGTTATTTTTTATTCTGTTGGTGAATTTATGCTAGATTTAATTAGTTAAATATGTTTTTGTGTTTATAGAATGAGTTAATTTTTGTTTCGATTTATAAATATTTTTTTGTTTTTTATTAATTTAAATTTTGAATTTTTTTTTTTTAAATAAATAAAATTTGATTTTGATCTTGTAAAAGATTTTTAGAACACTTTTTTATCTTTTTAAATTATTTTTAATTTTCATCATTCATTTTAAAATTAATAAATAATATTTATTTTAAAACTTAAAAAATTAAGACTCACACGTTAACATGGTAGCACACGTGCTTCATTAAGTTTTATTCTATGATTAACACATTAACTTTCATTAAACAAGTAAATAATTAATTATGTATAACGAGGCACTAAATTTATTAATTTTATATTTTAAAATTTTTAATTTATTTAATTGAAAGCATATTTAACTTTCAAAATTAAAACAAGAAAATGCACTTAATTACATACATTTATGAATTTGAGTAAAATATCTAAAAACTTTACATTTATTTTAATTGATAATTTTTAAAGTTTAAAGAATATAATGGTTATGATATAATTGTTTAATATTATCTAACTTTTTAAAATTTAAAAGTTATTTAATTAATATATATAATTTTAATGATAATTTATAAGCAATTTAGTATGTTTTAAATATTAATTGAAAATGTTAAAATATAAGTATTGATTAAAAATTAAATTTTAATTAAATAAATAATTAAGAGAAAAATATGTTAATATAGTTTGATATTAAAATTTTAAAAAGTGTCATGTAAGAAAGATAGATAATCAAATTAGTATTTTAATTTGTAGATTATATAGGACAAATATTTTTTATATATTTAAATTTTACAATAAATAAATATTTTGAATATATAAATTATGTTTTAAATTTATAGTGAATAAAAATTTAAATTATAATATGGGAATTTATAATTATTAATAATTTGTTTTAAAAATGATTAAAATTAAATTTAGAAATAAATATACAAGAAGAAATTAAAAAAAATAATTATACAAATTAATAATAAAGATAAAAAGAGTGTAGTTTAAGATGATTGATAAAAAAAAATAAGTGATTGATTGTGGGTAGTATTTGTAATACACATCCATAAAAGAAAGAAAATCTTAAAAAGGTATAATTGTGGGAGTTAAAAATACGAGAGTCTCACTTTTCTAAGTTATTTTTCCTTTGATATCAAATATAAAAAAAATCACATTTATTAAGAAAATTAGTTAATTTTAATATTTTAAAAAATGATTTTTTTCTTAAATTACTCTCTATTAAAATTTAATGTAAAGAATAAAAAAGATTATCATTAATTGAAATTTGTTTATATTTGATATTAATGTTTATAATTTTTTTCTTATATTTAAAATTGAAAGGAGCATATTTTATTTTATAATTTCACAGTAGTTTAGAAAGAAAATATATATAAAAATATTTTTTTTTCAAATATGAGAATTTAATTATTATTTTTATAATGAAGTGAATAACGAATTGAGATTCTTTATATTTTTATAAAATTTTATATAATCTCAAACGTGAAAAGTTTTATTATGTAATAAGAACATTATTGGCTTAAAATAACTAAATACGAGCTGAGCCAGAAGGTTAGATCGAAATGACATATTATATCCTTCTTTTAGGTTGTCGATAATTTAGTTCTCTAGAATAACGTATCAAGGTTATACATTTCCCCTTTACATAATTTAATATTCTCACCTTTTTATGCCATGATATTACTTTGTTCATAAGATAATTACATTATTAACTTTGATCATTTTATTATTATATTTAACATTGGTGAGTTATATCATTACATTGCTAACATCATATTACCTTATTTACAAATAGATATCATATTAATAGTGTATATTTCATTTTCACTCTCGTAAAACATAATGACACGCATCAATAACTTCGTATTGAACTTTCTCTTAACACCATATTTCATGTTTAACAATCTTTGTAGTTCTTCGCATCTCTAATATTTTAAATATATATAATTCTCAAACACGCACCATTCAAGTTCCAACACATTTAGAAGGATGAAATAAATTAGAGGAAACCACCTAGAGAATTATGGCTTGCGTATTAAAAATTCAATAGCCATGGTTAATCCTCAATGACATGAAACAAAACAAACTGTGTTTCATTATCTATCCTTGAATTTCAATGGCTTTTGGAAGCCATTTCCATCAATCTTGAGCTCAATTTTTCTCCTTATCTCACGTCTATTAACCTTTAAATACAGATTTATTAATCCAATACTACCTAAGCTAGAAAACCAGGCCAATAACACATGCTCACAAATGCAAATAATAATAAAAAAGGGGAGATTTTAAGTTTCGACGTGGGGTAATATATTATCTCTAGCCTCTTAAGCAAGAGGTAAGTCCAAAATAAGGCTCTTGCTTTTGATATTCTTTCCTCCTTTGAGCTATAATTTTCCATCTTCTCTTTTTGTTTTTCTTAATCTCATTGTTTGGATTTTCTTTGACATATAGCTTAAATTTCCCTTCCAATTTCTGTGTAGCATCTCTGATTTTAAATATTATTAAAAAATTTTAAGAAGAATCCTTTTATGACCTCATATGTTAAGTGGTTAAGGATATTTTAAGCATTAATATTTATGGTTATCCTAATATTAAAAAGTAATAGGAATGAGAAAAAGTAACTTGACTTTGAAATGCAAAGAGGGGTTGAACCCTCACCTAGCCAAGCACACCCACGTTTTATAAGAGAGAAAGAAGGAATAGAAAGGAAGAAAGAGAAGAGAAGATAAGAAGAAAGAAAAAAAAAATAAAAGAAGGCTGAAGACCAAACTCTAAAGTTCATCTTTGTGCATTCCTAAATCCTCCATCCTCAAATTGTATAATTGTTTTCCTTTTTATTTTCATTTTCATTTTACTATTTATGATTAGGGTTCTTGAGGGATTTTTTTATGTTTACAAACGATTAATGTGCTCATAAAGTAGTTTTGATGTTTAGAAACATAAGAGAAACGATTTTAGGACATGAACGCGTGTGTCATAGGTGGATTAAAAGCTATGGAAGACCCTCGTAGGATTGCAAATCGAGTTTTCATGATTTTCTATTTGTCGTTTTGCATTAAGCATGAGCCCCCTAAAATCATGGGTTTGAAGCTTTGTTTTATGGCACTAAGCGCAAGAACTCTAGAGGTAGATGTTTAATGTCCTATTTTCTGGCTCTAAGTGACATTATTATGTCACTAAGTGTAAAATCCCCATAGACTTGTGTTTGGTGCTCGTGTTCTAGCACTAAGTGTAACCTACTTTATGTTAAGCCTACGACTTCCAAAACCTAGTATTTGATGTTTTATATTATGACACCGCTAAGTGTTGGGTTGAGCTTACTAAACACATCTTTACTTGTGCTAAGGTAGATCCTCCATAAGGAAAGTTCATTGCCTCTAGTGATGTGGTGGTAAATGCAAGTCCTCTAGAATAGAAAGTTAATGTTTCCTCTTCAATATTAGAATGAGAAATGTTATGTATTTGTTTCCTATGCTTCCTAGCCTTAATTCTTGTTGATACTTGATTTTTTTATCTAGTATGTATTGGAACATAAGTCTATGTGTCCAAAATCACACAATTATTTTGATGAACATTGTGGAAATAAATAATATATTATGATTAACTAGTATTTTTTAGATTTCATAAGAACTGCAGGTTATTGGACTTAAAGGTTGGAACGCATTCGTTTAAAGAAAATTAGTTTAAAATATGATTTCATTTATTGTGGTCACAAAGAGGTCATCATCTATAAACGTATTTAGCATCTATAAAGAGACTTATTGTGCAAAGGATGTATTTAGTGTCCATAAAGAGACTAACGTCCAAAAAAGTAGTCAAACATCCATAGAAGAGTTCAACGGTCATAAACATGTTCACTATCCATAAGCGAACTCGACTTCCATGAAAATCCATTGTCCAAAGAAGAGATCATCCAAAATGTACGTTATTCCATTTAGGAAGTATCTCTCGAAAAATGTAAAAAGTTGTTTAAAATTATCTAACTTTATCACGTAAATAATTGTTTTAAATGGAGAGCTTGTTATCATAATCCGACATTCAAATTTCTACCTAATGTGCTACTTTGAGAATGTATTTCAAAATAATCAAGTGTTCTATCAAATATTTTATATTGCAAGTCAAGATTGATAAAAAGGCCTATATTATGACTTCTTTTAAAAGGAACAAATAAAAATTCTTTTCTTATCAAATAGTAATCAACACATCAAATTTGGAGAAAGTCAGTTTTTCTTTAACACAATTTTTCTTTGTCTTTAAAAAAAGAAGAATTTATATAGAAATATAGCAAAAATCAATCAAATATTATTTAATGTTAACTCAACCACTCCACACATACAAATAACATTCAATTGTAAAAACACATGGTTATTCAACAAGGAGGAGGTGAGAGTTGGAATCTAAAACTCATTTTTTTTATTAAGGGTAAAAATAGAAGATTATAAGGAAGTGGAAAAGTTAGAGATTATGATTTTTTTCGATTGTATTATGTTTGGTCACTAAATTTATATAAAATAATTGCACACAATAAATTTTAATTATTTTAATAACTTTTTAGCAACCAAAAATAATTGTACAAAAACAAATATCACCATGTATTTAATTCATATTGTTGCGATTGAATTAGGGAGTGCCTGTGTTTTTTTTTTCACTAAATAATTGTTTTCTAATTTGACAGCTAAACTTTCTAGATTCTTTATTTTGGTAAAGATTTTTATTATTAACTAAATTGGTCTTGCGGGGTAAAATTTGAGCTTAAAGGTTAAATTATATTATACATGAATCTGTTATAAAACGTTTTAAATAAAAACAAAACAAAAATGTAAATTAAGCATGTGGAAAAGTAATTTATTTTTATACAGGAAGAGTAAGTAAATGGAGAATATAAAATCTAATAAAACCGATTATTGTAATTATATATTGTTTTCTCAAACCATAAAAATAAAACAAGAGTTAGAGGTTAATAGTGTTTTTCAGTGTACGAGATCCAAGTTTAAATTTAGTTTTAGAAGTCATTTCTTAATTTTCAAGTGATTTTTGTACCTATTGTGTAGTCTAAGATATCTAGTTTCCTAAAAAAAATGGATTGCAAATTCATTAACCACATGCAGAGGTACAGAGAAAGGATTAAGGCATGTTTTGGTGAAAGTCAAATTGACAGCTAAGTCAAATTGACAGCTAACTCAAAATAACACAACTTTGCAACCATGTAATCAATAATTTATTCTAACCAATAATGACCAAAAATACATTTTAAATTAATATTAGAACACAAAATAGAAGTGTTTCATGTAAGCTTTCCTTACTCAAAAGAGAGTGTCAAAGTGAGAGAGAGCATTTTGTAAGGAGAAAAGAGAAAACTTTATCTCTTGGAGCCAAAATCTTAAATCAACCTACATGAGCCATCAACCAACCATTTTTACCATAACAAAAGCAAAAAATCTTCATGATGAGAAGAAGAGGAACATTCAACCAAAGGAAGAAAAGAGAAGAAAGAGATGAAACCAATCTTATCAAAAATAATAAAGGACCAAGGCAAAGAAAGAAAGAACATAACTTTGCTTTTGATCGTGAACTTTGAACTTGGAGCTTGAAAGTTTTGGGACTTAGGATTTTGGGGAGAAGGAGAGCAACCAAAGTGAGAAGGAGTGTGGGGAAAGCTACAATTCCAAATAGAAGAAATGGGAAGAATTGGTCAACAAGTTAAAAAAACTCCTTCAACCATTGCAATAACTCCTTGAACAAGTCTATGCCGACACAATGAAGGGAGGAAAGAGAAATTGAATTTATACCAATTAATACTATTAAAGATAAGGTTAGATAAAATAGGAGAGTGAAAAATCTATTAAAGCTTAGTAAAAATGTGTTAATTACGCAATTAATTTCTAGTAACTCTTTCCAACGAGGTAATCACGTGCTAAAATAATTTAAGACCTCTAGATAATTTTAGAGTCTCATAGTATTTTTCTAAATCTCAAAAAACTAATTTGTATTTTTTATAACCATATTAAAATATTATTATTTTAATCAATTATAATTAAATCTTTAAATTTTATCGATGGAGTACAATTGCATTTTTAATAAAGCACCCATAATGAAGGGAGGAGAGAGAAATTGAATTTGTATCGATTAAAATTACTAAAGATAAGGTTAGATATAAGAGGAGAGTAAAAGAACTATTAAAGCTTCATAAAAATGTTTTAATTACCCAATTAATATCTAACAATCATTTTCAATGAGGTAATCAGGTGCTAAAATAATTTAAGACCTGTAGAAATATTTTAGAGTCTCATAGTATTTTTTCTAAATCTCAAAAAGCTCACAAATTTATATTCTTTATAATTGTTTTAAAATATTATTATTTTAATCAACAGCCGTAGACCAAAATAAAAATTTTACATAAGTATAATTATAATTAATTGTGATTAATTATAATTAAAACTTTAAATTTTCTAACTTAATCGTACATTCACATATGTTTATTGATTAATTAATAACTAAATTTAATTAACTCTTTTAATTATTTTCAATCAATTTGTAAATTACAAAAGTGGAAATTCCATTATAGGAAAAATTAATGTGTCTTCTCTAACTTCAACTTTCTCAACTTATTATAATAGTGTACCTTCAACTTTAAGAGATCTCAACTTATTATAATAGTATATAATTTTCATTATGTGCCCACGTACACTGCTAATACCATTGTATTTGGTTTTGTCAAAGACAGTGATATTGATATTTTTGTGTCTTCTCAAAATTTGTGAATTTTTCACCATCAACTATCAGAAAATCTTTGGCTCAGATTTCATAGATTTCTCATTTATCATGAGAAAACTTTGCAACCTCAAAAAACCCATGCTTGAGATTCTTCAATCCTTAAAGTCAAATCCATATTAGTAATGACTAAGTAGAGACTTAAAGACTCTTTCCAATCCTTATAATTGGTCCTATTTAAAGTCTTAACACAATTAAGAAAAACTAAACATCAAAATAATAAAGAATAATGTGATTTCACAAATTATTCAGTCAAAATAGATAATCAACTTTAACTAATAAAACAACAATACAATATACTATAACTAATATCACTAAAATCTTAATACCAATAGGGTACTAAAAAAATGTTTAGCACAAATAAAACTAGAAGCACGTTATACAATAACAAATCACATCAATAACAATACACTAATAACATATAATTATTATTAATGTAATATAAAGTGAATTACCAATAATCTTTAATTTTATACTTAACACATAAATTTACAGAACTAAATTTACTATAAGTGAGTTACAATTATATAATTAAATAAAGTTAGGCAAACTAGAATATAATTAAATCATATTATGCATAATAAAAAAAACTTAATTATATAAGGGTCTAAATGATAATTTTGTAACTATGACATAATACTAAGAGTATCTTATATTAAAAAAATTTATTGATACTACGTAGAATTATCACAAAATAGACCCAAATTCAAAAATATAATATAATATCCCAAAATAAATTCATAAAATAACATACATTTATATCTAACATAGTAAAATAACTAAATAATTAAAGTATTGTATTTATATATACATGTTTTAAAAAATGCGTTTTTATAGCTATGTGAGAAAAAGAAAAAGAAAATCTTCCTAGCCCAACCGCAAAAACGAGTCACAATGAAGATCTCATTGGATCTTTTCTTATTTAATGTTTTTACTTCGTTTTTTAAAGGGAAAAAAGCCCTCAAGTAATTTGATGAAACATCTAAAGATGTTTTTCCTTCCTTTTTTTTTATTATGAAATTACTCTCATATAGGTTAATGAAAAACAATGTTCTTGTATTGGTTTGTTCGAAATTACTTACTCTACAAAAACCCTTAACCACCGATTTTTAAAAAATAATAATAGAGCAATCAAACGCAAAAAATACAAAACAATCAGGATTTGCTAAAGGATTGTGCAATTTAAACTAACTCATTCTCTCAAAATTCTTAATCAATTGCCAAAGGCTATGCAATTGAGAAGCTCTTAAATAATTTCTAATTCTATGCATCAATATAAGCATGTTAATCTCAAAGAAATTAAAAAAAAAAAAAACATACTACAAAATTTTTTATTACATATTATTTTAGAATAATTTAAGTAAAAGAACATTGTTTAATTTCATGAATATGAACATAAAAATTTGAACATTAACAATTATGGGGTACGTATGTTTAACAGCTACAAAATTTATCTAAATTTGACTCTATACCAATTGTAAAAAAAATAATACAAACAACATGATAACATATAATTTTATCATCCATTTGATAAAGAAAATAAAATAAAATCTAACTTGAACTCATTTCATTTATGAATCAATTTCTTTTTTTCTAATCCTAAAATTACAATCTTTAGTTGATAATTTTTCTGCTCATATAAATTTACTCAATAAGATAACAAATTTATAAGTCGTTAGCAGTAAGGAGAAATATCTCAATAAACTACTAATGAATGACTCAATCTATTACAAAGTCATTTTCAATACAAAACTCATCTGCTAATATTTCATAACAGACATAATATTTGAAATTGACAATTAATGATAAATAAATAATATTTTAATTTTTAATTAATACTAATTAATTATTACCATAAATGAAATATTTCAACTGGTGCTACTTGGATACCGCGGAGGAAATCGACTTGGGTCACGCAGACAAGGTATCGGAGAGGTACGAAGCAAGAGTAGAAAATGGCTAACATCAAATTTTACAAAAGTGTCTTAACTTATTTATATTTTAATTAGATGTAATTTTATGATGCCACGTGTGTGAATATTAAGTGATTATATAAATCTATTTGCTTTTAAAATAAACCTTTGTTATAAAATAAATAGGCTTAAATATATATATATTTTAATTTTAATTTTGATTTCTATAAAAAAAAAAAGTTAATTTTTATCGTGAAAAGATAAAATTATTATTTTGGATTTCTATAATATTGTTAATAACAAGTGACTATTTTATATGATACATTAATGATACATCCTAATATACCTGGTATCATTAATATGTGAAACTTCTAAATTTGTATATAGATTAATAAAATATGTTATTTATATATTTTAAAATAAATATTATAACAAAATTACATTTTATTCTTTATCTGTGCTTTTATTCCGTTCCATTAGCATTAGTCAATTTACAAAATTACACTTTCTCTAAGAATCTTTTTCTACCGGATGAATTTAAGAAATATTATACTCAATTTCTTCACTATAATAAAACTCTAAAAATTACGTAAAGGAATAAAGTTTACAAAATAAACAGAACTTTTAAGGTCACAATATTACTGTGATAAGGGCAACTTACCTAATTAAAAATTCACAGCAAAAATATCACCATTAAATTAGTATGAGAATTCTCCCTGTACATGTTACATGAAAAAGAAATATAAAAATATGAAAATAGGAAGTAGTTAAAAGAGGAAAAGAATAATGCCTATACAATTTTATATAATATAACAATATTTTACTAATGACACTAATTTGTGAAAATATGAAAGAATCATTCAACAAAATTTATTAACTAGTATTATTATAGGTTACACGTATATTAAATCATTTTATAATTATTTTTCTTAATTTTAATTTAGTTTTTAATTTTCAGTTGATTATAGTTACTTTTTAAGTCAACAATGCATATTCATTCACACTACATAGTGAATTTTTTTATTCCATTAAATAACTAAATCATTTAATAACTCTAACTAACTTAACTAAAGAATTAGAGTAAATATAAATGTTTAGTCAATGTCTGATAATCCAAAATATTTTTAAGTTCAACCTTTAAAAAAATTATTTTTTCTCTCTTTTTTCCTCTATAAATGTTTACTACAAATTCTGATAATTCAAAATATTTTTAAGTTCAATATTTCAAAAAAATATATATTTTCTTCTTTTTTTTTTTTTCTATGCACGTCTTTATGATGGTTTGTACAGATGTATGAGAAGTACTAATATCTTGAAACTCTAACTACTAACCTATCTCTCTATTTCTACTGTCTTCAAACCTTTACTTACTCTAATTCTAATAAAATTGAAACCTACACATAATTAAATTTTAGAAATTTTATGAGGCTTATACTCATCATAACATATTATGTTACATCAGTAATTGTGAGATTATTAATTATGAAAAATTTTCTTAAACTTTATGAGGTTTAAATCTACACATTTATTCTATAGATTATTAATTATGAAAAAATGTCTTAAATTGTTAATTAGCCTCAAATTTTGGAGTGTTGCATTAGTGAAAATTATTCTTACAAGTTTTAAGAAAAAATATAATTATTTATTTAATTAATTTTTTTATTTTCTATTGGTAATGCTTCTAAAGTCATTAATAACTAATTTTAGACATTGTATTATTGTTTTTTAAATATTTAATAAATAAACTGATATTTTGAACATTCAAATTATTTTTAAAATCCAATATAATTTTTTTTATTTTTTAAAGTTTATAATGAGGATTTAAAATTAAAATTCAATAATATTAAAGTTTATAACAAGGTTTTAATGTTTCATTCTAATATAAATACCATTTCTTAATTTAGTAAATACTAGCGCAACTTAATCTCTAAAGTTGATACAAACTTAAACATTAGATTTTCAAAAATAACCAAAAAGGTTGTAAATAAAACTTTTAAGGCACAAGGAGAGAAAATTGAAAAGATGAGAGTTTTGAAAAGTTCACACACAGCCAATTTTGTTGTTTGTTTTGCCAGGGTTATTTTAATAATAAAGAAATAGAAGACGAAGAATTGGAACGACAAAAGAGGAAAAAAAAAAAAACAAGATTAAAAACAAGAAGATATTTTTGTCCCTCTCAAAGGAGTGTTTAGAAGTCCCCTGCCCATGAAAAGCCCAGATTACTGTTATATTTTTTGCTTGATTATCATTGTTGTGTTTAGTAGACAACTATAATCCATTAATAACAAATGAATTAATAAGAGATATTAATACACGTATATATAACTTACCTATTCTTTTCATGATAACTTATGGGAAGGATCATTCCATAAGTTTTTCTTTTATGTTATTCTTTTATTTATTTTTGACATGTTTCAATTTTTTCAAAACATACTTAAAAAAAATGTTTTTGTCATTTAGACTACTATATAACTTATTCAAATAGCAATTAAGGTAAACCAAGACAAAAAAAACAATAAATCTCTTGGTAATAAATGAACTGGTGTGTTTAGCTTTCATAGCTATAATTGTTTGACTTTATTTAATTATTAATACAAATAGTTTAAACTAAAATCTTTTAAAGAAATCAAGAAATTTAAAGTACAGTCTTTTAAAAATTTTTTTTTTAAAGTTTAAATATTCTTTTAGTTATTGTAATATACTATTTTTTTATCATTGTAAAATTAATTTTTTAAATAATACTTATAAAATATTTTTATTTTAGTTATTATTATTATTTTTAGTCATTATAATATATCTATTTTATAGTTTTAGTCCTTCTAATACGTAAATTATTTACTTTTAAGGAAAAAAGAATATAATAATTTTAGAAAATAAGAGTAAATATCAACAATATATATTTTAATTTTTAGAATCTAATTTTAGTGTAAAAAACTTAATCAATAAAAATTATAAATTAATCACGCAAACATATTTCTAAAAAGTATGATTAAATGATTTTTAATCTAATTCTTATTTAAAATATTTTAATTTAATTTTTTTCTCTAATACAAACAAACAAAAAATAATTTTATTTTTTATTCTTGATTTTTATTAATTCTTGATTTTTTATTAATTCACAAAAACAAAAAAATAATTTTTATCTTTCAATAAATTAATTAATTATTTAACTTAAAATTATTTATATAATATGAACAAAAATAATTTAAGAATTCAAGTCAAAATATATATTTTAACTATTTATCACTCAAAATATTTGTAAAAAAATAATTAATTTGTTAATAATTTATGTAAATAAATTGTGCAAAAAATTATTAATAAATTAATTCAAATTATTTTATAAGTTAATTTAAGTTAAATAATTAATTAACTATAATAAAATATTTCTAAAAATTATTTATTATTAAAAAATTATAAAAAAAAGTTGGTTTATAGATATTTTTATAAATAATTAAAGTACAAAATTAAATCAATCAAAACTTCCATTAAATTAACTAAAACAATTAAATTGATTGGTTAAAATTAATTAATAAAATACTTAAAGTATATATATATATATATATATATATATATATACTCTTTTATTATAAACCTAAAATCATTTTGTATTATCTATTCATATTTAATGTAATTCTTTTAGAATTGTATTGTTATTTGATTTTTCTTCAATAGTATATATTTGTAGTTCTCCTTGCACACTACTCTTTTCACTTAATAGATTCATACAAAGCAACCAGAACTTTGGTTTGAAGGAAAAAAAATACATTATTTATCTAACACCACCTTATGTGATCAATTTATTTATTAAGGAATAGTAATACATTATTATTCAATACTTGAAATTTTAAATAAGAATATTTAAAATAATAAATCATAAACGAAAGAAAATATAATTAATTTTTGTTAAAGGTATTGTATTTACTTCTATTCATGAATTAGTAATAGTTGTAGAGACAATATTGAACAAATATTTCATTACATAATATTCACATTCATAACTCTCAAGATGTCTTCAAGTCTATGAATATTGAAGTAAGCATTATAAACTATAATTGAACTATGATTTTTAAACCACTTACTACAAAATTAATCAGACATGATCTCTTTAATTGTTATGAATGCTTACGCAGAATCTTACCGTGTATTTGAAAAGCATTATTATTAGTCATTAATTCGTAAGTGTTGTTCCAAAAGGTTATAAGTATTAATAGAAAGTTATATGTATTATTTGTCCAATATTTTTCTTGCATATCTCTTTGTCTAAGTTATACCCTGTCAAAAAAAAAAACAATAACATTGTCTTATGAACAAAGAATAAACAATTGCTAATGAGACCTGCATTAAGAAACAATTAGTGACACAATGACACAAAAATTATAGTTGATGTTAAAAATTTTAATATAAAATATGAAGTTATACTTATGGATAGTAGTAAGGTGCTAGCTAGGTAACACCTTTTCCTTTCGTAACTAACTTCTATAGCAATAATTTTTGAATCTCACTTACTTTATTACCTATCATGTGAAGGGGGAGAAGGTCAATGAATCCATCTAAGTGTTCGTTTCCCTTGACAAACAAAGTTGATGAAGATATCTAACATTTTAAAAATCAATGTTAGATATAAGTCTATTAATACTTAATTAACCTAAAAATTGAGTAACAAATTCAAAATACTTACATCAACTACAACTATATAACCAACATACAGAGCATCTCATCACCAATTTGAACCTCATTGGTGGGCATAGGGACTTGAGCATTTGCATCTTAAATTTTTTCAACCATCACCTTCATGTGATCTTTATTCAATGTTTGGTGGTGCATGGTTGACCCTAACTTATATACTTTTCCAATGACCCCTCATCTATGTACAACTCACAGTAATCTAGGATATCAGTATGAGTGTCCTCCCCTAATGGGTCAGGAGCAGCACAACTACCATTTGTGCTTAGTCGTTGAAACTCCTGACTAGTAGGTTGCATCGTTATTTGTAGTTGAGAGAGGCCAATAGATTTTAGCTCATCCCTTATTTGTTGTCACATCTCTTTTATCAACTCTTGGGTCATTTGTTGTTTGAACTCTAGTACAATCTCCTTACAAATTAGGTCACGAATCTACTAGGTCATTTTTTCAATTGTTCCTTAGAGATAACTCTTAAGGCGAGTGCATGGTGTGAAGGTGCTCCAAAATTCTAGCAAAGCCCCACACCTCGTCCAACAATTTGAACACGATTAAGGTGCTATGGTCACCTAATGATAGTGGTGAGGATATCTTCATGGTCATGGGGAACAAAGGTTCCTTACGTGCTCTCCTTAACTAAAGAATCCCAAAATTAAGAGTTTATCAATATATGTAAACAATTAATCATGTGTTGCATTTTTAAATATTGGAAAATGAGTTTAACTTACAATTTTTTCAACAACTTTCTTGGAGGAGTTGTAAGTCTAGTTGCCTGATGACTTTAGTTGGGCTCTCTTCCGTAGCTCATGGCGTGTAATATTAGTTGACGGAGGATTTACTTCTACTGCTTTTGACGTGACTTATTTGATCTTTTTATCCACCAGTTTCTTTTGTAAAGTTTTATAATCCCTACAAGACAAGATGTGGGGGTGAAGATTCTTTGTTTGAATCTCCTTTCCTTTTTGCCTTTTCTCCTATTACCATAAACAAAATACTAACATCAACAAATGCATATATATATATATATATATATATAGCTAAATGAGATAAATAAAAGAAAAGTAAAATAACATGGAAGATAGGATTAAGGCACTAATGACATTATAAGTCAACAACGGAGACTTATTCTTGTACTTTTCGTGTATGTAGTTAGAATTAAGTTGAGTCTTAGATCATTTCCAACGCTCACCGGCATAGGAAATTCATCTTCTCCTTTTCAAGTCCATTTTAGGAATATCAAAAGTGAGTTATATTACCCAAAAATAATACCAATTTATTAAACAATATCAACATACAAGGTCCAACCAAGCTTTACATGGTCATTCATGCACAGTAAAACCAATTTATTAAATAATATCACCATACAAGACTCAATTAAGCTCTATATGGTCATTCATGCAAAGTGATATCAATTTATTAAACAATATAAGCATAGAAGGCTCAACTAAGCTCTATATGACCATTCATATAAAGTCATACCAATTTATTAAATAATATTAACATACAAGGTCCAACTAAGCTCTATATGATCATTCATGCACAATAAAGCCAACTTATTAAACAATATAAACATACAAGACCCAGTTAAGTTCTATATAGTTATTCAGGCACAATGAACCAATTTATTATAAATAAATAAAGATTTTTATCTTACCCCAATAATAGTCAAGCAGACAAAAGACAAATTGAATTTTATCGTGTAAAAAGAGGTAACCTACATTATGACAACACTAAAATTATTGTTTAACAAAATCAACATGAAAGTTTATCCCACCATGAACAAGGTATAAAAAATTACCAAAATTTAAAACTAAATCTAACTACACTGATTCCAGATGAACTTATATAAATAAGCCAATGTTAAAAGCTTTCTTACACTAGTGAAAACATGTAAAATATTATAAATTATCTGACAAAATATGTAAATTGTATGGTAAGATATGTAAATTGTATAGTTGAGTGGAAAAATTTGTGTAAACATGAAATATGAGTGACAAAAAATACATTTAAACAAATATTACGAGTCACGTCGGCCAACTGTTTAAATTTAACAAACATTTAACTATAAGACAAAATATTTATAAGATAGGTGACAAAATATACAAATTTGATAGTTGGAAGACAAAATCTACTGAAACATGAAAGATAAATGATAAAAATGTATTTAAGCAACAAATTTAAATTCTTATTTTTTATTGTAAAATTTAAAATTTTATATTTTAAGTGATCAAAATACTTCAATAAAATATTAAAATTTAAAATACCTTTCAAATATACTATTCAAACCAAAAATTGACCACATCGTTGAAGAATGTGGGTTAAAGTCTTATATATTATAAGAGGAAGAATTCACTTATTTTAAAAAGAAATTTTTATTTTTATTATTTATTTTCTTTTAATTTAACTATTTTAATCCATAATAGTTAGATTAAAAAAACAGAATAAAAATAAGCAATGTTTTAAAGTCGCTCATATAGTAAGTTAATCTTTCCTACTATGAAAATGCTCCCCTAAATAATATTATATTTTTAAAAAAATAAAGTTAAATTTTGATAAAGTGAAACTTGCATAGAAAGACCATCTTCAATCTAACATAATAACATATGTTTGTGGAGGGTTTTTAATATATCTCACTTATACACATTACTTTCTTTTATCTTTTTCAACTTCATGCCTCGTAAGTATCGAATTCCTTCTGCTCAACGCTTTCAAAATTTTTTACTGAATAGACTCTGTTAATAGATATCATTTTCATATTATATATACACACGTATGTGTGTGTAAAAATCCTATAAGCATCAATGTTAAAATAAAAAATTGTATTTAAAATGTGTCAGATATGCATTTCAGTAAGTAGTTCTTCATGAAACTCGATAAGCGTAAATGTATTTTTTTTAATTATTAGATTATTTATTAAATAATATCTTATTATCTAGATGTTGGCATGAATTTTTTCTTCTAATTTACCTACATAAAAATTATTTCTGTTGTTTTTTTATATTAGCTACATTAGTTAAAAGTATATTATCTAATTTCTCATATATATATATATATATAAATTATGTGGTACAATTATAATATATATTAAATTTATTATATAATATATAATAAATATTATTTTCACAATTTAAAAGTCTTGAATCAGTCGCTGATTCAAATAATATTTTTTAAAATAAAAAATTTTAAATTCTCATTTACTTAAATTATTCACTTAAAATTCTTTAATCAAAATACATCATCTACACACTGGAAGAGAAATGTCTTCTTAGGTAGCATATCTTTATGACACTGTGGCACAACGGTCCACTTATTAATTAAATTTTTGCTCAAATTTAAAATTACTGAAGGTAATTGAGCACATGTCTTCAAATTAATTGTCACATTTTTTTACATTAAAAGATAGGTCGTAGCGTAAAACAATTAATTTTGGAACGAAATTTAAACACTGTACTTTATTGTAATGTTTTTTTAAATCAAAATTCGAGCTCTAATTGATTACGCGTACGTAATAACTTTTAACATTGGTTATTAATACATTGGTTACCTCTTAAAATTTTAATTATGCTACCGAAGATTTTGAATATTTAAAACCACCGTATTCTATTTCTGCTGGTTACACACACCATGCTCTATGAATCTTTGTGTTATTTGCTGGCTAGTTTTAGGAAAGAAACCTACATAAATTTTGGTAGAATATAAATATGATTTTTACGAATTGAAACTACCTTTGTTAGAGTTGGTTGCTCATTGGAGATGGCGGAGGAAATCGATTTGGGTTAGAGACAAGAGAATGGAGAGGTACGAAGCAAGAGAAGAAAATCACTAACAAGTGTCTTAACTTATTTATATTTTAATTAGATGTAATTTTATGATGCCTGTGTGTCAACATTATATGCGTATACAAGTGTATTTGCTTTCTAAATAGGCTTGCTATATAAAAAAAAAACTTACATATATATTTAATTTCTATAAAATTGAGCAAAATTTTTAATTTTCATTATTATAAATAAATTTTGATTTTCATCCTTAAAAAATACGAAATCATTATTTTTTTTATTATGTAACATTATAAACTTATTTATTTAATAAATAACTATAAAATAAATGTTAAGATAAAAAATAATAATTTTTAAATGTTTGATGAATAAAAATTAAAAAATATTTTACACAAATTATAATAAAAAATTATTTACTTTCCGAGACAAAATAAAATAATTTTAAATTTTATAAAAAAAAAATTTTAAAATCAAAATCAAAACCCACTCCCTTTGTATACGCAAGCAAATTCGAGGCTCTCAGTCACGTACATGCATGCATAGACATATTTTATGAATAGAAATAAAATTATTAATTCGATATTATATTGTATCAATATCATGTTATACAAGTTGAAGGTTGAACCCTTTCTCGACTCAGTCCTTTGTTTCTGCTTTTCTTCTGTTACATTAACCGTCATCAGTCAATTTACAAAAGTACACTTTCTCTCTAAGAATCTTTTTTCTACTAGATGAATACAAGACATATATACTCAATTTCTTAATTATAATAAAATTCTAAAAATTACGTAAAGGAATAAAGTTAAAAAAAAAAGAACTTTTAAAGTCACAATATTGCTGTGATAAGAAAAAAAAATACCTAATTAAAAACTCACAGCAAAAGGATCGTCATTAAATAAGTGTGAGATTTCTCAATGTACATGTTACCTGAAAAAGAAATATAAATATAAGATATGAAAATAGGAAGTAGCAAAACCATGAAAAGATGATAAATAATGCCTATAATATTATATATATAATATTTTACTAATGAAACTAATTTGTCAAAATCAACTAGTATTATTATAGGTCATATATATTGAATTATTTTATAGTTATTTTTAAATTTAATTTATAGTTACTATCTAAATCATTATTGCATATTCATTCACACTACAGAGTGAATTACTTTATTCCAGTAAATAACTAAATCATTGAATAACTCTAACTAACTTAACTAAAGAATTAAAGTAAATATAATCCACAAATTTTGATAATCCAAAATATTTTTAAGTTCTTTCAAGAAGACTCTCTTTCCTCGTCAAATTTAAACCTACATATAATTAAATTTTAGGAGGTTTAGATTTATCATAACACATCAGTAATTATAAGATTATTAATTATGAAAATTTTTCTCAAATTATTAATTAGTCTCAAATTATTAATTAGTCTCAAAATTTGGAGGGTTACATTAGTCAAAATTATACTTACAAGTTTTAAGAATATATATATATATATAATTTAATCTAATTTTTTATATTTCATTGATAATACTTCTAAAGTCACAAATAATTAATTTTAAACATTGTATTAATTTTAAAACAATTAATAATTAAACTGATATTTTGAACACTCAAATTATTTTTAAAACTTTAAAATTTTCATTTAATCTTTTAAAGTTTTAAAGTTTATAACAAGGATTTAAAATTAGATGTGAATCCTATTTAGATACGAATATCAACTTCTTGATCATTGTAATAAGTAACACAAATTATTTTTAAAACTACCGGATTAAATATAAGAGTGTATATTTTAACTTCTTGGAGATAAAGTTTGGAAAATTGATAGAATTAAAGGGAAAAAAAGGTATAAAACATAAAATAAGACAGGAATTAGTTGATACTAGTCACTCTCTAAAAAGGGAAAGATAAACAAACACAATTCACTCCAAGTTTCATGATAAGAGCAAATACAATTCCCTCCAAGATTCATAAAAGTATGGTAAAAATTAAAATTTTCTTGTAAAAAAACAACAACAGAAAATTATCACTCCAAATTGCAAGAGATTGACGGCATTTTATAAACTTCCAAGATGTAGTTACAATCTTATAAACATGTGTTCAACTAAACATAATCCTAGACCCTAAAGTTACAAAAATAACAAACAAAATTAAAAAAAAAACACTTTGAAGACATAGAGAAAAAGACGACGTTAGACACTTTTGTTTCAGGTTTAAAATTAAAAATAATTTTTTAATAATAAAAAAAGAAAAGATATGATTAGTTAAAAATCATAAGAGACAAAGAGAAAAAAATTGTCGTAGTTGGGAAGAAGCAACAAATACTTTAAGCAAAGAAAGGTCAAGTCACAGTTATGTGTGTGGTTTGGATGTTATTGATACATTTAGTAGATAACTATAGACTATTAATAATAAATGATTTTCTACTGTATATCAATAACCAAATATATAACTCCCCTAAGCTTCTCATGACAAGGCATACGAAGGAGTACGGTTCCTCTAATAAATTTTTGTATTTTTCAAAAACATTCTAAAAAAAAAACATAATATTATCGTTTAGACCAGACATAACTTTGCTTAAGATCTATGAAACCTTATGTGATAAAAAAATTGAACGAATATGTTTAACCTTCGTAACTAATCATTTTCTTTTGGTGTGCGTATGAGAAATTTTGTTTAACTATATTCAACTATAAATACAAATAGTTTAAATAGCTTAACGTATTATATCTATTTTATTTTTTTATTCCTTATATTATAATACTAAATAATTTACATTCGGAGAAGAAGAATATAGCAACTTTTAAAACATAAAAAAATAAATATTTGTATTATATATTTTAATTTTTTAGAATCTAATTTTAGTCTAAAAAACTTAATCAATAACAATTTTTAAATTAATCACACAAACGTATTTTTAAAAGTATGATTAAATGGTTTTTAATGTAATTCTTATTTAAAATATTTTACTTTAAAACATTTGTTTCTCTATTACAAACAATCTTATTCTTGATTTTTTATTATTTCACAAATTTGAAGGATTAAATTTATTATATGTTACTTTAAAAAATATAAATATACATTATAATTGTTTTCATAAGTTTTTGTATTTTATGAGTTTTTATATTATGTGATCTTTCAGATCCTACTATAACTAAAATCAATATAATTTAAATTATTTTCATGTTTATAGAATGCTATATTTCTTTTAAAGATAAGAGTAGAATGAAATAGAAAATTAATATATTTACATATAATAGAAATATTAAATAATATATATAACTTTTAACCAATCTAGCTAATATAAAAAACAGAAAATAATTTTTTATGTTGGTAAAATCAACAGAAAAAAATCATGCCAACATCTAGATAATCATATATTATTTAATAAATAATCTAATAAAATATTTTTAAAAAATACTTTTATGCTTATTAAGATCAAATTTGATGAAGAACTACTTACTAAGGTGCATATCTGACGCATTTTAAACAAGTCCATTTGTTTATTTGAACATTGATGCTTATGGTATATATATATATATATATATATGAAAATGATATCTATTAGTTTTCATAACTTAATAAATAAATTATTGATAAAATGTAAAGATGTTAAGTTATTAATAGAGTCCGTTTGATAATTTTTTTGAAAGTGCTGAGTTGACGGAATTTGATACTTGTGAGGTATAGAAGTTGAAAAAGGTATAAAAAAAAAAAAAAGTGAAGTGTATAAGGGAGGTCCACTTAAAAATCCCTTGCAAATATATGGTAGATTGAACATGGTATAAAAAAGTCAACATAACTTTTTTTTTTATCAAAATTTAACTTTTATTTTTTAAACTATTATATTATCTAGGGGACCATTACGATGTAAAAAAATATATACTTGCTACAAGAGAAACTAAAAAAAAATAAACTAGTATTTATCTAATTTTTATTTTTTGTAATGTAATTATTAAAATTGAGTTAGTTATTAAAATCATTAAATTAAAAAATAAAAATTATCTTTTTAAAATAACTATTGAAATAAATAAAAGTTTCCTCTTATAATATATAAGGCTTTAAAATATTTTGGTCACTTAAAATTATTAAAATTTAATTTTATAAAAATAATAAGAATTTTAAAAATAATATGTTCACTTTCACTATTTTCTATTTTTTTATCTCTTTCTTCTCTTTTTCTTTTTTCTCTGCTCTTTCTCTTATCTTTAGTTTTTGTGTTCTTTCTCTTTTCTTTCTTTTTCTTTCTTCCATCTCTCTATTTCTTAAAGAGCAAAGACAACATGCAACTATGTCCATCACCAGAAATTAGGCAAAAAGCTCCAACAATGACAGAGACGATAACACCTTGTAGTGCCTATTATGTGTAGTGGCCACCCTATAAGAAAGGAGCAATGAACAATCACACCTCAATGCTGAAGCAGTTAGGCGATAGGAGGAGGTAGAGGAG
Source organism: Mucuna pruriens (assembly GCA_025330945.1). Classification (NCBI taxonomy): domain Eukaryota; kingdom Viridiplantae; phylum Streptophyta; class Magnoliopsida; order Fabales; family Fabaceae; genus Mucuna; species Mucuna pruriens. The sequence continues at coordinate 1,527,889 of JAENHJ010000305.1, forward strand.
TGGCAACGTGCAGCGGAAGAGAAACATGCAGAAGCATTAAAAGTGGCACAATAGCGAGAGAACAAGCTTTACCAGCAGTTGGCGGCTATGAAGGTAGCCATAAAGAGAGTTGGCCAGACAAGTCAGTCTGAACCAACTCCCCCCACTTATGGGGGGCAACCCTTTAACGAGGAGATCGACAATACCCCCATCTTTGCCCACTTTAGGGAACTAGTGGTGGATCCCTTCGACGGAACCTAGGACCCTCATTCACACTTAAAGCCTTCCAAGTCTAGGTCTACATTAGTGGAGGGAGTGACACCTTTACCTCCAAATTGTTCCCTGGCACCCTCAAAGGCATAGCAATGCAATGGTTGTCGGGCTTGCTGGTTAGAACCATCCGAACATTTAGTGACCTAGCCACCTTATTTATCTCCTAGTTTGTAGCGAACAAAGCAAAAAAGTTGGATGTGATAGATCTTTTTTATATCAAACAAATGAAGGGTGAAAACTTAAAGGAATACCTTGTCAAGTTCAATAGCGTTATGGTCCATGTAAACGATTCAAACCGAAAGTTCTTTGTCATAACTTTCTGGAAGGGGCTATGTGTTGGATAGTTTAGCAACTCCTTGGAACTAAGAAGACCATCCAGCATGGAAGAAATAAGAACTCAACCAGAAAAAAAACACATTAAAGCTGAGAAGGATCTGGCCAACCACCTCGAGACCAAATGTCAACCCCTAGCACCTCAAGTAAAGCCCAACCACAAGGTCCTAGTAAGGGCTCACCCACATGAAGGGGGTTACAAGCTCTAGAGTCAGCCCCATGACGAGCTAGTCCAGTTCATCCCCTTGAAGACAAAGCGCACCTAGATGCTAAGGGAGGTGTATCACACCCACCTTTTGGAATTCCCACTTCCCATAGCCCAGCAGTTGGGGTCTGGCCACGACAAGTGGTGCGAATTCCACCATGCACACAGCCATACCACGAAGGAATGCAGGACCCTCTAGGTCCAAATTGAGAAGTTGATCCAACAAGGCCACCTAGGATGCTTTGTCAAAACTAGAAATGAGGGGCCGTCAACGAGGGCAAGAAACCAACCACGAGCCAATTGAGACCAACCACGAGTTGGCTGGAGAAGGGAGTCAAACGTGGAAAAACCAAGAGAAGAGAACAAATCAAGGCATCGCCCCAGTACTTCTTATCATGGCACTATCATGACCATAGCCGGTAGTGACACCCTTAGAGGAAGGATTGCGTCAACAAGAAAAAGGCACACCAAGGCCATCATGACAATTTAGGATTATGCCTCCCGCCCGAGAGACCCGGTCATATGTTTCTCAAACGAATATTATAAGGGCACCCTACCCCATCAGGATGACCCCATGGTCATTTCATTAGCGGTAGACTATAAGATTGAAAGAGTTTTAGTCGACCAAGGGAGTTCTACTAATGTTCTCTATTGGTCAACATTCTAAAGGTTAAGACTCCCTGCCTCCTACCTGGAAGAGTGCCCAGGAACCTTATTTGGATTCATAGGAGAGCAAGTAGAGATAAGGGGATTCGTAGAGATCTAGACTGTGTTTGTGATAGGAGCGAGTGCAGGAACAATCCCAATCTTCTATATAGTTGTCAACACTTGGGTCTCCTACAACATGATCATAGGGTGGTCGGCTCTGAACAAATTCAGAGCGATGGTGTTCACTACATCTCTACATGAAATACCCCATGGGGAAGGAGGTAGGCATCATCAAGGCAGACCAAAAAATAGTCTATTAGTGCTATGAGGAAAGTCTGAAGGTTGAACGCAGAACCTCCAACCATGATAAAGCCAATGGTAGTCGAATCTCCATCAACATCGAAGATTTAGATCTACGCCAATAGCCAGAAGATCGGAGACCACAACCGATCAAGGATTTGAAGGAAATATGTATCAAACCCTCTAGGATGAAGAGGACGAAGATTGACGCTGCCTTTGATGGGGAATCAAAAGAGTGGCTGGTCGGTTTCTTCACAAAAATCGAGACATCTTTGAATGGACTCTAGCAGACATGCTCGAGAGAGACCTAGACTTCTGGTGCCACCGCTTATCTATCGCCTCAAGAACCCGATCAGTTGTTTAAAGAAGGAGGCGACTAGGAAAAGAGGAACAGAGGGAGGCGACTAGGAAAAGAGGAACAGAGGGTGGCAAGGGAGGAAACCAATAAGTTGTTGGCAGCAAACTTCATTAGGAAGGTTTGATAAGCTCATTTTTAGCCGTCTCAACATGCATTAAATAAACTAAAGGTAACTATAGCATAGTCAACCCTAGGTCGAATTCTCTCAAGGACACAATGCGCTTGATTATAACTTTGTGTGAAAACTAAGTAATGCAGAATTTAGGTGTAGAATGCAGACTCACTCTCAGTTAGGCATTGAGTTACTCTCGATAGAGACTGGTCCGATATGGACTTGGCAAAGTTTTATCCGACACGATCTCAGCTAAGTGTAAAATGTAGAAAATAGGGGGGTTGGCTGTAGATAAAGTAAGATAGAAATTAAACTAAGTAAGAATGTAAATGTAACTAAACTAGACTACACCTAATGCTACTATTGTATTCATGTCGAGTCTTAATAATCAAGTCGGTCCTAATTCGTTCACTCAAAATTATGCTCCATATCAACCTTGGTTTTTCTTATGATGATCGCCAAACATTCATCCATTACCATACCGAGGATTTATACAATCGCTACCTCATCAATTGGCAGAGATTAAGTTCAGAGTTGATTTTAGGTTCTTTAATCGATTACCTACTGAAGTTGTTAAACCAGTTCCAGTCGACCTAGTCTAACATTTACCTACTTACTATATGCAATCGCGACACCGCAAGTAGATTATAAAACAAGAATCGTAACCAAGAGATTGAAATCAAAAGCTACTTATATTATTAAGAACAGAGTACAAACACAACGTGTGAATTCGATAAGTCCGTCTTTCACAACGATCGCCATGGTCGAACAATGATGGTTCACCTCTATTAGCCAAGACATTAAGGATCAGGTTCACCAGAGTGCGATGACAATCCAAGAGGTCCCCTCTAATAACCTTCGGCATTTTAGTCCTTGACCTATTCCTCCTTGATCGAGAGAGACACCAATGACGTATCGTGTACCACCGTGAAGATGGTGTGTGATGTATGAAAATTATGTTTGAATTCAACAACCATTAAACGTGCCCAGCTCTTCCTATATATACATGGGATGGACCTTGCTAAACACACTAGCTAACGAATCCTAATAGAATTAAAGAATGCATTTCCTATTCTACCCTTGCGTATCTTGCGCTACAAGTTTCTCCAAGAGTAACGTGGCAGCTGAGTTGGCTTAGAGCTACAGTGGCACCTGAGTTGGGTTGCCTACGTGGATGGCACAATTGGGCTGCTTCTGATTAGTTGTTGGATCGTAGAGTCAGCTGGTATAGAGAAGAATCGATTTTGGCTGAGATGACTACTCCTGGGCCAAGACTCTTTTTGATGAGTCGAGATCAATGGCTCCTATCCTGCAGAAATGGAATGAATTTTCTATTAGCTTAAGACCTTCAAGTTAGCATAGATTTATACTTTTCCTATTTTTAGATCCATGGGATGAATCTTAGCTAAGACTCAATTCTTAATCACTAATTGATCTTAAAGATACTCATCTTAAGTCCTTGTAAGGTGTATAAAATGTGGCTTATCAAGGTGCAATACCCTACCTGGCTAGCCAACATTATCATGGTCAAAAAACCCAATGGCAAATGATGGATGTGCACAAACTACATGAATCTAAATAAGGTGTGCCCAAAGGATTCGTACTCACTCCTCAGCATCAAACAACTGGTTGATGGCTCCTTAGGATGCAATTTACTGAGTTTTATAGATGCTTACTTTGACTATAACTATATCAAGATGCACCCTCAAGATGAGGCCAAAACACGTTCATCACAAACCCGAGAGCATTATGTTACAAGGTAATGTCTTTCAATTTGAAAAATACAGGTACCACATATCAGCGGTTGATGGATAGAGTCTTCAAAGACATAATGGGTTGGGATGTGGAGGTATATGTTGATGATATGGTCATCAAGTTGATAACAATTAGGGAGCATTACAGCACATTACAAAGATTGTTTGATGTTTTGAAGAAATACCAGTTGAAGTTGAACCCAGAAAAATGCTCGTTCAGAGTCCAAGTTGAAAAGTTCCTAATGTTCATGCTAACTAAAAGGGGGATTGAGGTCAATCTTAACAAGTGTCAAGCCATCATCGACACGAGAAGTCCAAAGAACATCAAGGAGCTGCAACAACTAGCGGGAAGGATAATGACCTTGGCATGTTTTCTATCTCAGTTAGTTGAAACCACCCTCGCTATTTTTCATTGCTTAAGGAAGAGCGATAAATTCTTATTGACCGAAGAATGCGAGGTAGCCTTTCAGAAAATGAAAATAATGTTGACAACTTCCATAAAAATAATTATCATTTGTAATAAAAAAAATACATATTTTAAAGTTTCCTGGCAGCATAAGTAATGTATTGTTTACTTTTCTTCCAAAGTTGCTTCCACGAAATTTCAATAATCAATAATAGGAACAGGACATTAACCATAAAAATATCAAGAGTCAATTGCCTGAGAGACTTTCAACTTCCCAGTCTACGCTTTTAATGTTATCACTTGAAGATATCATTGCATTGCCATTTCTGAACCATACAACCACTTGCATTTTCATATTGTAAGTTAGAGGTCGGAAGATGGCTGAGGCTGTCCTTGAAATTGTGCTTCAGAATTTGAACTCACTCATTCAGAAGGAGCTGGGACTATTGTTGGGTTTGGATCAAGACTTGAAAAGGCTAGCCAGCTTGTTCGCTACAATCAAGGCTACACTTCAAGATGCCGAGGAGAAACAATTGTCTAACCCAGCTATTAAAGATTGGCTAGGAAAGCTAAAAGATGCAGCTCACATACTGGATGACATCTTGGACGAGTGTGCCTATGAAGCGTTAGGGTTGGAGTACCAAGGAATCAGGAGGCTATCAAACAAGGTACAGAGCTCTGGCTTATCCTCTTTTCATCCCAAGCATGTTGTTTTCCGTTATAAAATTGCTAAGAGAATGAAAAGGATAAGTGAGAGATTAGAAGAAATTGCAGAAGAAAGGACTAAGTTTCATTTGACTGAGATGGTGCCAGAGAGAAGAAGTGGAGTCATTGAGTGGCGCCAAACCACCTCATTCCTCACTGAACCACAAGTCTATGGAAGAGAAGAAGATAAGGATAAAATTATAGACTTTTTGGTCGGTGATGCTTCTCATTCCGAGAATTTATCGGTTTATCCAATAGTTGGTTTAGGCGGACTTGGAAAAACAACACTTGCCCAACTCATCTTCAATCACGAGCGGATAGTCGTTCACTTTGAGCTAAGGATCTGGGTATGTGTTTCAGAAGATTCTAATTTAAAGAGAATGACAAAAGCTATCATCGAAGCAGCATCTGGACATACCTGTGAGGATTTGGATCTAGAGCCGCTACAAAGAAAACTTCAAGATCTGCTTCAAAAAAAAAGATACCTGCTTGTTTTAGATGATGTATGGGATGATAATGAAGAAAATTGGAAGAGATTGAAATATATATTGGCTTATGGGACAAAGGGTGCTTCAATTTTGGTCACTACTCGTCTTCTAAAGGTTGCAGCAATCATGGGAACAATACCTCCTCATGATTTATCAATACTATCGGACAATGATTGTTGGGAATTGTTTAAACAGCAAGTCTTTGGTTCAAACAAGGTAGAACATGTAGAGCTTGTGGCCGTAGGAAAGGAGATAGTAAAAAAGTGTGGGGGAGTGCCTCTTGCAGCAAAAGCACTGGGAGGTCTTTTACGCTTCAAAAGAAGAGAAGAAAAAGAGTGGCTCTATGTTAAGGAAAGCAACCTGTGGAGTTTACCCCACAGCGTAAACTCTGTAATGTCTGCCTTGAGATTAAGTTACTTGAACTTACCAATAAAACTCAGACAATGTTTTGCTTATTGTGCAATATTTGCCAAAGATGAAATAATAAGAAAGCAATATCTAATTGAACTTTGGATGGCTAATGGATTCATTTCAGCCAATGAAATATTAGACGTTGAAGATGTTGGTGATGGTGTGTGGCATGAATTATATTGGAGATCATTTTTTCAAGACATTGAGACAGATGAATTTGGCGAAGTTACAAGTTTCAAGATGCATGATCTTGTTCACGATCTTGCACTATCTGTTGCGGAAGAGGTTCATTGCATTACAAATGACAATGATGTAAGTACTTTGTCAGATCACAGGTGGACGTGGAAGACATCAGAAGAAGCCAATTCAATCCAGTTGCATAAAGTCAAATCTCTGAGGACCTGCATATCACCATATCGCCAACTTTTTCCTCATGTATTGAAATGTTATTCTCTCCGGGTGCTTCACTGTAAACCAAGAGAAGAATTATCATCTTCAATTGGTCATTTAAAACATCTAAGGTACTTGAATCTTTCTGGAGGTGGCTTCGAAACTCTTCCAGAATCTCTAGGTAAATTGTGGAATTTGCAGATCTTGAACCTCGACAATTGTCGACTTCTCCAAAAGTTGCCTAACAGTTTGATACGCTTAAAAGCTATGCAAAAGCTATCTTTGTTTGGTTGCAGCTCACTGTCAAGCTTGCCTCCCCAAATAGGGAAATTGACTTCTCTATGGAGTTTAACCACGTACTTTGTTGGCAAGGAAAGGGGGTTTCTTTTGACAGAATTGGGATCACTGAAGCTTAAAGGAGATCTTAGCATCTTACATTTGGGGAAAGTAAAAAGTGTAATGGATGCCAAAGAGGCCAATATGTCAAGCAAGAAACTGAAGCGGTTGTTTTTATCATGGGACGGAAATGAAGAGTCTGAATTACAAGAAAATGTTGAGCAGATTCTTGAAGTTCTTCAACCTCATACTCAACATCTTCGGACTTTGAAAGTGGTAGGATATGAAGGTGCTCATTTCCCACAATGGATGTCTAGTCCTTCTCTGAAATATTTAACGAATTTACAGCTGGAGGAATGCAAAAGTTGTTTACAACTTCCACCGTTGTGGAAACTACCTTCTCTAAAGTATCTAAGGATATCTAACATGATTCATGTAAAATATCTATACGAGGAGTCTTATCATGGTGGAGTAGTTTTCATGGATCTAGAATTTCTGGTACTCAACAAGCTGCCAAACCTAATAAGGTTATTAAGGGAGGATGGGACGCCTTTCCACACTTCATATTACTAAATGTCCTAAACTGTTGGGTTTTCCTACCCTTCCATCTATCAATGATCTACTTATAGAAGGAAAATGCAACCAAGATATACTAAGTTCAATTCATAAACTCAGTAATCTTGAATCCCTGAGGTTCAGACTTGATGATGAGTTAACATGCTTTCCAGATGGAATGCTATAAAACCTTACTTCTCTAAAGAGACTACATTTTTATGGGCTCTCCAAACTTGAGGTACTCCCAACTGAAATCATTAACCTTAATGCTGTTCAAGAACTGGTTATATGTGATTGCAACAGCCTCAAGTCATTGGCAGAGGAAGTATTGCTGCAAGGGTTGCCATCTCTAAAGAAATTAGAAATTATGGGGTGTCATAAGTTCAATGTGTCGGAAGGTTTTCAATGTCTAACTTGTCTTGAACATTTGTGGATTAGTGGATGCACAAGGGTGGAAGGTTTGCATGAGACTTTACAACATATGACTGCCCTGCAGTCGTTAGGTTTATGGGATCTTCCAAACCTAGAATCCTTACCCGACTGCTTTGAAAACCTTGGCTTGCTTAGCAAATTGACTATAGGTTACTGTTCCAAGTTGACATGTCTTCCAATGAGCCTAAGCCTTAGCAGTCTGAAAAGTTTGAGGATTGATGGTTGCCCTGAGTTACAGAAGCAATGTCAGAAGGAAATGGGAAAGGACTGGCCAAAAATAGCTCATATTCCCCATATTGAGGTCCGGAGGAGGTGGTGAATATTATGATTCCAATATAGGTATATTCTAAGTTCAATTTCAGATTTTCATTTTATATTCTTCCTTGTGATCAGAACTCTTGCGACTTTGAGATCCAAAATACTGGAGTTAAGTTCACAATGAACTCTAGTCTAAGCTTTGACAAACATGTAGCTGTACAATCTTCAGATATTTGTATTCTTTGCTCCTTTGTTTATTTCACCTCTGATGGTCTTTATATCAATGTATTAAAAAGTGGACTTGTATTATTAGCTGTAAACTGTCAATTTCACCAGGACTGCTTGCTGTGCTTGTTGATGAAAATAGAGTAATTTCTCTTCTTACTTCAATGCTTCCAATATTTACAATTTTCATGTTCTCAAAAGGTGATTTGATCTTTTTGTTCAGTAACTGCTAAGTATTGATGAAAATGCTCCCATGATGGTTCGTTCAGGACCTTGATGATCTAACTTCATTACATTCTTATACTCGGAACATTTCTCCCCGGATTTCAAGCTCTCCTGCACCCATTGTAAAGAACTTTCTACGTCAAGCATCACTAAATAATTAAAAGAATGAAGCATCTAAAAGTCTCTTTTTTTTGGTAACATCTAAAAACACATTTTGAACATAGGTAAAAACAGAAACCCAGATTATACATTCCACACGTGAGTGTAACTGTTCTGGACCTATTATGGGTCTGCCACATTTTCCAAGACCCGCATGATGGTCTTTCCTGTCACTATGTGAAAATTTTGAAATTGATTTATATTTATTTGTTAGAACTTAATTAAGAAGCTAAACAAATTACAACTAAAATAATTCAAAAAGGGAAATTATCTTAACTCAGTTAATACTAAAAAATAAAGAATTGAATAATTTATAAATTTATAATTTATAAAATTATATTATTATTATATATAATTATAATATATTATTTTATATAATTATGATATATTATTTTATATAATATAATTTATAATATTATTAATGTTTTATAATGTAAATAAAAATTTCTATATATATTACAAAATAAAAATTATTTATATGAATATTTTGACAAATTTAACAATTTTTTAAAAATATTTTATTATATAATTTTTAAAATTCACAAGAAAATTACGTGTGAAATTTCCTACAAATTTAAAATTCACAAAAGTTACTTGCAAAATTGTATACGGATTTAAAATCTACAAAACAAGTTACTTTCAGATTTTGTAATCTGCAGAAAATTTATTGGAGAATTTTTTTAGAGAGTTTTTCTGGTAGAAATTGATTGTTCATTAAAGAATTACCTAGTGACCAAAATTTGCAAGAAACATTTGTCAATTCTTTAAGAGTATACCGAGTATCACAACCTAAATTGTGATGTGAGTTAACATGGGTGTAAATAGGTAGAGTCAGGATCACCTTGACCAACTCGTGGCCAATATCGACTCAGTTACTAAGAGTCGTCACCGACGTTTTGATTTAGGGAACGTCACATCTATCACCTGATAGTTACCCTCAGTTAGATACAAAGGAAGGGAAAATGATGCTCATGCTTGAGGGTTATATGGCTCGTGGAGTGTTAGGGGTAAAGGTAGGGTTTTTGGTTTTTTTGATTTCATGACTCGATAGAAGTATGTCTCGATAGAAGTATGTCTCTTGTACTTATGTACCTCGACTTTAGAGGAGTCAAAGTCTACATAGTTCTAGCTGATTGTTGGTTCAGGGGAAGGCTAAGTTGACTTGTGTCAACTTAGTTATGTTTAGGCCGAGACGGTCTCAACATTGGTGAGGGTAGGCCTAAACGGGTGGACTCACCACGTGAAGCCGAGATGGACTCGGCCTTGGTGGTAGGGGGCTTGGGGATGAAGTCACCTCGTCACGACAAGCAATGCCGAAGTGGATTTGGCTTTTGGAAAAGGTGGTGTGGGAGGAGGGTAGGCTAAGCTATTGAACTAGTCTTCACTCAGAAACAGGGTCATCTCATCTCGGCCCACTGGTCGAGACAGATTCGACCCCGACAATAGAGGAGAAGGGCAAGTGGACAATTTGGTTTCGGATTTATTCAAGAAAAGGGAACTTCTTAAGGCTTCACCCTGAGGGGAATTCATGCTTTGATTTTACTAACCTGGTATTTAGAGGAATCAAGTGTCTGCTTCCTCCTGTCCAGCCCTTTCTCTTGTTCCTCGGTCATGCTCTGAGCTTCTTACTTGACTTCTCTTGAACTATCGTCTGTTCTCCTTTTTTTTCTTCCTTCCTCTCTCTCAAAGTTTCTGACTTTTCTTTCTCCAAAAATCTGTCCACTTCTCTTTGTTTTGAGGTCTTTTATAGGCTTTGAAACTGGCCTGATGTCACTCCTCCACGATCCCACAATTCTTGGTTCCACTCGTCCATATTGATTCCACTCTTCCATGATCTCATGATTCCCTCTCGGTTATCATGAGTGGCTGATTTCACTACCTCCATGATCTCTTCTTCGACACGAGTCATTACAGGTCCCACGAAGACGTGCTAAAGATTTTATTCCAGATAATTAACTTATTTTATTTACAACATTGATATTTTGAAACAATTAATATATTTCAAGCTCACACATTCTATATAAGTCGAACATCTTCTCTTATTCCATATCCGACTCCATATCCAACTACATCAGCAAAGCTAAAGAATTGGACCCATAAAAAAAAATTAAGACAATAATATACGAGGAACCAGAGAAAAGGAGAAATCAAGAGCAAAAGTTTTGAGAAGGTTGCATCAGCTCTGCCCACGCCAACTATAAACTCTTTTCCTTGGTAAAAATTATAAAATGATGTTAAGCTGCTTGAAAAAAAAATTAAAAAAAAATACATTACGTTGTACTGCATGAGTTAGCTTTTTAATAAGAGAAGGAAAATAGGTCATGAGAAGCAAGAGTGAGAAAAAAAAAAAAGTAAACAGGACAACGAGAAGAAGAATTTTTAAAAAATCTGAGAATGATTGATAAAAAATATGAAGTATTTCAAATCTTTCAATTAGTTATTCTACCAAATTATCTTTAGGGTCAGAAAGACCGGAACCCTGAAAGATGTTTTGTTATTAATGTTGAAGAGATAAAAGTTAATTTAGTGTATTAATAAATACTATGATTTTTCTATTAGTTGATTTTTCTTTCTCAAATGAAGTTAGTTTTTTCCGTTAACATTATTCATATAGTAGTACAACCACATGGTTATTCAACGAGAAAGAAGTTTTCAGATTCATAATGGAAATATATCTACCGCAGTTAAGTTAAGAAAGAAATTCCACCCAGTACAGTTCCTAATCTCACGATTAATTTAAATACAAAGTATTTTAAGTAGAGATTTGTTTTGTACAATGAGTTAAATTTGATTCAGTTTTAAATTTTTGAATAGATGAAAAATTAATCTCTTGAGTAGAATACTTAAAATTTTAATGAAATAACTAAAAAAATAAAGTGAGTATTCGAGTTAATTAAACTAATTCTACAGTTAATTATAATGTTGGAACCATGAATTTTTATTAATTTAGAGAGGTATTAATTAATTGATAAATAACTAACTTTGTTGATTATTTTTATATATGAATTCGATTTTTATTAATTCAATTAAGGATGAGTAGTTTTTCCATTGGGTCAACCTGCTATGGAAGACCACACAATCACATTGCTCATTGGAGATGGCGAAGGAAATCGATTTCGGTTACAGAGACAAGAGAACGGAGAGGTATGAGGCAAGAGAAGAAAATCACTAACAATTGCAATTTATGCCTTTTTATTCAAATTTTATAGTGTCTTAACTTATTTATATTTTAATTAGATGTAATTTTATGATGCATGTGTGTCAACATTACATGCTTGTACAAGTGTATTTGCTTTTTTAAATAGGCTTGTTATAGAAAAAAAAATCTTAAATATGTATTTAATTTCTATAAAATTAAGCGAATTTTAATTTTGATTATTATAAAGAAATTTTTATTTTCATTCTTAAAAATGAGATCATTGTTTTTTATTTTTATTATTATCTAACAGTAAAAACTTATTTATTTAGCAAGTAACCTTAAAAATGAAAGTTATGATAAAAAAATAGTAATTTTGAATTTTCAACTAATAAAATTAAAAAAATATTTTATATAAATTATAATAAAATTTTATTTATTTTACGGGACTAAGACTAAAAATATATTATCCACCTAAGCGAATTCGGATTCAAAATGCCTCAACAGGATCTCACTCACATGCATAGGCATATTTTATGAAAAATATGTTAGAAATAAATTTATTAATTCGATATTATACTTATTCATACAATTTATTGATTCACTAAAACCAATAGCACATTAATCCAATAACTGCATCAATAACCGATTCAAATATGATTACGTTGATACTATACAAGTCGAAGGTTGAACCCTTCTTTGACTCAATCCTTTATTTTTCTTTTCTTCTGTTACATTAGCCATCATCAGTCAATTTACAAAATTACACTTCCTTTGAGAATCTGTTTTCTACTGGATGAATTTAAGAAATATCATACTCAATTTCTTAATTATAATAAAACTCTAAAAATTATGTAAAGGAATAAAGTTTAAAAAAAGAAAAACTTTTAAGGTCACAATATTGCTGTCATGAGAAAAAATTACCTAATTAAAAACTCACAGCAAAAGTATCCTCATTAAATAAGTGTGAGATTTGTTAATGTACATGTTACCTGAAAAAGAAATATAAAAATAAGACATGAAAATAGGAAGTAGCAAAAAGAAGAAAAAATGTAATGCCTATAATATTATATATATGTATATATATAATATTTTACTAATGACACTAATTTATCAAAATATGAAAGAATCATTAAACAAAAATTTCCAACTAGTGTTATTATAGGTCACATATATATTAAATTATTTTATATTTATTTTCTTAATTTTAATTTAGTTTTTAATTTTCCAGTTTATTATAGTTACTATCTAAATCATTATTGCATATTCGTTAACATTACAGAATGAATTAATTATTTTATCCAAGTAAATAACTAAATCATTGAATAACTCTAACTAACTTTAAAGTAAATATAAATGTTTACCACAAATTTTGATAATCCAAAATATTTTTAAGTTCTTTCAAAAGAATCTCTTTCCTTCTCAAATTTAAACCTACAAAAAATTAAATTTTAGGAGGTTTAGCCTTATCATAACACATTTATGTTATATTATTAATTATAAGATTATTAATTATGAAAAATGTTCTTAAATTGTTAATTAGTGTCAAATTTTGGAGTCATACATTAGTCAAAATTATACTTACAAGTTTTAAGAAAAAATATATAAATATTTATTTAATTTAATTTTTTATGTTCTATTGATAATACTTCTGAAGTCACTGATAATTAATTTTAGACATTTTATTATTTTTTAAAAAATTTAATAATTAAAATAATATTTTGAACTCTCAAATTATTTTTAAAACTCTATATAAAATTTTCATTTAATCTTTTAAATTTATAAAAAGGATTTAAACTTAAATGTCAATAATATTAAAGTTTGTAACACAGTTTTAAATTTTTATTTGGATATGAATATCAACTTCTTAACCTTTGTAATAACTAACACAACTTAATTTACAAAATTATCCAATTGATACAGAATGTCTTATGGATAGAATATAGGAATGTTCATTTTAACTTCATGAAAATAGAGTTTGAAATGATTGAAAGGTGTAAAACGTAAAAAAAAAATATGAGTGTTCATTCTATTGAAGAAGAGAAAGATAAAAATAAATTTGATTTGGCTATTGTACAAAACAATAATAGAAAATTATTTCTCCAAATTAGAAGAAAAATCATTTAATGAACTAGTTTTTATAAGGGGGTTAGAGGCCTTTTATAGCCTTCCTACATGACAAACTTATACACATACATTCAACTGAACTTAAATATTTAAAAAAAAAAAAAAAACTAACAAAATCTTAAAAAAGAAAAACTTTGAAGGCATGAGAAAATGGAAAGACCGAGAATCCTTAAAAGCTCTCGGTCAATTTTGTTGGCACCAATCTAAACCTTTTTCTTTCGTGTTTAAAATTAAAAATAATTATTTTAATAACAAAGAAGAAAGAAGAAGATGATTAGTTGAAAATCATAAAACACAAAAGAAAAAAAAAATATCTTAGTTGGCAGGCAACATTTAAGCCAAGAAAAATCTAAGATCATAGTTATATTTGTGAGTTGGAAGATAGCAATAATGATTTTCTAATGTATATATTAATGACCAAATATATGACTCCCCTGCACTTCACATGACAAGGCATACGAAGGAGTGTGGTTCCTTCCATCAAATTTTATTTTTATTTTTTATTTTTTATTTTTTAAGATTTTTGTACTTTTGAAAACATGCTAAAAACAACATATGATATTATCATTTAAACCAGACATAAGTTTGATTAAGAACCACAAAATCCTAAGTGATAAATAATGAATGAGTGTAGTTAATCTTCCAAGCTAATCATTTTCTTTTGGTATGCATGTGAGGATTATTGTTTAACTTTATTCAACTATAAATACAAATACAAAGTAAAATCTTTTAAAGTGATCAAGAAATTTAAATTCAAATTTTTGAAAAAAGTATAATAATTTTTTTAAAGATTTAAATTTTTTTTGGGTATTATACTATTTTTTATCATTGTAAAATTATTATTTTTTAAATAGTCCTTGTAAAATATATATGTTTAGTTTTACTCTTTGTAATATATTTATTTTATTATTTTAGTCCTTATAATATGTAAATAATTTTCTTTTAGAGAAAAATAATATAATAATTTTAGAACATAAAAAATAAATATTAATGCTATATATTTTAAATTTTTTAGAATCTAATTTTAGTCTAAAAAATTAATCAATAACAGTTTTTAAATTAATCACACAAACATATTTCTAAAAGTATGATTAAATGGTTTTTAATCTAATTCTTATATAAATGATTGTACTTTAAAACATTTGTTTCTCTTATACAAACAATCTTATTCTTGATTTTTTATTATTTCATCAATAAGAAAAAAATATTTATCTTTTAATAAATATTATTTTAAATTATTTCATATTTTTGTAAATTATAAAAACTAGTTATTCATATAATATAAGAAAAAAAAATTAAGAACTCAATTCAAAATATATAATTTTCCTATTTATTACTCAAAATATTTGTAAAACAACAAAATTATTTGTTAACCGTTTGTGTAAATAATTGTTGCAAAAATAATTAAATGATAAAATATTTTAAATTACTTTAAATTAAAAATCTATGTGTATGTATGTGTTTATGTTTGTCTTTGTGTCTCTATGTCTATATCTATGTTTATGTGTTTGTATGTGTGTCTGTGTATATATCTATGTTTGTGTGTATGTCTATGTATGTTTGTGTGTCTGTATATGTTTGTGTGTCTGTATATGTTTGTGTGTCTGTGTGTCTTTGCGTCTTTGTGAGTATATGTCTAGATGTTGTGTATATGTTATGTATATGTGTGTCTTTGTGTCTTTGTATCTTGTATTTGTGTGTATGTATATTGTGTGTCAGTGTGTGTTTATATTTGTGTTTGTGTATGAAATTGTGTGTGGGTATGTCTCTGTATGTCTTTGTGTGTATCTTTATGTTTGTATGTGTGTCTCTGTGTCTTTGTGTACGAGAGATATAATTGAGTGAAAAGTATTGAGACGTGAGAACTCCAAATATATACTATTAAAGTTATTAAAGTTATCAAACTAATGTTTTATCATTAATAATTCATATATAATTTCGTGATTTAGTTATATATATTATCAAAATTTTGTGAAGTGAGAACTTTAACTTAAAGGAGAAAAAAACACACAAACGATTAGTTAAAAATAATATAAAATTAATAAAAAAATTATAAATTTTATTTAAATATATTGACAATATAATATTAGATAAATATATAATTTTTTATCTATAAAATAGCGTAAATTTTCCATTAAAATAATTAATGTAGTATAAAAATTGTAAACCAATTAAACGGTAAACATTCTCTTTTTAACATAATTTTTTCATGTCATATTCAAACCATAATTTTTTCTAAATTACGCAAGTGAATTTTTTTCTTATATTATAATGCTCCCCTAGGTAATATAATATTTAAAAAATTAAAAATTAAATTTTGATAAAAAAATAAACTTGCATACAATTAAATCATGTTCAATCTAGCGTATGTGTGCAGGTTTTTTTTTTTTTAAGTGGATCTCACTTGTACCCTTCACTTTTTTTTTTTTTTACCTTTTTCAACTTCAATACTTCATAAGTATCAAATTCCTTCAACTCAGCACCTTCAAAAAAATTATCGAACTAGTAGATATATATATATATATATATATATATATATATATATATATATATATATATATATATATATATATATATATATATATATATATATATATATATATATATATATATATATATATATATAATGTGATAATAAACAATTGTACTTATTTAAAATGCGTCAGATATGCACTCTAGTACTAGTTCTTCATCAGATATGATCTTAATAAGCATAAAAGTACTTTTAAAAATATTTTACTAAATTAATTAATTATTAAATAATATATGATTATTAAATAATTATCTAGATGTTGACATGATTTTTTCTGCTGATTTAACCAACATAAAAAAATAATTCTGTTGCTTTTTTTTATATTAGATAGATTGGTTAAAAGTTATATTATTTTATTTTTCTATTATATATAAATACATTATTTCTCTATTTCTCTATTTCATTCTACTCTTATTTTTAAAAGAAATATAATATTCTATAAACATGAAATTAATTGAAATTATATTGATTTTAGTTATAGTAATGGATCTGAAAAATCATAGAATATAAAAACTCATAGAATACAAAAACTTATGAAAACAATTATAATGTATATTTATATTTTTTTAAAGTAATATGTAATAAATTTAATCCTTTAAATGTATCATCAATGATCCAAGCAATGTTTTTTAATATAAGAAATTTTAAATTCTCACTAAATTAAATTATTCACTTAAAATTCTCTGTCCAAAACACACCAACACACAGGAAGATAAATGTCTTCTTAGCATATCTTTATGACACTAAGGCACAACAACCGTGGGTCCACTTATTAATTAAACTTTTGCTCAAATTTTAAATTAGTGAAGTTAATTGAGCACATGTCTTCAAATTAATTAAGTCAATTTTTTTACGTTAAAAGATGGGTCATAGCGTGAAAAAATAATTTTGGAACAAATTTTAAACACCGTACTTTGTTGTTAAATCAAAATTTGAGCTCTAATTCGATTACACGAAATAACTTTTAACATCTGTTATTAATTTGTTGGTTACCTCGTTAAAATTTTATTAATGATATGGAAGATTTATTCTATTTCGGTTGGTTACTCACACGATGCTCTATGAATCTTTGTGTTATTTGTTGGCCAGTTTTAGTTTTTGGATGCTATGATTTTCAAAGTATCTTGCAGCTCAACTGTGAGCATAAATCTTGTGAATGATTGGCATAAGTGTATATATTGTGGCCATAGAATGTTTAGTGTTAGTGTCAAGGATTGCAAGGTATTGCCATGGATTTTTAGATAGGAATGTTCAGGACTAAACATCTTCTAATAATTAATCTTCCATAGCATCATATTCCATTGACAATCTTATCCTCAAACTATCTCATATCTGGATTCCTACCAGAGTATTCCTAAGATAATCAATCTATATACCACAATGGACATGCTAATGGTCCAAAAGCATAAAGGTACAGGAGAACAAAGTGCAACCTTTTCTTGCTAGCTTGATGCATGATTCAGTGTCTTATTTATTTATACTGAAGAGATGTGTTTGTTCTTGGGTATAAAAAAATATTTATAAAATGAATTTGGAAATATCACATCCATTTGTTTGGTATAAATGTTTAAAATAACACTCAGGTATTATAGATTTGGAGAAATATAAAATATTCATCTTTATTTTATTTCTTATTCTCGTGGTATTTACGGTAAAAGGTAAGGTATGTTATATTCTCTTGAAAATAAGAAATATTTTTATAATAATTATTTATTTTTACTTCATTCTTTTATATTTTTTCTAGTCTTTTAATTAAATATATTTTAATTCTTTTAAATTATTAAATGTCAACTAAACATAATTATGATACAATATTACACTCTAAAACAAATTCTATCAAAATTAAATCATTTTATATATGTTCTGGTTTACAAATTGAGTAGAGTCCCAACCACTTGTGTCACTTGTCTTCCTTCGTGTTCTTACACAATACGACAAAAGATGTTAGGCACATGTTAGGTGCAAAATGACATGCTTAGACTTTGTTCCCTGATATGTTAATTATAATTTGCCTTTACTAGAGAGTGGTATAAGTCGTTATGTCATCTTGCAAGTGTCGTCTTCTGGTCGAGCCGAGATAAGTCCATTTCGGGATAGACTTGATTGTCAGGATGGATTCAACTATCGAATTAGACTCAGCTAGTGGGGAGAGATCCAACTCCTCGATACAGAGTAAATTTGACTCCTAAAGTGAAGTCGATTGGTGGAATGAAATCGACCAACGAAACAAAATCAACTTTATGAAATCAAATCGATTGACAAAATAAAATCGACCGATAGAATGAAATTAATTTAATGGAATAACCTCGAATTACATAAAATAATTAATTTAGTGAAATAGAATCCACTATCAAAACGAAGTAAATTGTCGAAGAAGGATGTCGACTATCACGATCTGATCACCAACTATTACAATATATGCACTGAATTGCTGTTTTGCCTATTGAAGGCATCTATATCAATATGTTTTAACAAACATATTCCGTCACTAGCTTTTACTTAAAAGTTTTAAAGGAAATAAAACAAAGCATTTTTCTCACCAATTATATGCAAAAGATTCCATGGAAAAGCTTACAGCAGAAAGATTTGAAGATATCTTCTTCTAAATAGACAGAATTACAAAATCTCATATTTTATACTTGCCTTACACACACATCCATTCCTTTTGCCCAAAATTATTTTGTTAAAGTGACCATGAATGCTAGTAAGATTTGGTAAAACAAGACTCTTAGTTCAATTAACTCGTTGAAGGAAATCATCTTTTAATTATGGTTTAATATAAAATTCAACTCTCTTATAATATATAATAGTTTATCGAGTAGTGTAAAATTATTTTATAATAATTATTATAAATTATATTATTAGTAAATTTTTAATATAGTTATTATAAAAATAAATAAATTTATTATATATTGTCATTTATAATTGAACAATAGTATAAAATTATTTTATATAATTAATGGATAATTTATTTTTTCTAATTTATAATTATATAAAAATATAAAATTATTTTATTTGACAGGACATTAATTAAAATTAAGTACTTTTTAATTAATTGAGAATATAAAATTTGTTAAACTAAGAGTATATTAAAATTAAAACTCTTAATATTATAATAATTTAACAAAATATTCATGATTAAGATTTATTAGTTAAAGAAAAAGATGATTAGAATTTGTCCACGAGAAGGGACCCACACTTGACTACAATAGATCGTGGATGATAGCGCTACGTGGTCCAACAATCGCAGTGACACGACTCAACTTCGTCTAAAGGACACGCTGAACAAGGACGACGTGTCACCGTAGGAAAAGTCAGATAATCTAGAGTATCCTTTCGACATTATATGCCACGTGTCTGTTTATCATTCGTCCTTCACACCACTGCGCCCTTTCCTCTCTTGTGTAATCGGTTATTTTATACTTTCTCTCTCCCTCCCTTCTTTTTCTCCATTTTCTCTTTCTTAAAAGCACAAAACTTTTTCACTTTCTTTCCTTACCCACCTACGTTTCCTTCAGATCCAACCAATTCCATCGTCACCAGGAACACCCCTTTTGCCTATTCAGCTTTATCTCACTCTTCAACTCTGTCTGTAATAGGTTCAACCCTTCTTTTGCTCTCTATGCCATTCCCACAGGTTTGATTCGTCGTTTTCTGACTCAAAGTTTGCGTTTTTATTGCTTTTCTTGTGATTTTGATTGTGGGGTTTTCTTCTTTTTTTTTGGATGAATTGTGGGTGTTGAGAATTTACGGGATTTTGGATCTGGGTCTGAATTTTTTGGTGGAGTGATTGGTTTTGGTGTTTTGGGTAGATCTTGTGGTTTTTGTCGATGGTGTGTTTGTGTAATTTACTAGAATTGAGTTCATTGATGTGTTGCTTCTTAATTGGGTGGATCTGGTCTCTATAGGTGGTAATGGATTTGTTAGTTTTGGGTTGGTTGTAAATAGAATTAAGGATGAAATAAAATGGGGCTTTGGGCTCTTTTCTTTTATGGAAAATCAGCAAATCAATCACAGTGAAGATATATAATTAGCGTCAAGTTTGGTGGGTGTTTTTGTTCAGGTCAATAATTATTCTTGTTTATGCATTATGTAAGTCATTAAAGGACAAGCCAGATTATGTATGTGTTAGTTCAAGTGATTCTCGTTTCATTTTGTATTTAGGCTATTAGGTGGGTGTGGGATTGGTGGAAGGTGAATTTTAATGAATTGGCTATTAGTATCTCAAGTGCGTGTTTGGTTAAAAACACAGTGTGATAATGACAGTGTGTTATCGGCTTTTGAATAATTTGTTTATTGTTTATTAGGACTGATGTAGAATGAAATGTGTAGCATATAGAGGTGAATATTGTTTGTTAAAATTACATTTTCATCCCTCCCAACACCTTTCGTTTCTCAACCAAGTTATTCAGGTTTACAATTCAGAACTGAAGCAGTATTTTCTCTTAAAGTGATTGAGTCATGTTGCTGTTTTATTTTTTATTTTTTTAATCAAGAAAATAATCTTGTTAGTCTTCAAATGTATATAAATGCATTGTTTCTGCAGACTCTGGTCAAGCCATGTTTAATATGACAAAATTTAAAATTAGTTGTTCTAATTATGTTACAAACATATAAATTTCTCTTTATCTTTATGTGCACGTGATTGTGTTATTCATGAATCATATCTTTCTATGATTCTCTTGGTCTTCAGACATCTAATTTTATAGCAAAATTTTAATTGTGTTTGAAGCATTTCTTTCATATATTTGTTGATTTGTGTGTTTCATTTTGGTCTTCTAGTTTCTTTTATTTATTTGTTTGGGGATGCTTGTAATTCTCTATCTGTAAATGAGTTGTGTCTTTTTGATTTTTTGAGCACTTTCAGATTTTGATGATTCTACATGCTCTATGTAGCTTACTCTGCAGTTGGGAAGGGTGTACCCGAACAAGAGTGTAATTGCAGCGTACGGATTTATTAATAGTCTTGTAGATCTGTTGGCTTTTTCAGGATGGGCAAGCGGAAGGGTTGTGGGAAGTTAGGAAGAATGAGGCCAAGGCATATGAGTGCTTATGAATTTTCTCTGATGCTGGCTCCTGTTGTTTCTGTTTGGGATTGCATAGTTCGCAAAATGAGGTACTCCTACAGACCTGAGTGGGTGTAGTGGTTTGGAACGTATCAGTAGTATTAGTCTTGATACTTCAACTAATTAGAATATATATTTAGCATTACAATTAGGGAAAGAGTGGAAACTGGAAAGAATTACAGAACAAAATGTATACAGCTTCAAAGAAATTCACTTGAAGGAGTTCTCAACTCAAAGAAGTCACTCTAGTATTTACTATTTAGGTGTAGTAAATTCTATGGATACCATGGCGTGTAGTAATAAAGGGCAACATGTGAGGAAGGTGAAGAAGAAGCAGGTGAAAGACGAGTTGGATCGTCTTAAACAGGCTGAGAAGAAGAAGAGGCGTTTGGAGAAAGCTCTTGCAACTTCGGCAGCCATCATTTCTGAGCTTGAGAAAAAGAAACAGAAAAAGAAAGAGGAGCAGCAGAGGCTCGATGAAGAGGGTGCTGCGATTGCTGAGGCTGTTGCCCTGCATGTTCTCCTCGGTGAGGACTCGGATGATCCTTGTAAGGTTGTGATCGATGACAGCGGGTGCAAGACCTGGAACTGCAACCGGAACCTCGGCATCTTGGTGGGCAGAGACAGTGCCTGCTTCCCTCATCTAGATGGTGGCAGATGGTCCTTTGAAGGAGTTGGGTGGGTGTCAGATGCATACAGATATGGTTGCAAGCAGGGTGCTGCTGAGAATGGTGAATGGTCATTCTCATCAGAGTTTGAAAAGAGTGTGCATGATGAGGCACTGTATGAAGATTTCTCTGCGGCTCTCATAGCAGCACAAGCTGTTTCGTCTCTGCAGATTGCCGAGGAGGAAGATGAAGATAGGATTCTGTTTTGAGCTTTAAGGACATGCTGAGGTGAGGTGGTAGAATGAATAACTGTTTTGTGGTGGTGGCTGGATGAAGTGTTTTGTTATTTTGATTGAAGATGATATGTCCATGTATATATATTATTATTGTTATTATGAGTCTTGTCCATGTCAAACACTTTCTGGTTCAGTTGTGGTTGAACATGTAACATGTTGCAGTGTGACCATGTTTTATTATTGATTATCATTTAACTGTATGTTAATAATGTGAGGCTTCTAATTTCCTCTCGTGTGACTTTTTGAGCTATTTTCAAGAACAATATAAAACGACTACTGGACCCCTCAATTTTTATACTTGCATCTTAGATTATGTTATCACTTTGTGAGGACTGGTGAATCTTATCTCTCATCTTAGCATTTAAAGTTTTATAGAGAAGGGTGAAATTTATCTACTATATGGATTAAGATTAATTTTGATAAAAGAAATTGAGAGACTTAAAACATATTTTATTTTGAAAGAAGTATATTACTAATTCTTATCAAGTAATTCACGGGTTGTTTGGTGAAGAGTCACCCTTTGAATTCTATTTTCAATTACAAAGAAACTCCATGCTAATGTGTGGAGGGAATGATGGGTTAACCGTGAAAGTGTAAATAAAGTGGCTTGTTCCTATCGAGTGCTTGCTCAACAGATTCAAATGGATGGTTTTGGATAAAGCTATGCACTATATTTTTGTGGGTCCATTCTTCTTATGTGTGAATTTGAATCTTTGATCATTGGTAGTTTCGTTTAGTGGTCATTCCTCCCTAAGGAAATATCTTAGAAGTGCTTGACGTTAATGGTTTCAAACAAGTGAGGGTTTTTAAACGAGTGCTTGCCCTTCCGTGGGACATCTTTACACTTTTTATGGTACAACTAATTTCCTTTTGAAGGGTAGAATTTTGCCTTCACAAGAAAGTACTTATAGAATCAAAGATAATTTAATGCACCGTCTTAAATATTTTTAATTACTTGAAGAAAGTAAATAATAAATGAGTTTAATGGCTACGGTTGAATATTATATTTTTTTTATCTTTTTTTCTCAACTTGCATCTTAATGATATTTCTTAGCATTTTATCATTTATAATAAAATTTAAATATAAGTTAATTACGGCAAATTATGTTTTTGTTATACAAATCTATATAAGTTATTACCATATATATATATATATATATCCTTGGATAGTTTCTCTTAATTTATTATAACTTTTCACATCTTAATTTATAATAATGTTATATATATATTTGGGTTAATGTTGATTTATTCTAGAGATTTTTTTATGATTTTTTATTTTTTTAATCTATTTTTATCTTTATTTTTAAATTAATTTTAATATATTTAAAATTTATGAAAACTAAAAAATAAATTTGTATAACAATATAAATTATTTATTATAAATTTTTAAAATATAATATATTCATTTATTATAAATTATAATTACAAATATAATTTATATATTTAAAAGAACTTACTTATTATAAATTATAATTATATAAAATAAGAATTACAGAAAGTAAAATATAAATTTTAAAAAATGACAAAACAAAATTAAAATATTCCTTTCATACTACTTAACAACTTGATACTTTAAAACTTTTTTTACAAAAGAATTTATTATTTCTTTTCACTTTTAACTGAGAAAGTTATTAGATCATTAAATGAAAAGAGTTAGTAACATATTTTTAAATTTTTTTAATATATTTTAAAATATAAATTAAAATTTATTATAAATTATGAAAATAATTTTATATTATTATTTAATTATAAATTATTGTTAATATGACTTTTAAAATAATTATTATAAAAATTAATAAATTTATCCTGATATATAAACAACATTATCATAATTTATTTTCTCAATAATAAATAAGATTTTTTAAATCAGATATAAAATCTACATAAATTTTATAATTTTTAATAAATTAAGTAAAAATTCATCAGTGATGTTTACATGTGCATGGCAAAACGTATGTCTACAAAAGACAACTTTGATTTTGAAAAAACACAACCCAATTCCTGGGTTCAACGAAAGGTTGTGACTTGTGAGAGAAAAATATTGATGTGAAAACTTTAATCCAACATCGAATGAAGATTCACATGAAAAACGTAGTTTCTAGACTCTGCGTTGCTAACACATGGATTACACCCCACGTTGTTTCTTGTAGCTATGTGACTGAAATCCATCGTGTTTTTGATAATGCCAATGCCACTAAGCATGAAGCCTCTGTTGCACACACAGACTTTCATCCTTATAGTTTTGATTCAACAACTTTCCATGTTGCCTGCCACATGTTTGAAGAAATGTCTGACTTAACTGTTGCATCAGCAACGACCATAATTCAGGGCTTTGGTAAGCGGCACTTCCATGAAGATGCCATCTATCTTTTCTCTAAGATGCTTGGCTCAAAAATTAGACCCAATGAGTTCACATTTGGAACTGTGCTTAACTCCTCCACTGCACTTGGAAATGTTGTTGTGGGGAGGCAGCTTCATGCTTGTGCGATGAAGGTTGGCCTTAGTTGTCATGTATTTGTTGGTAGTGCTCTTCTTGATTTGTATTTCAAGCTGAGTACTATAGAAGATGCCCAGAAGGCTTTCAGAGATACTCAACATCCTAATGTGGTGTCTTATACAACTCTAATTTGTGGGTACTTGAAGAGACGGAGATTTGAAGATGCTTTGTGGGTTTTCCATGGGATGCCTGAGAAGAACATTGTCTCGTGGAATGCGATGGTTGGTGGGTGCAGCCAAACAGGCCATAATGAAGAGGCTGTGAATTTTTTTATTGGCATGCTTAGAGAAGGATTTATACCAAATGAATCTACATTTCCTTGTGTGATTTGTGCATCTGCAAATATGGCTGCCCTTGGAATTGGGAAAAGTTTTCATGCTTGTGCAATCAAGTTTTTGGGTAAGGTTGATCAGTTTGTTGGTAACTCACTCATTAGCTTTTATGCAAAGTGTGGAAGCATGGAAGACAGCTTGCTAATGTTTGACAAGCTTTTTAGAAGGAACATTGTTTCATGGAATGCCATGATATGTGGTTATGCACAGAATGGAAGAGGCGAAGAAGCGATAAGCTTCTTCGAAAGAATGGTTTCTGAAGGCTATAAACCCAATGATGTTACCCTTCTTGGTTTACTCTGGGCTTGTAATCATGGTGGTCTTGTTGACGAGGGCTATTCATATTTCAATCAGGCTAGGCTTGAGAGCCCCAGTTTGCTAAAGCCTGAGCACTATGCTTGTATGGTTAACCTGCTTGCTCGCTCAGGACGGTTTGCAGAAGCAGAGGATTTTCTTCAGAGTCTGCCGTTTGACCCTGGACTTGGATTTTGGAAGGCACTACTTGGGGGCTGTCAAATCCACTCTAACATGGAGTTGGGAGAGCTTGCAGCAAGAAAGATTTTGGCTTTGGATCCTGATGATGTATCGTCATATGTGATGTTGTCGAATACTCATTCTGCAGCAGGTAAGTGGTCACATGTGTCAACTCTAAGGAACCAAATGAAGGAAAAAGGGATGAAGAGGATTCCAGGTAGCAGTTGGATTGAAGTCAGAGGCAAAGTTCATACCTTTCTTACTGCAGACCAGAATCATGATAAAAATGATGAAATTTATTTGCTTCTAAAATTTTTCTTTGAGCATGTAAGGGAAAATGAGGATTCCGATTTGCTCAACATTTATTGGTATTTCGGTTATAAGTAATGGGCAATGTTCTGTTTGATATAGCGTTATGCCCTTTTTCAATTTTAAAAAGGGTGGAATATTGTCTGCTTTTATACTAGAGTATTTTAGTTTTTGAGCAAGATGAGATTCGCCATTACTTGTTGGGAAATACAGAAAACATTAGCAGAGTAATTTAGAGGTTAGTAAGAAAAACTATAGCAAATGCTAAGTGATGGCAGAGCTTTATGACACTTTTCTTGGTACGTAAGACTCATTTTCAACCTCTCATGCTAACTTACATGATTTCAGGCCATGCATCCTGGCTCTTTAATTCCTCAGGTTTAGCTGCAAAATATTCAGTGAGATTTCAGCTTTGGCAATTTTCTGTATTTTATGTCTATGCTAGAACGTGCTTCACATAAATGCCTACTGAAAACTTATTTAGCATCCAGCTATCCTGGTAAAACTTACTCTTAAGACTTACAATTTCACCACCAGTGGTATATGGTACAGCTGAAAACTTTTGTTGTATACAGAGGATATGGGAAGGTCATGGAGAATGGTCATGCTTCATGTGGCTTCATGTGGTTTCATCTATATGGGTGCAAGATACACATACCATTTTCTAGCTGGTAAGATTTTGCTTGTTTTATACAGTTCAAGTAGTTAAATTGTTGGAAAGTGGTCTTTGGTCACCCCTGGCCCAAATTAATTGTGGATGATCAGAATTATTTGTCAATGTCTCAGAAAAGGATACTACAAAGGGCTGACCAGAAAAGCCAAGTGAAGGCAGGGTATAGTTACAAGGACCTCAACTCTTCATGACTAGAGATAAGTAGTCCTTACAAAATTTGTTTGTAAAGTTGAATTAGAGTATAAATCTAAATTTGTAGGTAAACAAAATTTCAATATAAATCATAATCATTTTGCTGCTCTGAATGGAAAGGGTGGTGCACTGTCAATGGAAAGTTTTGTCCGATTTCCAACATAAAATGTCATCAACTTCTAAGAAACGGACCTTTTTCCTTTTTAGTATGCACCTTTATTTTGCAGTGAATTACTCTTTAGCTCCCTTTAATTTTAGTTCAACAGACTAGCCACCAAATTTAAAACCTTACACTTCATTGTCCTCAATTGCATTCCAAATATTTAGTACTATTGACTCTATTCATTTAAACTTTAAATTTGACTCAATTAAAATACCTCAAAAGGAACTTATGCGTCTTAGGCTAGACCAATGTGGTACCGCAATTGAAAAATGAAAAAAATTTAATATTTAATTTTTTTTATAGGCATGTGAGATTCAGCTCTCACGATTTTTATCATATTTATAAATCATTTTGATTCAAATATTAAATTTTATAATTTTATGAAAATAAATATAATGAGATAAGTATTGTATATCGAATTGGTTAAAAAAATTATATTGCGATAAATTTTTTTCCATAAAATATCCTTAATTATGAATATTTTCTTAATTTAATAAATAATAAGTGAGATATATTAATATTTTAAACTTTTTGAAAGTCTAATTTTATTTTATATGAAGAGCATTTAAAAAAAAATTTACTATTCACATTTATAGTTAAAAAAATAGACAATTAAACTTATTTCTCGATTCAATAGAAGTCCAAAGAGGTGAATTTAATAGGGCCATAAATAATGAGAGATATGTAAAAAATAGGGTCAATTACGCCTATTTAATAAAAATCAAAATAATAAATATATTAATAATGAAAAAAAATAAAAGAATTATAACTGAAATAAATATTTTAAAAAAGAATAGGAATATATTAATATGTTAAAAATAATTTTAGAAAAATATAAATTTAGATAATAACTAATTTTTTTAATTTTAATAAATAAATTAATTAGATGTTATAACACGTAGAAAAAAGAATGAATAAGAATGACTAGAGTATTATAGTATTTGTGTGTATACCCATGGAATCGGGCTTGTGCGCTAATGAGAGACGTCTGCACTTATTCAATAAACACCCTTTGTTCATGACTTGCTTATCTTCGGGGAGTTCATTTTTTGTGACTATTGTTTTTGTTGAAATTCCTGTCCTTTGAATTGAGTCGCGGTTGAAAATCTCACGTCCTAAAAAATACTATTTCTAAACATTTTTTTAACAAACTGTTTGTGTAACAGAATACCATAACATAGTACTTGTATACAGAAATTCATTGTTGGAACAATAAAACCATTTCCTTTTTCCTTGAATTCTACATACTTGACCATACATTATCTTTGTTAATCTTTAGATTCTAATATGGATTGGTCTTCAACCATTCATAAAAGTTCAAAGGGACAAAAGTGTCAAACCCCTGATTACTTGTTTTCAAATTCAATCTTCATCCATAGGCAGTTAAAGGGCACCAGAATCAAACTGAAACTGACTTCACAAGAATTCAATTGCTGGGGTCTTGAGCCTTTTATACCCATAGATTTCGCTCTAACAAAACTCAATAATTCTAAATCCTCTTCACCCAATAAAAAAAATAATTAAATACATTTTCTGTTTTTAACATAATACATCTACTTTTTTATTCAATATTGACTTTATAAAATATTAAGAAAAAGAATAAAATGATACTCTGGGAGAATATTGGCATTATGCAATCCACAACCATCAAAGTCAAACATCAACTAGTGACCAACTATATGTGTAGGTGGTTCAATGGTAACAATAGATTAGTGGCTATACTTGTTTTTGAGTGGGAAAGATGTCAGCATTGTATTCATAATTCTTTTAATCACGGTAATTAAGACTTTAGCTACTGGTGAAATAGAGTTATTTGCTCCTCCCTGGTGAATATGTTCTATAGGAATTATATTTGGATTCTTTTCCCCCAAATTCAGCGTATATTGAATTTATTGACTTAATATATTAATATTATATATAGTTAAATAATAAAATTAAGATATAAAATTATAATTAAAATATACTTTATAATACATGTATATATTTTAAAATATATAATATCAATATAAATACATTATGATATAAAATAATCTATTAAGTACAAACTATTATATTATTAATTTTTTTTAAAATTACTCGTTTAATCTCACACTTGTATTATCTTTACGATTTAGTCTATATATTTAAAAATTATCTAATTTGTCCGCCGCACTTGTATTATCTAATTTTTCACATTTTTTGTTTTCTACCATGCATTTAAGTAAAACTGCCATAATATAAATTAAGTGTAAAATATCATTTCAAACTTTTTGGCAATATAAAACACAAATTGTGTTTTTATAGTTTATGAATCCAATTTATGACAGTTTAATAACCACTCGTGGAAAAAATACATGTATAAAAACTAAAATAGACCATTTTTTAAGTATAAAGACTAAATAAATAATTAAACCTAAAAAAATATACAATAAATACCAAACCAAATTAAAATGATCCGAAATATAACTCAAGCCACTCTTCATAATGTATCAAATTTATTTTCTAAAACTGAAACCATAAAAAAATTGGAATAGCGACAGGTTAGGGGACCAAGATAAATCATGAATACCGCTACTCCAATGATGGGGTGAATCTAGTTTGATCAAGTCAGATTAAGAAAGAAAAGAGAAAAACAGTAAAATTACTTTCCAAAAAACATAGTCTCACGGGGCACCAATAAGATTTGAGTTGAACAAGAAACGAAAAATTTTACACTTGATACAGAAATGAATAGCATGTAAAATTTCGTTAACTTTTGTGACTTACAAATTACAATACACAACATACCTAAGCTTTGACAAAGACTCCCTCACCTATCATGTCATTCATGTGAAGATGAACTCTGTAGCAATGCCTTGTCATCTTCTCGCATTGCCGGCGGCGGTAGAGGCACAACTCCGTTCTGATTCTCAGCTTCTGAACTGGTAGACGGTTTCGCGCCATTGGCGATAATATTTTTCAACCAAGAACCTTGAAGTCTAGGGGACCCTCTGTTTGAATTGTTAGGGGACTCTGGAGCAGTTTTAACATTATTTGTAACATTATTAGTAACACCTAAAAGGAACCGGTATGCTACTTTGCTTGCTGATACAATCTCGGTTTTAGCTTGTCGGAACTGCAATGTTACCAGCTACGCTCATCAGTGAGTTTCTCAAAATATGCCAATACTAATAACTACGTATTTGAAGTGTTCAAGCCAAGAGCACAAGACCAGTAGTTTGTGAAATTTGAATTGAGGAGTGTCAACAACACACTTTTAACTCACTCTATCATTGTTTAAAATTTATTGAAAACTATACAAACAAAATAAAAAATCATTAAATAAGACGTGAGACCCACAAAAAAATTGTGAACTTTAATAAGTCTCAGCCAAATAAAATGTCAGAAAGTATATTATTGCTAGCATTTCTCTTTGAAATCCATTTCTTACCCGTAATGCTGTATTTCCAGCCACTTCCATAGCAGTGTCACCAGCATTGGCAAACCTATTGACCCAACCTGTAATGAAAGCTGTAAGGATACACAGTGGAAGCTGAAAAGTAATGACAAGAGCAATAGTTCACAAGATGGATCAATGCTTAAACCTCCTAGAATTGGCATATAAATTTAAAGTGGAAAATTATGTTATCTAATGATCTACCCTAAAACCCAATAACTCCCAGTTTTTTAGTACAAGTACTTTTGAAACTACCCAAGTTTGCTCTTCATGTCTAAGCATCTACTACCCTGCTCTATAACACTAATTGTCTTTATATCGTTTCACAACTTCCTCTCCCTATATTCAAATTACACACTTGCAATGCAAGCCAACAACATTTCTTTTTCTTTAAAATAAAATGCCTATCGAACTAAATAGATACGTTCTATTTCTACCATGTAAAATTAGTAAAGCCAATTGAATGGAACTTGGGTTATAGTATGATAATGGGCATATAACTATCTATTCAGAATTGAGGTTCCTCAAAGATAAACATCATATTTTACTGAGGAGAAACAATATCTCAAACAGAGAAACTCCCATTGCTCCACTACCCATCTTCCTAATTCATGTAAAGGAAATACATGTGGGATCTCTACTTCCCACTTCTATTTCCCATTTTGCCCCCCCTGCACCAGCCCCTTTTTTATTTCTCCTGCTATATGTGTTCCAAAAGGGCCAGTGACTGAGTTGATTGGACTAACCAAGTCATGGGACCTTACACATATCATAGAATTTACATGATGTCTCCTTAAATATCACTCTAGGTCATCTTTTAGCAATAAAAACAATGAACATTGTAAACACAACATTATAGTTAGGTATTATTTACCTGGAAGTTTTGGTACACCAAGCCTTTCACAGAATTCATCACAGAAGTGATTGCAGTTTTTGGACAGCAGATCATATGAACTCCCTGGCCACTCCCTACTGAGTTCTCTTAGTATTTGATTTACCTTGAAAATGGAAAAGTTTGTTTTCCCTAGATCAATGGATTCACGAAATGTATACATTGGATTCTTTCCAGAAGGGCAACTAAAAACTCCGGTACCTTGCTCACAAAATCCAAATGACCATTCATCATCTCCATAAACCTGTGACAGCAGAACGAACAATCCTAATATGTCAGCATAATATCAAACAGAAGGCCTACCATATATCAAAGAAGAAGTGTGTTAATGAAAAATAATTTTGGGGACAAAATATGCAAGCATGCAATATGCCCAGATAAACGGGAAAAAAGTAATCTTATGACGGTAACGGTTTCTGTTTAAGCAGGACCAAAATATCAAGGAAACTGCAAATCTCGATACTTCACTTTTCCTTCCCTTTAGAATAAATAAATAAACAATGTGACCTCATCGCTATATTCCCCAAGTAGAAATCGGTAAAAAAAATGATTTTCCCTCTCAAACTTCCAGATAAGCTCCATTTGCTATCTGAGACTGGGAATGCCAAATAGATAACAGGATGATAAGATGAAATAACTGTATTCTTCATGTTTTAAAATTGAAAGGGAAATATATAATTACATATTACATATACAAGTAATAACAAGGGTGAAACATAACATAATCAGATCAACAATGACAAGTGTCATTTTTACAGCTTCTTAGGCTTTGCATTCCAAGTAAATGAGTTAAAATTGCCATACAAAATCCCAAATTAAGGAATAAGGAGTACAAATTACAGAAACAAAGGCTCATACCACTCTTAGTTTCTTATACTTCTCAGAATAAAGATAAAATGTCCAAGAAGAACTTCAATTTTTGGTTTATCAAATTATGCTCATAGAAAATTGTCTGATGGTATTCACCCTTCACCGGCCCGGAGGTATATTAACCTGGTTTGTAACTGCTCCTGTCACATGTTCCCCATGCTTTGAGCATTAATCATGCCTAATAAACACTTTCACACTACTTCCTCCTAAATTCCTCTAGACTATTCTATGTCAAGCAATTCATCTTTGCAAGCATGACAGAGAACAATGCAATTGCATTTCCTTCTACTAAACTAGTACCTGAATTAAGATTTGATAAGACTGGATCAAGCCAGCTATACCAAATGACCAGTACATACCCAGTCAGAGAAGGATATCCTAATTCAACTTAGCTAGAACAAACACTAAACTATCTGGATGTAGGTAGGCCTGTGAATCCAGTGCCAACAACTGTAGCCAAAGATTTCCATTCTAATTTTTTTTCCTAGAAAGACAAGCATACCCAATCACACCTGTTGCAGCCATATCATACAACACCTCTACTAGCCAGTGTCCATATCTCAAATTTTTCTCTTCACTTCGGTTTGATCTCTCCTCTCACACACCCTAGCAGTTAGCCACTTACAACCACACACCCCACAGGACCTAAAAACCGCCTCAAACACTTCTCAGCCATAATTATCCAAGGCTGCCCCATTTCCTAAAATAAAGATAGAAACAACTACAAGCAGCATCTTGTATATCCCTAACATACAAGTTACCAACTTCTCAATCCCACAGCAAATCTAATTCATACATGCTGAGGAACTAATGAATATTTATAGCTACACCATGGATGGATACATGCAAAGTCAAAACTCACACAATAACTAACACAACTAACAATCACTTAGCCACCAAGCTAATTGCTCTTTCCCAAATCTCAATTACACTCATGCAAACAACACCCAAGCAAAGAAAAAGAATAAAATGAGGAGGGGGAGATCTAAACCCCAAATTACAAAGCAAAAAAGAAAATGAAATTTCAAAGAGCACTTGAGTCACACATTGAACAATTACACTCCCCAATCAACATCATACACCAATCAAGTTCCCCACAAAACAAACAAACGAAAAACCCAGATCCAATCAACAGTATCAATCATCAAACACCACCAACAACAACAAACAGAAACATTAATTTCTCCAAAGAGAAGAGGCAAGGAACAAGACCTGCACGGCGCTGTGAAAGATGCCACCAAAACCAATCCCATCCTTGAAGATCTTGTTGATCTGAACAATGGTGTTGTTGGTTTTCTCGGATCCACTATTCGTCACATCGTATATATGCAGTACCACATCCGTCATCTTTCCCTTTCACCCACCACCACCACCCACAACAAACAACGAACCAAAACCCAAACTTTACACAACCCCACTTCACCTTTCTCTCTCTAAACGCTATTCACCTATCTGGATCTCTCTCTCTATTTATCTACGATTCGATTCAACTTCAAGAATCAACAACAGGTGTTGTTGTTCCTCTTCTCTCTCTTCGTAAATTGAACCCAGATTCGGCCTCGGGATCCTGGAAAACCCTCCAATTTAACCATCCAAATTTTCTCCCCGGAATCGGAAGAAGATTTTCGTGTTCCTCGCGTGAATTTATATTCTACAAGGAGGGAACATAACAAAAAGAAAGAGAGTGTGTGTGAGAGAGAGACCAAAGCTCAGAAATGAAAATCGGGAAACGAAAAGAACAGAAAAGAAAAGAAAAAGGATTAAGAAAAGACCTTTCTGCCCCTTTCCTGTTGGCCAAATTACGGAAAATGCTGTTGTCTTTACAGCTGGCTGCCACTGTGGGACGTGTTTGGCTAATGATCAGTGGGAGTTGGAAAATGTGGGCTCCACGTGGTCATGCAAGCCATTATTAACGGTCACACAAACGGGCGGCTGGAGAGGTTTAAATGACGAATTTGCCCTCTTCTTTTTCTTTTTTTGAATTTTCAATGTTCTTTCCAAAACGAGTTTGTTGATTATATAACGGACAGTTCCGTCAATTAAGGGATGGCGAAATGGGTGGACCCATGTAATAATAATAATAGTTAAAAAAATCTTTATTATATTATTTTTATTGCCTTTATTATTGTTATGAATTATATATTAGTATAATTATAAATTTATAACCAATAGCAACCATAATGGCGTGAAGACGCGGGCGTCAAATCATTGTGGTGCTCCCTTTGTTGCTCATTGTCACGTCGACTCGTTATCATCTCACGAGCTTTCCATTTAGGTCTAATTTATCTCTAGTATTTTAGATATTTTTATATTTTTAATTACCATTAATGTTTTATCTTGATAATTATATTAATTTTTATTGTCAAATTATGAAAGTGAAGGTATAATTTTAATAAGAAAATAATTTTAAATTTTAAGATATTAAATTTAAATTTTATCTTTTACTATTTGTTACACATGTTGTCAATTAAAAGATGTTGGCTGAATATTTAATATAGTTTAATATGAATTTTTAATTATTTAATATATTTTTAAGAAAGCACGTACACCATTTCGTTGATGGAGCGAAAGGAGGAGAGAGGTGCCTTATCAATTTGTATTTTTAATATTAAATCCCCAATAAAATCTTTCTTTCTTTTATTAATGATGTGATACTTAATCATTAATTGTTGACTATTTTACAAAACGTTGACAATTCATTGTTAATGATGTAATATTTATTCATTAACTGTTAACAAATATTAACTTAATATTTCTGATTGTGATATTATAGAAAGATTTTCTTTTTTTTATAATTAACTTTATATATTACATGACAAATAAAATTTATAACCCGTGTTGCAATGAGAAATTCCATTATGTACTTCGTAGAAAAATCATGCAACTCAGTTGTTGAAATACATTATTGAAATATATAATTGTTAAAGGGTATTTTTTTTATAATATATACTTTGTAAAATTAACTATTGAGCCAGTTGAGCGGATAACTTTTCCTTTTAACGGTACTTTTACCTTTTAACCAAAATTTTAATCTTAATTATGTGTTGGAATGATATTTTAATTAAGATTTTAAATTGAGTTTCATAAATAATTAAAAAAATTAAAAAATCTTATATCAACATTTTTATATGTTAATTTATTTTTTAATATAATTTTAATTATATTTATGATTTTTTTATTTAAATATTTAATTTTTATGTAGATAAATGTAATCAGACAACTTTTACATGAATTAATAAAAAGTATTCAAAATCATATTTTAAAAATTAAAAGTAATTATTTTTTAAAAATATTACTAATAATAATAATAATAATAATAATAATAATAATATACATTATATTGTAATTGTTATACAGCAGACGGTTAACGGTTATTTTGTAGGAAGAAAAAGGACATGTTAACGGTTAATGAGAAATTATGAAAATTAATATTTAATAAAATTTTAATTTATTATATGCAATATAACTATTGATTTGTTTATCAATTATTATAATTCCTTATATTTTAAATTGAAATATGTTACAAATTGGGTCCTGAAAACGACTTAATCTAATTGAGCTTATCTCAATAGTGGGTCTTAATTAACTCCCAATAAAACTGAGGAATAGTTGATGTCAATTTTAAGTATATTATTGTGTCTCCAAATTTGCCTACTGCGTGCATCTCAAATCAAACTTCCTGCTATGAACCCTAAGAAATGTCTCATCATATCTCACAAGAGGTGTCCTTACTTGAGGAATACAATAGTCCCTCACCACTCACATTTTAGTATTTTATTCATTGGAACCTACCCTATGCTTTGAACTTAACCTAAGTACATATTCATCTCATACCCAAGTCGTCCTTTCAATTCATGTTATAAATATCAATTTTTTCACCCTCTAAGGTATAAACTCTTACCCATTTTTATATTATTATGCATATCAATTTTTCACTAATTTGAACGTTAAAATTCATTCGAATGTCACTGTCTCAACCTTAGGTCTCCAGCATAATCCAACGGGTTCAGTCACTCACTATCAACAATTATGTATTGTGTGTTTGATAAGAAAAAAAAATGAGAAAGATAATAGATGAAAATAGAAAAGAGAGAAAATTGTGGAAAAATGAGTGAATTTAGGAATGTTTGGTTTATCAAAATCGGAGAAGAAATAATGAAGAGAAAAATAAAAAATAAAAAAAATAAAAACTAGAAAGTTACATTTCAATCAATTAAATTTGTAATTAAACTGATTAAATTTGATTTTAATTGATTATGAACAATTTGCATATCTCATATGTCTTCCTCCATCACGTATAAATTTAATGATAATAAATTATAAACAAATTGTAATCGATTATTTTTTACTGATCTCCTCTTTCACTGTTTATGTCTTTGTTTGTTTTGTGAAAAAATAAAAAGGTTGAGTTTCACAATTTTTTTATTTCTCTCCTCTCTTATTTTTCTTCTACCAAACATATTCAGTTTTCTATTTTTTATCTTTTTTTTTCTACATTTCTACGGCACCAAACAAAACGTAAAATAATCATCTTGAGCACTACTTGTTCTGAGTGTGAGCTCCTTTACCTAACTCTATGCTCGATCAAAATAAAAAATTATTGCTTAAAAAATTTCTCTACACATTTACAAACATTTATTTCCTCTACTTTTACTCAAAATTAAAGAAAGAAACAATATATATATATATATATATATATCAATTTCTCCTTTGTTCTAGAACCACCATTTTCAGCATAAAATTCTTATTCTACTATTATGTCAAAACCTTGATGAAGAGGATGATCAGTACAAAAAATTAAGGTTGTTGAGGTTTAATTAGGAAAAAAAATGTGGAGGTATACTTATAAAGGAACTTAATTAAAAGTATAAGTAAATTTAACTTTTTATCAAACCGATGTATATGTAAATGTACCAAAAAACCGATGTATGTATAATGTAATTAATTAAAAGTAGCCTTAGTTACATGTATGTATACATAACGTATAGGTTGAGATATTGATCAAACACGAATGTTACGATGCGTATGAAAATGACAAGAACATATGCTCAGCGTAGGTGGAGTAGCCTGTTGGTAAATTTAGAACTGGAAACAGTGTGCGAGTTGGAAAGAATAAATATACAGATATTATATAGTAAGATATTTTTTAAATTATTTTTAATAATTGAATAAATTTAATTATATATAATTTCATTAATTAAATTAATTAAGCTCACACTTTATTAGTAAAACTAACATGGAAATTAACTAAATATTAAAAAATAAAGGTTAATGTTAGATAGCATATTACATTTTTCGAAACAAAAAACTGAAGAAGCAAACTTTGTCCTCGATGTTATTAATTGCACACACAGTACACTGTGCTAATCTTTAGCTCATATTTCTTTTTCTTTGTCTCTTTAAAACAAAAAGTTGAGTCAATCAAATACATTTGAAGAAAAACTCTTAAAAAATTAAAGAATTAAATTTTTATAAAACAAAATGAGAGAAAAGTATCTTCACAAAAAACTAATGAACTGAAATAGCTTTTAGAAATAAGTTACATACCCTAATCTCTTTCTCCCTCTCATCCTAATTTAACTAATCAGGGAGACAATAAAATGAAGATACAACTTTTACTTTGTTTTTAATATTCTTAAAATTCTTATTTTAAAATAACTTTTAATTTGAGAAAATAGGCTATATTTAGCCTATTTTTACTCTTATGTAAGAAAAGAAACATAATAAAAATATAGTTTCACATGTACCTAAAAAAAAGTAAGTTTTTAATTTTCTTTATGAATAGGGAAAAAATATGAAAGAATAGTATAATAAAAATAAAAGTTTAATTTTTTTATGTATAATCAAGATTTTTATATCCCCAATCAATTATAAACTATTATGAATATAATTTTTAAAATACTTATTAAAAAGTCAACCATCTTATTTACATTATAATCTATGATTACGTTACAACATAAAAAAAAAACACTTTGTTGGTATATTGAAATTAAATTACTATTCTAAAAATAATGTGCAGATCATATTATTAATTTACCCTAATTAGGATTGCTATTACATTTATAAAAAATATAATGAAAAATATTAGTCTATAAATTTTTATTAATTACTTTATCAATAATTCATGGCATGCTTCTTTTCTAAAACACACTTCCTTAAATCTTTTGCCATATTTATCACCACCGTACCAACCAACCAATTATAAAATGAATTTAATAACATAACCACACACATTAATATTATTCAAAATTATCAACATTACGTAGTATAGTTGACAGTTATGTAATATAGTTGATAGATAATAATGTTATTTCAATATGTGGTAATATGCTCTCTTAAAGTTTCTATATACGTAAGTATTTATTAAGAAATGCATATGTGTATTTCGAGAGTTAAGAATTTAGTTTTTATCTTCTGAATGGATATTTGCCAAGGTCACAAGAATAATGTAATATAGTTGAAAGATAACAATGTTCTTTAAATATATGGTGATATACAATCTTAAAGTTTCTATATACGAGAATATTTATTAAGAAATGCGTCTTTGTATTTCGAGAGTTAAAATTTAGTTTTTATCTAGTTAAGGAATATTCGCCAAGGTCATAAGAAAGGAATATTGTTTAAAATATTAACTTCGTAGTTAAATATATGATATTTACCCATCATTTTCTTAATAAATATACCACTTTATTTTTTCTAGAAATTTTCTTAATTGTCTTTCTAATTTTTTAGGGAGTTTTTAAATAAGTACATTGAAAATCACTTTCGAAACATATATTTATTCTAAAAGTAATTTTTAAAACTATGTTTTAAAAAAATTACAATTTTAAAATTTATTTCCCACAATAGGTATATCAAAGACAACACAAGTTAAATAATACTTTGAAAATGTACATTTTGATCATTGATAAACAAAGTACCATTAAAAAATACATATTGTAATAAATAATACCTTATTATATAAATTATAAATTACCACCAATGAAAATATATTTTAACACATTATTCTATATTTTATATTCAATGTAAGAAATGTGATTATGATAAAATTTTATTAATTTTCTAAAAAAAAAATGCGGCTTTTAAATAATGAAAGGTTCAAATATAGGATTTAAAAAATAATAAAGATAGAAGTGTAAAAATAGAAGTTAAATAATAACGAAGATGAAGATGTAAAAATAAAATTTAAAGAATTATGAAAATGAGATATACAGATAAAATTTAAAGAATGAAAAACATGTGATGCATAAATATGATTTATATTATTTTTATATAAAAGTATTTTAATAATAATAATAGAAAGCACTTAATAAAGAAATGGATAAATATCATAATTAAATTTTTATTACACAAACAAGGTGACTTAATTTTAGAGTTCATAATATGAACTCGGCCAGTCCGTAATTAGAATCAAACTAAACTTTTAAATAAGTGGCAGAAAACAAATCATGTATTTTTGTCCAGGCCCGATTAGCTTGGCAGGCCAATTGGACTCGGGCCGAGCTGACCCTTTTTTTCGAACTGGCCAGGTGACTAAATAAAAAAAAACCGATTCGCAGGTACAGACAGTTGTTTCTGGTCTCATCACACCAGGCATCATTCGCTCTGCTCTGGTCCCCACCACACCGAATCGAATCTCAAGAAACAATCATGTGATATTCGATCTCATTTTCAACCATCTCACTCCAACTTCAAACACACACACTCGTTTGTTAGTTCTGTGTTGTGGATATAAAGGATTTTGTGAAGCATGATTAGCGGCAACGTTTTTCATCGTACAAAGAATTCGTGGCCTCCTTAATCCTTTGTTTAATTTAGAAAAAAAGGTAAACGAAAGAAAGTAAAAGATAAAAAGAGAGAAAAAAAATAAAAAATAAAGAGAGTAAAAATAAATAAATATATATTAAATAAAAACTTATAATTAATAAAAAAGTTTTCTTTATATTTATTTAACTTTGTCTTATTCTCTTTTTCATTAAATTAAAAAGGAAAAACATTTGAGTGAATCCTCTCTCTTGTTTTTTTTTTTTTTATAAATGTAATTTCTCTGTCTCCTTTCCCTACTCTTAGTTTTCTTGGGTTCTAAATGGAGTGTAATACGATATCAGTAAATCCACTTTACAGCTGGTAAATGAGTTCTTTTTATTTTTATTTTTATTTTTTTATCCTTTTTGTATTTGGTTGTTCTGAAAAGCTGATTGATATGGCTGGAATTTTGTTATTGTTGATAACTTAATTCATTTGGTAATTTGATCGTGATTTATTTATTTATTCATTTATTCTTAAATTGCTCTTTTGTTTTTGGTGAATTGGCGTCTTGGTCTTCTGACGATACATACCTTTTGTGATATCTAGAATTTTTGCAATTGCATGTGATTTTTGAATGTCGTGTTTCTTTTGGGAAACAACCAACAATGAAACGATCTACCTGTTTTTGTTATATTATTTCTTAATCATATTTAATATTTTATTTTAATCAAAATTAATTTAGTTCATTTCTTGACATAAATCAGACTAGACCATCAAATTTACACATCAGATGAAATATGAGTGGAATCCACCTAATGCTCCAGTTAACTTACTGTTGGATTTGTTAGCTTTACTTAATTTATAATTGCTATTATTAAAACCTAAATGATGGAGAGACATGGATGACCTACTTCTTTATTGAAACCACGTTGTTGTATAAATGAGATGTCCTTAGCTTTGGAGCTTAGCATTAAACAACTCATTGGGGCTTGAGACTTGGATTTTGTTTTTGTTTTCAACTTTGTCTCTCAATGATTCAAGGAACAAACGTACCATGTTATAAGGGTTATGGGTAGCATTACATATGGCATGTCCAGCTTAATTAGGAGTTATGTGTGTGATGTTAAGCACATTCATAAATACCACCATTTTTTTAATTTATTCTATTTCTACGTGCATTTTTCCTTTCCAAATAAATATTCGCTATGTCTCTTATATTGGTGGTGAAATTATCAAAAATATTTGTTTTCATTGGTATTTTAATTTAAAAATAATTTTATTCAAAATGTTGTCCAACATTAAATATCAACATCTTTTCTAATAAAAAAATTTTAAATATTGATTTAATGTATTGTAAGAGACCAATATCTTATGTTAGAATTAACTCTTAGAAACAGAAGGATGATCTAGAAACAAACATTGTTTAATGTATTTAAGGCCAGACAAATTTAAAAAACAGAAAACTGATTTTGCTAAATAAGTAAGTCCTTAGTTTTTTTTTCTTTAAAATCTAAAAAAAATTGAGTTAATTATCTCTAGTTATTATGTATAGCTTAAGATACAATAAAAACCATATTATCCATACAAAAGTCTGCATTTCTATGGACGTAAGCATCTTCGCAACTCATCGTTAACTAAAAAATCTGTTTTAAAGTTAAGTAAAATTGGTTTTGATATAAATAGTTTTATATTTAGAACGCGAGTGAAAATTAATTTTATCCATAAGTTTATACTAGAACATATATCTTTCATTAAAAAGTCCAAAAATTAATTTTTTTTAATGTCAAAATAAAAAGGAATCAAGCAATCTTTTTACATGAATTAATTCAATGGCATGCACGTGAAAATTAGATAAAATTCAGTGGCATGCTCGATATTTATATAAACAAACAAACACGCTATTTTATGTATCCTCTTAAGACTAGTCAGTAGTCTAGGTGATTTAATTATTTTCCATTAAAATTTTGAACGGATTTCATTTCATTTCCACAGTCCAGACCATAATGATTAAATGTTTTAAATGTTGTCACTTCTTATTAATGGTGGATGCTCTCAAGTACCTCCTTACCCTCACAATACCAAATTTGACCTTTGTTATTAACAAAATTTAAGTGCAGCATTTAAAGTATTTTTATGCGATTTATTAAAAAAATATAGTTTCACTTTTTTATACAAACTGCTTATATCTTATATGTGAAGTAACCATGTTTTGACCTGAATAACATAGATATAAATAATAAATATCGTTCATCTACATATTTAATGGTGAAATCTAACACCATCGATTAAGTTGAACCATCCGCGTATGTAATT
Organism: Mucuna pruriens; assembly: GCA_025330945.1. NCBI lineage: Eukaryota > Viridiplantae > Streptophyta > Magnoliopsida > Fabales > Fabaceae > Mucuna > Mucuna pruriens. The sequence continues at coordinate 1,570,086 of JAENHJ010000305.1, forward strand.
CTCGCGTTAAGTGATACTCGACAACTTTGTGCAATAAAAATTGAAATTGAAAATTTACATTAATTACTAAAATAAAACTAATTTGAATGGAAGAATATAAAAATATCTAAAAAAGTATTATTTAAGTTTTGTTATTTAACAAATGATCTCAATCCTTCCTTACTGTCTCGACGGCTACTTATCTTCAATGTTTCTAAAAGTTAGAGCATTATGCTAAGGAAACTCTTTTTAACTTGGGTTTTACTCTCAAGCAATCCACACAACCATTACCCTTCTATACAACAATGCTAAACTATGTTTTTTGTATGAAACTTGTTTTACTCTATCACACCTACCTGCTCCCTATTATACAGGGACCAACTCATTGCAAATAAAACAAGAGTTTAAGATTTGATCATGTTTGGTACTACTGTGAAGGTCGTATAGATCTGTTTAGTGCCTGTTTGGTTTCTTGAATGAGATTCATATTTAGTACAATGTCACATAAAAAAATAATGTTAAAGTAACTATTAATACGTTAGAGATTCACTTCCAACAATGTTTAACGTGTTCCTATACACATTAGTAATTTTGGCATGCAGTTACGAACATGATATAAATTTTTAATGTAATTGTTATGATAATCAATGATATGAATGGACAAAACTTTAAGTAGCATAAAAAGTTTTATGCTAATAATTTATTAAAATTAAATCCAATATAAAGCCATAAACGCTAAAGACAAACAGAATGGTGAATTGATCATCTAGCATGTTTTCATGTGAGGAAAAGACACAAGCACTAGGCAAAACTCCACGCTTTTAATGTGTAGGTTTATCAAGTTCTTTCATATTACAATCAAAATTCTCTGAGTAATCCCTTAACTTGGTCTTTCGAAGTTACACTAGTTCTCAAACTAGTTTCTAAAAATTTTGATTAGTAAATTAGCCTTTCAAAGGTACAAGACACTACCATATTAGTCTTTCAAATATTTTGTCAATCAAATCCAAACCCACATCAATTCTAATAGCATAACTTTAGATGCATATGATTTTACTGCAATCAGTTCAGTTCCTCCATAAAAAATGACATTGTTTGGCAAAGTGAGAATTTGCTGTGTTCATGGAAACTTGTAGGGTAAATGCCCCTGCAGGTAACTATATTGTTTATCAAAAACTAAAAGCTAAATAATTCTGAGTTGCTCAATCTTAATGGTGAAGATTTTACATAGTTCAACTAGTGTGACCTCTAAGAAATCGATGTACTTACACCACTAAGCAGATAAGTTCTCAAGTTTGTTCTCTAGCAATATGTATAACATATAGTTTATCTCTTTAAGCAATTAGCAAAACAATATTCCGATGAGCTCATGATTCGACTCCCTTTTCTTTAATTCCTATGTAATATGGACACGAAATTTTGCTCACCAGATTTTTCAGAATGGGTAGCTAAATATATGGTCTAGTTAACATTGGCTAGTTGCTGTTCTTACCAAAGAGGTGTGTGGATTAATTACCAATTATTGTATGATAAAATAAAATTCTGGTTAAGTACAAACGTCTATTAATCCAAGTGGTGAATAGTTTGATTTACTTTGAGAAAGATGTCGAATTTGAATATTGTAAATAATAATAAAAAAAAGCACATGAATACTCTTGCCTCCTTAAATAAGTTTACTCGATACAATTTAGTTTATTCGGAACCTAATGACTTTCACATGTAATACATGTTTGGAAACCATTTATCCAGGGAAGGACGCAGAAGCAAGTTGAGGGAGTTTCTTATAGACTAACGTTACAAAGCACAAAACGTGCAACCAAACATGCGGATAAAGAGTCTCAAAACAGTTCATTTTTGTATTTACAGATTATGCTAGATTTTGAAAGAAAAAACTCAATTATAAGAATAATCATTAAAGATATTAGAAGATCTTACGTTCACCAATAAAATAATCAAAATAGAATATATAAATATAAGAAAATCTCTATCTTACCAATAAGTTTTTGTGCAGTTAAATTAATTTTAAACTCACTTTCTATAAATTACTTTTTGTTCAAAGACTTCCATTGATGTGCCCAAGTAATGCTTTTTAATTTTATCATAGCCACAATATCTAAAGTGCATGGTTCCACCAGACAGGTAAAATTTATGACTCCAAGGAGCAGTAGGGAGCATAGAGAGGCGTGTCTCAATAGACTAGTGGACCACACCTTCCACAAGTTTTTGTTTGATAGTGAAACTTAGAAAGGAGTGGATGATAAACTACTAATGCCCCACATTGCGAAAATTAGCAGGATTGCGCGCAGCTTATTAGCCTTATTAACTGAAATCCATAAAGAGAGAATAGCCTCTAAGCAAAATGGTAGAAGCCAACCTTACCTAAGCATCCCTATTTTGTTAATGTAGGTGGTCCTACTTGATTAGCCTTCTCTTTCTGGAAAGTAGTGGAGTGAGCAAAAATAGGCAGGCCAATCACTTTAAGAAGTATAATTGAATGAGTAGTATTCTTTTACCCTTTTACTTGAAATCGAATTTTTACATATTTTTAAAGTGCAATATATAGGAAGTTATAGAATGAGTTCGATTGACATTCCAAATGTGTGAACATGTTCACTGTTTAGATGGTAAATGATCTTCTCATATATTCTTGCTTGACAAATATTCGAAAAAAAGAATGAGAAATGGCACAGCAGCACGTGAAATGTAGATGCAGCTTTGAAGTGTTTATTCCTGACAAATATTCTTAAAAGAGTCTGATCCGAAGAACCTACAGCATCTCTTGGTAAATAACTTGAGTAATAAATAATGCATAAAACACAAGAATAGAGTATATTTTTATGATTTTCTCTGAGAAGTAGCCTTAAGTGTACAATTAGGTTTCCTATATTAGATATTAAAACTATGAATTAAATTTATATGTATTGTCAGTATAAAAGATTTTAAATAGACATCTAATAAAAATTCACCTTATTGCCACATTATCATATTAATTAATATGATGTGACAGTAGGGTAACTTTCTATCAAATGTCTATGTAAAAAAAATTTCACGTACAAATTGAACTGTTAAACTTTTGGGATAAGTAGTTCATGACATGATATCGGAGTCTGCATAGGATCATGCGGTTTAGAGTTTGATTTTGTTACCCTAAATAAAAGTTAAATTTCAACACAAGATAAGGTGGATCTATGCATTGTCTATGCTTCAAGCTGAAAGTACTCCTGCATGAGGGAGTGTGTTAAATATAAAAACCATTCATGTGCTTATGCATTCTCCTGGTCAGAGGACAAAACAAGCTCCAATAGAGAAGCTTCTATTTGATCAAGCAGGTTGGATGGTGAGCTAGCTAACCATGGTGCCTAGGCTAATGGACAAGTATTTCTCATTTTGGTATGTATCAGCTTAAAAAAATGCAAGTAATGCAGGCCAGTGATTTCTTTTGAGCCAAGTTCAGATCATCAACCAAACTTGGATTTTAGAAATGTATAGACTTTAATGATCAGCCTCCAATGCATTATTTGCAATTGCAACTTGGGAGTTTTTTTCATGCTTATCACATTCTCTTAACATAAATGTTGTACACATTTTAACTAACAAGGAACACCTGTTAATAAGAGTTTATCTAAATCAATAGTTCTATGATTTAGCAAGTCCTATATGGCAAAAAATTATATTGTAAGATTTAGGTAAATAAAGAAATTATCTAATATTTAACCTAACTTGTAAAATATCCATCTTTGCTGCTCGTGACAACTACTTTACTTCGTTCAACATGAATAAGACAAACTTGATCCTTCAACTGAAGCACAAATGTCTTGATAAATACAGAATGATTACAAACATAAACAGACAAGGTTATACTATATGATAGATACTTTGAATCTCTCCGGTGTCAGACATAATGAAAATAAAGATTATCAAACATTTGTAAGAAACTATAAGTGAGCCTTGCCCATCACTATTCACTGCCTTCCACATTTAAATGTTAATATTGGTTTTGGTGAAATTTTCTTAACAAAAGGAAAATTATGAAAGCACAGGTACAGCTTGATACCTAAATTTCCATGTGCCTCTATTTGCAGGATATTTCTATCTCTATCTGCCTTCAGTGTTTATTAGTTGAGAAAAAACTTGGGTAGCACTTATGTCTGAATAACCACCATCATTATTATCTCCCTCTCTTCTTATGTTTCTAGAAGGACTCCCAGGAATTGTTGTAACTGCTTCCTGAGCACTGCTATCATCATATGACTCACTTTCTTGTTCACTTTCTTGGAGCTGAAGTGCATATTCCAAATTCCACAATACCGTACCCATAGTTGGCCTATCAACACCATATTCAGCCAAACATTTCTCTGCTGTTTCACCAAACTTCTTCAATGAGCTTTGCTTTATCTTCCCAACAAGATAAGGGTCAACAATATGCTCCAGCATGCCCTTTTTCTGCCATTCAAGTGCCCATTCGGCTAAGTTCACCTGTTCCCTATCTAGTTGTGGATCAACAGCAGATCTGGCACAAAGAACCTCAAAAAGCACAACCCCAAATGAGTAAACATCTGACTTATCTGTAAGCTGCTGCCTTCGGAAATACTCCGGATCAAGATAACCGAAACTTCCTTTCACACCAGTGCTCACATGGGTTTCATTAAGACAAGGTCCAGATCTTGAAAGACCAAAATCGGCAACCTTGGCAACATAGTTTTCATCAAGCAAAATGTTGGTCGATTTGATGTCGCGGTGGATGATTCCTTGCGCGAAACCAGTGTGAAGATAGTGGAGACCTCTAGCTGCACCAATGCATATCTCAAGACGCTGCTTCCAAGACAAAGGTTCATGTCTTGCCGAGCCATATAGATGCTTTTTGAGTGGACCTTTTTCCACATACTCATAGGCAAGTATCATTTCTGAATTTTCTTCACAATATCCAACTAGTGAAACGAGATGGCGATGGCGAATTTTGGATAAGATTGTTATCTCTGTCTGGAATTCTGGAAGGCCTTGTCTGGATCCAGGCATGCCTCTCTTGACTGCAATCTTCACATTGTCTTTGAGCACCCCTTTGTAAACCATACCAAACCCACCAGACCCTATAATTAGGCTTCTATCAAAATTGTTTGTGGCTAATTGTATATCAGCAAAAGGGATTCTCAAACCAAAATAACCATAAGAACCAGGAGAGGGAAAAGCTGTCCCTTCAGATAATCTACTAAGTGAACTCCCTCCAAACACACGCAAAGGTGTCCACCCTACACTCTCCACCGCCCTTTGTTTTGGTTTCTTCTTCTTCTTCTTCTTGCATTTGAGAGCAAGTAGAAATGCAGCTATAACTAAAAGCAAAACAACAATTCCTCCAACAATTGAAGCTAACACCCACAACCTTTTCTTCCTAGGAACATGTGAGTTCACAACATTCACCAGCTTCATTATCTCTGCACCATTCAATATGGCATTCGTCATCATAGAACTTTTCAGTCCAGAAGGGCCAACACTTACTCGAATAAAACCCAAATCATCAGAATCTGCCACAAAATCCACATAGACAGGAGATGCAAGCACATGGAATGTAAGGGATGACAAATCAAGATCCTTGTAAGCAGAATACCCGTTGATGTACACATCAAAGTAGAGCAAATTAAGAGTAAGACTAACAATATCACAGAAATGCAACCGAACCAAGTGTCGAACACCACCCGGTGCCACCGGAAAATGCCAGGTTATGTTGAACTGTGAAGCTATAATGGACTGATCCTTATTCATTTCCTGAGCAGTCATATAAACATTATCTGGCGCAATCTCTCGGCTCGCCCCTCCCTTCTGGTAGTTTGGTGTGTGAGTGCTCACCACAGGCTTAGCAGCATCCTTAACAAACAAAAATTCCTCATCAGGAATCCAAGTCCTCCAAAGGGTGTCATTAAAAGGAGTTACTTTCACACCCCCAACATTAACCCTATGGACAGTTTCCAAAATCTGAGATGAAAGGTTCTTGTACTCCACCACACCAAAAGGACCAACCAACCTAGCACCATAATCTATAACAAAATCAGCAGGAGCAGTAAACACCTCCATTGCATTGACAAAGCCAAAACCTGAATTGCCTTCAGGTTTAAACACAATTTCAAGCAAATTTGACTCCACCTTCAAAATAAACTCCTTAAGCAGTGCACCACTACTTGGCTTGAAATGACTCAACACCAAATTACCACCAACCAAGACACTAAAGTTAGCAGATTTTAGATCAAACCCTTGAGCCTTAAAAGGAGAGAAATGAAAACGAACCAAGTGTGTACCATTCTTCCTCATGTTGAACCTGTAGCTTCCTGTGCTGGGAAAAACTCTTGCAGTGTGGTACAAAGTAGGCAAATCTGGAGGAGGGTTTTGGTTTGTGAGGGGAATGGATTTGTCAGCAGAGAGAAAGGTTGAGCCTTGGTTGGTGGAATCACTCATGAAGATGCGGTTGAAGAGAGAATCATTGTTATGTGATCCACAGCTAAGAAGGTAGTTATCTGTGGGAGTGAAAGAGGATGAACAAGAAATGAAAAGAAGAAGAAGAAGAATGAAATGTATAATTAGCTTTTGAGTCTCCATGGAAGAAGGAAGATATGGTCTTCGAGGAGTGAGAAGAAATTGTGAAAGATTTGCAGTGAAGACTACTTATAAAGAAAGAAGAGAGACAAATAAATGTACATGAATTTTGGTCACTCGTTAAGTCAAAGGGGCTGCCACTACATTTCATTTTCTTAATAGTTATGTTTAAAAAGCAACATTTTTGGATGCTGCTTGAGCCAACTGTACTAGATTCAGTTTGGTTCGGTTTCTGCTCCTCAGATTTAGTAGGTCCTTTGTCGAGTAATAAAATATAGGAGAAACTAAGAAATGGTCACATAGTTTATTTGTAAATAAAAATACTGAGATAATCTGTTTTTGCCAAACTAAAATGCACTTTTTATTTGAAAAAATAGTTTATCCACTAGTTTGTGGGGGGAGATTTTAATAACTAAATAAAAATTTTTTGATCGGAAAGTAATAATTGTCTTTTGTTAAGTCCAGAATATATTAGTACTTTATTGAGAAAACGATAGTGAAATGTTAATAAATAAATGGTACGTGTGACTTAAAAATCATATCTAACCCCAAAAATATATATATATATATATATATATATATATATATATATATATATATATATTATTTATTTTATGATTAATTTTGTCGAAATTATGAATTCATTAGATAAAAATATTTTTTAATATAATTTTTTAAATTCAAATTCTACCATATTGATTAAAGAAAATAAACAATTATTACTTTAATCAAAATCATATTCACTTTATGGGCTCAATTTTTTTTTATTTCCTTTCGTTTTAAAGTAAAAGAATTTCCAAATAAACTTTGTAAAGGTTATCTTTTTAAGCTTTTGTTATTAAAAATATTAATTTCTTATTTTTATATAAAGATTATATTTAACTTGACTTTTATTAAGAAGAGGAATAAAAATAAAGTGAACCAAATATAAAACTTAAAACTTTTAAAACATATTCATAAACGTATCATCGGTATCGTAAAACATTAGAAGCAACATATGTTACTTATCTTTAACTTAAAAAATATAAATTAATTTCCAATCAAAAGTACATGCTACAAGTGTAATTTCGCTAACATGCTGTCATTTGTTGAAATGTAACAATATAAACGAAAAAATTGTGTTTCTCGACTTAAATTATTCAACTACGCTATAGTTATTAAAAAAGAATGCGACACCTTCCAGATGACATGTGGTAGGAACAATACGAGTGTGAACCATGAATTAGAAAGTTAAATTAAGTGCTTTACAAAAATGGTACTGAATGTTCATTCGATTACTTTTATGGGCAAAAGTAGTAGTGGCCAAGTGGGGCTTATTTGCTTCTAGTCATTTTAGCAATCATTAATGGCCCAGAGTCTTGTTTGGTTGGCATCTTTAATTGGTTGAAAATAAAGTTAACAGAAATTTTGATTACAAGTTATCTGTTTGGCTGCCTTCCACTACTGTACCCTACTGGTCACATATTAGAGTGGGGAAAAATGCATCACAATTCACAATTTAATGTTACTTTTCTAATTCAATAAAATTCGCAACTGTTCTATTAAAAATTGTTATATTAATTCATTGGTTTAACATAATATCTATCTACTGTTTAGGATGACACAATCTCTACATCACTATAGAAATGCATTTGATGAAGAATTCAATCAAGATTTAATTTTATTAAATATGTTGTTCCTAGGAGGGAGATTCTAGAGATGATTTATTCCTGGAGAATTCCAAGATATAGAGATTAGTTCATAAAACATAATTTTTCTTTTTTTAGATGTGTGAGCATATTTTTCCTAAGCATCATAAGGCTCACAAGGTGACTGGTCAAATCAATCTGCTTCAATAAAATGGAGTAGTATGATAAATGATTTGATTTATAATTCATTACTTATTGGGATATCAAGATAGACTAATAATTTTGAGAGCTACTTAATTTTTGAGCCAAAAAGGACATAGACTTAATTTGTGTCAATCAACCATATGGTCAAATGTCAAGGTTAGTTATTGTTCTCGGGAGATACAATTATCTATGTTATTTTATTTTTTAATTAAATAATAAAATCTAAAATAACTTTATTTATCAATTAGATAATCTCAAATATGTAATCATGTATGAATATTTTTTTAATGTATAGTAAATAGACAATGGAAATATAACCTAAGATCTCCCATATATTATCCACGCATTTAAGAACACAATAAAGAAATTAAATTATGTTTTAATTTTTTTTTTAGTAAATGTCACTTTGATTTAACACAATAACACAATATTTGTCATTTTTGTTTTAGTAAAGTTGATGAAAGATCTATTTTTAAACTAAATTTAAATATATATTTCAAAATTTTCTCAAAATACAATGTTTAAACACATAGTATATAACTATAAAGAAAAGATAAGAAAAAACAAACACATATAATTATATGAAAAAGATAAAGAAAAACAAATACAAGGTTTATACTAGTTTATTTCAAACTTGACACTGTTTAATTCTTGGTACACCACCAAATTTTTACTAACAAAACTTTTAGTTGCAAATATTTTTTACCACAAACTTATCTAAATAAGTCTTCTTTGATTTGTCTCTTCAACTCAACTGATCAAATATTCTTTGAACATAAAACCTTTTTAAGTTTTAACCAACTTCACAAAGAAGTGGTTAAGGGTAAAACTAATTGACTATATCATTTTAATAATGGATGTACACATGCAACATAGTGTTTTACATCAAAATTTCTAAGTGTTTTCATAGTACATTTAAGAACTTGAGCAAATGATTCTTAGCATGATAAATCTATATTTTGATATTTAGAAATCCTTGTATTTATATAAAGTTTTATAAGATGGTTAGTGAGGATTATTAGGTTCTTCATTCATTTTTTTTCTCATAGAGAAATAAAGTGTCTATTAAAATATTAAATTTTATATTAAATATATTTTATCAATTAGTCATTTTGATAAAGATAAAATATCTTCTTTATCTTTCATTTCTCATACAAATAACTTATGGAAAAGGATAAAGATGTTTTTCCAATGACAAAAAAATCCATTGCTACTACTTTTATAGAAGGAACACATTTTGATGTTGATAGGAATATTCGAAAATTGACATTAATCTATCTTTCTAAGCTTTTTTTTAGTAAGTATGTTTTGATAAGATGTATAAGTGTATAAATAGAGTATGTACTCGTATTTGTCTTTCTTAAACAACAAACTATATCAATTGCTTTTTAGTAAAAAAAAATTAATTTATTTTTCTGTTGTAATCAAATCTTTGAAGAATTAATTTGTTTTTTAACCTGAAAAACTCTTTTACCATTAGACTAATATTAGTGGGTTAAAGATTTGACTTTTGGAAAGTAAAAAATACGTTAGAAGATAAAGTACAATTACAAATCTTGATTAAAAAAATTAATGGTTAAAAATTATGATAAAATTAAATTTATATTTACAAAATCTAAAATTAGTTATAATATTAATTGTTGAATTTTTAATTAATAACTATTATTATACTTTATCTTTTAAAGTATTTTTTTTTAGTAGAGTCAGTGATTAATGAAATTAAATTTTAATGGAATATTTGCTAGTTTTTTTAATTCATAAAACGTATTTCTATAGCGATGTAAATAACAAATTAATATATATTGTATACACCAAATGAATTAATATAACATTTTTTTAAATAATAGTTAAAAAATTATTGAATTAGGAATGTAATATTAAAGAAATCCACAATTTACATACTTAAAATCCTAAAGTAATCTTAAGAATTTTAGTCCTACTTGTGCATAATGGCAGGAGCATGATGAAAGCACACCTAAGAATTACTGTTCCTTGTTTGCATAAAAACATGGAAAAACATGCATGTGCAAATTGTACATTCATTAAATGTGCAATTGTATATTCATTTACATTGTACCCTATAAATGTAACATATAGCTATGAATTCGGAAGCATTTAAATTCAGTGGAAAGGTGAAATCGGGTGCACATGCTCTTGCCAAGCATTACCTCTTCATGGGACTGGATTTCAAATTGTTTCTCTTTTCTTGTCTTCATCTTTGTTGGCTGATAATGCACCAATCCTTAACTAGTGATATAATTTGAATCTAGTATTTAAATATATAATTTTTTATGTAAAGATCATTCAAGTAAAATTTATTTTTATCAATACATATAATTCAAATTCAAATTCTTTTATGTATGCTTAAGAAATCCAGTTATATACTAATTATTTCAACATTTGTTTCCTGTTTAGAAAGAAAAAAAAAATGCAACATATAATAATTGATAAATATCTTAAAATTTAATTGGAAGCTATAGCAGATATTACAGGACCTTAAAGAGGAAAAATATTTAATTTCCTTGTATTCATATTGAAAATATTAAATTAAATGTCTTGTAAGATTGATGAAATTTAGAATTTTATATTTATTTTTATAACAAATTCAATCTCAAATAATAAAAGGCTATAAATTTTTAGAATGTTTCATTTAAAATTAGAAAAAAAATGAGAAGAAAAAAATTTTAAGATAAGAAATTAGGAATATTTTAATGAGCGGAGGGGAAGGATTTCTTTTAACCTCTAAATCTTCTTACTTCTGAATGGAAGACAAAAAAAATTTCTAATTATTTTTTTCTTTCATCTCCTTTCAAAAATTTAAATTATGTGATTAAAATTGCTTCCCTTTCCTTCTTTATTTTTCAACCAAACAAAATAATTAAAACTTCCTAACCTTTCCTATCCCTTCATTAGTTTTGAAATAAATGAATGAAGTTGATTTAAATTGTTTCCCTTTCCATCCATTTTCCTCCACCTAAACATATAGTTTATGAATTCCTCCATTTTCTCGTCAAATAAACAATCAAATCATAGGGATATAAATAGGCTATATACTAGCTCAAGTCTTACTTTAATTATGTCATAAATAATTATTAAAACACATTTTAATTTTTTTTTTAATTTTGCAAAGAAGTATTTCTTAGTAAAACCACTAATGAATAGTTCTGTTTTTTTTAATATAACCCTTTATTAGTGGTTCCTAAGGTCTAATATGCATGAGTATTTTCAAAAAATTGCAAAAAAAAAAAAAAAACTTAAGAGAAAATGACATTAATAAAAATAATAACCTTTATTTAGTGTGGATTTCTAGTTTAAATTGCTACTAAAAATAAAGGTTATTTCCTTTAAAAAATCTTTTGCAATTTTTGAAAAAATATTAATACATATCAAAGACAAAAACAAAATAAAAAGATCATTTACTTTATTATAAAAAAGACACATAAGATTGAAAAACAATGTGAAGAAATATTATGTCAACATCTATATTCCTTTAATGAAATGAGAAGGAATTACGTGAGATAGAAAAAATATAAAATCTAATAAAGATAAAAAAAATATTTTAAAATCTTATAAATAAGAAGAGATGGTTGAGTGAATGCAAAACAATATATTAAAATGTATATTTTTAAATAATAAAAGATTTTTTAAGTTATTAAAAGTTTTAATAAAATACTATCAAAATTTGATATATTTTTTTAATAGTTTTGATTGGAATCTCAAAAATTAATTATATTATTTAAAAATTTTTATTAAACAATATATTACATTTTTATAAAAAAAATTAAAATCCTAATCCAAGACATTTCTTGAATTTTGAATAAAATTACAATTATTTTCATAAATTATTGTAAAAAATTGTCTTATCTTATTGAATGTCTTTTCATACTTAGATAAATATTGGAATGATCTTGTAAATAATTTTAAATTATTATAATATATTGATTTATACTATAAAAATTTTCAATTTAACGATAAATTTTAACACAAAATTATACGAACAATTATTAAATAATAAATACGATAAGAATGAGTTTTGGTGTAAACATCCATCTTAAATATTTAATCCAATTTAACATAATTTTTAAGAATTTTATAATGATACATTCGGTGTAAATTAATTTTATATTATTATTCAATCATAAATTATTAATAGTATGATTTTTAAAATATTTATTATAAATGTGAATAAATTTATAATACATAAAATAATATGATTAAATAATAATATAAAACTATATTATATCATTAATGTACAGCCTATTTTATTATTATTATTTTAAGTGTATTCACCTTTCTTGAAAATTAAATTAAGTCTTGAGTTTGAATCTTAAAAAATCAAGAAAGATTTCTATACAAGTGATCAACCAATTTTATTTTTTTTTTGCATAAATTAATTATCAGTAAATTCAGTAAAAATTTCGTACTAATAATACAGTGACCTAGACAAATACTCAGATGAAAATATATTAAGAAAAATATAAAAAAAATGGATATTTAATTATTGTGCCCTTGAAATATAGAGTAAGCAAGACGATATGGACATTTGATCATGGGTCTGGGCCCATTTCATGAAGCCCAGTCCTATAGAACGGTGAAGCAACACAATATCGTTTGTTACTTCTTTGGTTCTTCTTCTGCATTAAACAGACAGAGATAGCGTAAAACCCTAATTCGTTGCTTTCCTTCTGTGCGCTAAAGTCGACGACACCAGTTGATAAAACGGTAATCCTCTCCCTATCTCTTTATTTTGCTTTCATAATATTCTTTTAGCACCTAAAAATAAATAAATAAAAAGTACGTTAGATGGGTAATTTGGGGATAATGTAATTTATTGTTAATTTCTAGATACAGAAAAAAAATTGATGAATTTATATGGTTAGTCATCCTGTCTATACAGCCTAGGCTTAAAAGGGAATTTTTTTTAGAGTGTAATTCTGCATTCGAAAGAACGAACCCATTTTGCAAAATTGCAAAATTGATTTTGTAGCGATGAACTCCGTTAAAAGTGATTCGTTTTTCGCTTTTGGGTAGATAAATATTCCATTGAAATTATGTGCACCTGGGTAATTTAGTGTAGGGGATGGCAAGTAATTGTTCTTTAAGAAAATGGAGTCGTTTATCTTGTTGCCTCTGTCAGTCTTGTTATTTCGAAGAGTTTCATTTACATACACACTGTTAGTATAAGATATTTTTACGCAAATGTGCAATAGTTATTTACCTTATTGCTATGTCAATGTCATATTAATAAACAAGATGATGTGGTAAAATGGTTAAATCTTATTGGATGTATGCGTAAAAATGTTTTACATGAACAGAGTGTATAAATTAAGCTCTTTCAAATTTGCAACTGCACTACAAAATATTACCACTTATTTGTGCTAAGTGATGGTTGTACAACATGGAATTGCTTGCATTCAGTGGATTAGATCTAAGTAGCCCCATCTAAGTTGATAATGTCAATGATATTTTTAAACATGCTGTTTTGAATATGATGTTAAGACTTAAATGTTATGGTGGATTGTTCATGTGCAGAGTGATGTACATTCTATGATTCAGAGTTTTGGTCGAAGTTTCACTTGTACTCTTCGCTTTCATGGTATGTTCAGTGTCTGATCTCTTAAATATAGTCTTTTTATTTGTTATTTGATTTAATATTGTGTAGTTTTCCGAGTTTTCTCGTTTCAGACTTCTTGGCTGGTGTATAGATCTTGTAATGTCTCATTTTACTTGTCTGAGGCGGCAAGGTTTTGCACAGTTCATGTCAATATGTTTTTCCTTGTCTAAGCATCATATGTATGTGTTTGTATGTCAGGAAATTCAATCAAATGTAATTATGTAGATAAAAGAACTTCTATTAAAATAGAAAAGGTTTTACAAAAAGGGGATTGACAAGATATCATCCTCAAATTACAGCAGCAAAAGCACACATCCCGGCCCATAGATATTACTTTGAGGAATAAATTCAAATTATAACTAGTATAAATATATTATATATAGTACCTAAAATTGGTCGTTTGAATTTTGATATTGTGCATGTCATTTTATCCTGGCACTTATTTTATGTATATCTGAGTGCAGGATCCCAATGGTTCTATTGATGATAAGGGTGAAAGTAGACTCTATATTGGTAACCTTGATCTTAGAATTACAGAGTGAGACTTGCCAACTCCCCACCAAGACTTAACTTTGTTTTTGTTCTGTGCTCCAGGCACATACTCACATACTTATTCTCTCCTTTTCTTTTCAATACTTTCCAGAGCTGCTCTGCTTAAAATGTTTTCTCCTTATGGAAAGATAATTTCTGAGGACTTCTTATGGCACACGCACGGCCCAAAACGGGGGGAGCCACGCGGTTTTGCCTTCATCCAGTACAGCACAAAAGAGGTAAGTTGATTGCATGCTTTAGTTTCTTCACTTTGTAGCAATTTCTGATTTCCATTGTTAAAGTGAGAATGCAGGAAGCAGAATTAGCCAAGGAGAAAATGCATGGGAGGTTAGCTTGCGGCCGGCCGCTGGTGGTTCGTCTTGCCGGTGAGAAGTGCATGTTGGAAACGACTGATAATTCTGCAAAAGCAGTGGGTGAAGGGCACAAAATGCATCTCACTGGTGGTGGTGGTGGCGTCATGGGACAAACAAGTCGTAGTGCCAAAATAGCTGCTATAAAGAATAAATTGAAATCCTTAGAGGAGGAGAGTTCTAGGACCAAGAAGCAGAAGCAAAGTGACAATATTTCTTGAGGATTGTGCAAGTATATAATGTGTAGAATCAAGGGATTATTCAGTGATGTATGGATTGAATGTGGTGCTATTGTTTGTCCCCATTAAATTGGAATTCACATATTTAGTTCAGCCGGTTTTTTCAGTTTAGTCCTTAAGCCAGAATTGTAACTGCAGAAGCCTACTATCTGTCTGAAAGTCTCCAGATTGAAATTTAACAGGGTGATTTTCTGTCGGATCTGAATTTCTGCTTTACCTTATTATATATCTTTTGGCTCCTTTAGTTTAAGTTGAGGTGGAATCTTAATTTTAAATGGAATGGAATCAGAACATTTTGAGTTTAAAAATTGTGAGGATGACTTGATTTTCAATTGATATTTTTAGTAATAACTATAGAATATTTTATTTTTAATTTTGTGAAGAATGGTGAAAATAAGAAAAATGATATTTTTCTATTTTCTTTTAAAACCCTTTAAATAAGAAATAAAATAAAAATGAGTTTTTTCTTTCTTATAATTGATAATAAAGAGTTTAATTTCTATAACTAATAAGTTATAATTTTAGTGATTTTTAAGGTGATTATTAAAAAAGTTCGACAAATTTAATATATATGATAGTTTGTTATTAAATAATAGTGGAAATTTTGTTTACACTATCAATATATGAATAATTTTCTCAAATAAAAATGTTACTTACAAATAAAAAAAAAAAAAAAAAAGACATGTTTAAGAATGAGGTCATAAAAGGAGAAAAAAAGGTAAGATAAATTTTTTATTTCTAAATTAAAAAAGTTGATAAAAATAGATTAAAACAGTATATTTATGTTAATTTATCGTTTTGTTTTTTATTTAAAAAATTATCAAATTGCAGAATAATTATTAAAAATGAAAGTTTTATCATTCCATTTTTTCTAAAATTCCATTCTTAAATATATCCTTAATCAAAGAAATAAGCTTATATTAGTTGTTCGCAACTCATGCAGATAATTATTTCTATTTAATCATATAGTAGTCATGGTTAGTATTAAAAGAGGATTTAAATGTTTTAGGTGCAAGATAATGTTTCTATTCTGTAATATGTATCACTTTATGAAAGTCTCTTGGTCATAACTTGTCAATTTCAGCCACCACACCAATCTATGTGATGAAGAAGTTTGATTTGTGTTGTAGGTGTGGTGAATGAGTATGAGTCGTGTTTTTATGATAGTTGGGCTGACTAGCAAGTAGCAAAATACAGATCAGTCTAATTGGTTTCCACACATTATTTGCAATTAAGTTAGCTTTTAAGGATATCTTTTAGCTGGTTTAGTTTAACTATAACTTCCATTTGTCTTGTAGCTCTTCAAATTTTATGTAGCATTTGATATAGGAAACATTTTTTTTATCAAATAAATTCTTCAAAAATGTGATTTTAAGAACAGGGGATATTCTTGAAAATATTGTAAAATATTCGGTTTTTTTAATGTTTATTTTCAACAAAATTTCATTTTATGAGAAAGTTTAGTAATTTTACTATCAATTCCTATGATAAATTTTTATTCTTACATATGAAGGTAGAAAATTTTTAGGAATCTTTTATAATAAATAAGTTTTTATTGTCAAATATAAAAAATTAATCTCATGTTTTGTTTTCTAGAAATATTAAAATATTTCTTGTATCAAACACCAGCTTAAATTAGGGGCGTCACAGTGGTGTTTATTTGTATGTACTTCTATTATTATTTATTTATTTACTCTTCAAAGAAAACATAGATATCCCTAAAAATTATTTTAGAATCTGAAGATCAAAATAAAAACATGTTATTGCGTTTTATTTGAATTATAAAAATAGCTATGACCTTTATGTAAGCTTTGTATTAATTTATATCAATAGGCTTCACGAAGAAACTTACGAAAATAAGGTTTTTTCAAATTATTACAATAAATTTTGTCAAGCCTATCAATAAATTCACATTTAGTAAAACCCTGTTGAACAAGTTTAACCAAATGAGCTTTTGGAGTAATATAGTAATCAATGATTTGAATAGGAAAAGAAAACAGATACAAATACAAGCTTCTTTTCTCAATATTAAAAAAAGGACTACGTTTACTAGACAATTATTTGGTGGTTGAGTGATATTACTTCTCGATACGAGGAAAAACAATAAGTTATTAATCTTCATTTAAAAAATATGATGTGAGGAAAAAATGTGCACGACTAAATGTGGCAGGAAAATTAGGCTTGAATCTTGAGGCCGCAAAATTTGGGTAGGAAAAGTAAGTGATTCTTTTATATATATATATACAAAAAGTAAGTGATTCTAAGTTGGTGAGGTTTGATTAGCATTTGATAATTGCTCAGTGGCCCAGTTGTAGAAAGGGAAAACCCTTAGCTAGCTTTTGAAACATCAAAATGCTTGTAGAACAATTTTGATTATATAAAACATGGAATCTATATAGTGGCCAATGATTGTTCTAAAGAAATACCCTTGATTTCTTTGGTTCAATCTTTAGGATGTTTTTCTAATTTTCTTCCATATCACGTTATATTATTAGAAAGCGGTTTCTATAGGCCGAAGATTACTCTTTCTGAAATGATTTTAAATGTCCTTTGGTTTTACTTTCTAAGATGCCATTGCACTTTCTAATTGGTGTCCATGAAAATTTCAATATCATGATATTTAACATGAGATTTATTTCCCAGGTAACTTTTGTGGTGATTGGAGCTAGATTTAGAATGTGGAATGTTATCAAGACTGCCCCAATAATCACAGCAAAAGAAAAATATTGTATGCTTTACTTATTCCTCTCAGCAAAGAGTAATGTAATTTTTAAACTTCCCTAAAAAAGGGTGTACTTTACTCATTAAAAAGTACCAGCATCAAAATAAATAAACAAATAAATAAGGTACCAAATCAAATATGAGCAAAGAGAAATGCTAGTGAAACTTTTTCCCACAATTTTTTTTTTCTCATACTGAAATTTATTAAAAATAGTAAATGTCGATAAGATTTATTCTCATTTAATAAATCCCTCTTATAATAATAGAGAGAATATCAGAAAAAAAAAGTGTCAAAAAGTCTCACTAGCATTCTATATATGAGCAATGCAGCACACAACATGGAATAAATCTATAAATTCTTAGAGTACAGTTCAATACATGTTAATACTAGCAGAATGAATTTATATCTTATTTTTTCAACCACACCTTCCTCTGTATATAACCTAAACTGCCTATGCATGTGCCACAAGGGTGAAGATTATACAAAAGTATATTCATTTGCAATATTTTAGTGGATTTCCTTTACCAAAAGCAACTCAAAATATGGATATTATTGAAAACAAAAAATTAATGGTATCATATCATTTAAGCTAAATTTTTATTGCAAGAAAATATACGGAGGAGAGACTTTCATGGAGGGAGAAAGTCACTATTAAATAAAATAAACCGTAAAAAAGCATTCATAAATTACGTAGGTTTCATCAAACAGTAATATCAATCCTTCAAAATCTACCCTACACAGAATCATCTCTTTTTTTTTCCTAAACAGTGACAATAGACTAAGAATTGAAGTTCTGAATCAATATATTACGTGCTTTTTATACTAATTTTGCTAAGTTACAACAAGAAATGGACTTTTCAAAAAAGCAAGTAAAAATTTAAACAAAAAATAAGTACAAGTACCCGCTTGCGGATCATATTATTTGGGAGTTTAAAAAATAGACAACCTTGAAGAGTTAATAAGATTTGGCAAAAATAGCCACTTCTTCAGCAGGATTGCCGGTCATCAAGCATCTTTTAGTCCCTTGTGGCTGTTCAAAAGGAAAACACCTAATAGTTGCACCGGTTTCCTCTTTGACTTTTAACTCATCTTCATCACTGACATTTATAAAGCTTGATATTAGAGTTGAGAATTAATCATGTTCCTCGTCTATACATGTTGGAAGATACCTTTTCAACATCAAAACATATTAATAGCAAAAAATGGGTGGAGGGGGTGGAGGGGGAAACCAACCTAGCAGACCAAGGGCCCCTTGCCCATTTTCCTTGTGATATTGCATCTTTAAGATCATCGTATGTGCTCACATCTATAATATTACTGCAAGAGAAACACTCTGCATGTTAATCTGCCTGTTTGCCAGTGAAAAGCCAAGAAAATATGTGTAGTTGAATAAGCTTAACATGAAAAGATAAAAATAAAAAATGAAGCTTAATAACTTAAGGAAAAGCAAGCTAATGAACTTGATTACATTAGGACATGTTTGGGTAAACTACTCCATAATCACTCATAGGAGAAGGAAATAGGAAGAAAAAATAAAATAAACTTCTCCATAAGCTAAAATTAACTTATGCATAAGTTAAAAATCAGCTTTTGGATAAGTTAGCATGAGAGAATTTCTACAAATTAACTTATGTATATGCTAATTTTAACTTATGGAGAAGCTTATTTAATTTTTCCTACTTATAAGTACTTACGGAAACCAGCCTAATAACTTTTGTCACCACCAAAGCATTAGAGACAGTTCTTATTGGCATTCTAGTTTATTTTAATTATTTCATATAAAGGGACTTGGTGTACAGTAAGTATACTGAATATATCGTTCAGGAATTATTACCCCCTGCTAAAATTACTTAAAAATTAGGTGTAGAACCAACAGTTAGATTTATACAAGGTGTAGATATCTATTTAGAGGCAAGTCAATAAATTCAGTTTCTGAACCTCTTTACTCTCCATTTAATGGTGGAGGAAAATGATTAAAATCTGAACTCAGGCTAGAACCATACCCAGACTCAAACCACATATTTGTTACTGAAGTCAAAATTGATGCACGGAGTTTTCTCTGGAAATTATGCAAGCAAAGTACAACATTGTTTTGACAGAGCCAGCGATTATGCTACCATTAAACATTCTTCAACTCAGGAAAGAGAGGATTAATGGGACTAATATTAATAAATACAATAGATGCAGCTATTTTGAAGAATTCGAAGCATGTTAGACAAGGTTATGTTTTGGAGTCACAAGCTAAAAGTAAAAAGTAGCATAATAGGAATGAACCTGTCACGAAATGCAATTGCCCTTTCTAAAAGAGATGACTGTATCTCATCCAACTTGTCCTTAACATAAGCCTCCAAATTTGAAGGGTCCATAGATATTCCAAACACTTTCCCTTGCTTCCCAGGGATATCTCTCCTGGATATCACCACACTTCCACTAGCCACATCACGAGGACCAATTTCAATTCTAAGAGGAACTCCCTGAAATATGAAGATGTAATGATATAAACATAATCAGATACATGAACAGGACAAGAGACTGTGACATGAGCTAAAGCAATGCGCATGATTTGGTCCCTGAAATTGAATTTCCATTCAAGTATAACACCAAACCTTCATTTCCCAGAAATTAAATTTCCATCCAGGGGTTCTTTGATCTGAGTCATCAAGTTTAACTTTAATCCCAGATCTTTGAAGAACTTCTTTTACAGACAATGCTGCATTTAGAACTGCCTCTTTTTCATCATCCTTCTTCCAAATGGGTACAATTACCACCTAAACAAGGCAGTGCACAACATGATTTTGTCAAAAACGCAAAACTTACAATTTATTTAAATTACGATATAAAATACAGGCATGGAAAACATTATCCTGTAGATGTAGGAGTTTGGAGTAGAATTAGAAGAGAATCTTTTGCATTTTAAGTAAGTATTACCTTTATTTGAGAAGGTTTTAAAATGAGAAGAATAAAATGAAAGATTACCATGTAACCATTTAAGCTCCTAACTAATTTTATAAACATTTTATAATTCTCTCAATATAGAAATAAATTTTTTCCCCTCCCCTCCCCCTACAAACTCCTCCACCAAACATACCCTTGATGAAAATCAGTAAGCAGAGCAAGGAAATTAGCAATGAGATATTAACACATGGATCAAATCACATCTATAAATAAATAAGTACTAAAAACCTGACACTTCAACAAACTGTCCAAAACAGGCAGCTCAGTATATCTATAATGAAAGCAGGTTTTGTATTGAGTGTTACTGGATGTTCTGTACATAAGTTTACAGCAAAAGTAGGAAAATACATTATTGACCATCTTTCTAACAGCTAAATTTAACCAATGATGTCTACACCACAAGAGTTATACACCAATAAATCCAAATGTACCTGTATCGGTGCCATCTTGGGGGGAAGCATTAGGCCTGCATCATCTCCATGTGTCATGATGATGCCTCCAACAAAACGGGTACTAATCGCCCATGATGTCTGCCAAACATGTTCCCTTACTCCATTTTCATCTGTGAACTGCACAAGCACACATTTTGAACAGCTGCATCCTTGTTGAAAGGATTATATCAATATTTTAAAAAGGAAATTAAAAAAAAAGTTGGGAGAAAACCCCATAAAAGAAAAGGGATAAAATAGTAAATAAATAAAATTAGAAAAGTAAAAAACAGAATCAAGATACTGGCATTCTGAAACTACTTTTAGTCTTTCCAGTATGTATCATGCTTTTTATGGCTTGGTATTTAATTAAAAGATCAAGTTACTTGTTGTAGCAAAAGCAACTGATGAAGTACAAGGCACAAACAAAGGACTGAGAGTACAGCATCATATCATATTTGTAAGGATTGGGAATTTATCATAAGGGTTTTTATTTGTAGCTTAGTTGTTTAGGGTTTCTCCAAAAGTTTTAATATAAAAATGTTTATAAAAAGTTAGGATTACTTTTGCTCAAGTTAGGGTTTTTTGTATTAGTGATATTAGGATTACATGGATTTTCCTATTTAAGGGTCATTATGCACTTCTGTTTACTTACTAGTTTCCACTCTTCTAACTGTCTTCATCTCACCTCTTCTCCCTTATATAAAACAGATTTCTCAATCCTACATTAGAAACATAATTTTCTGATGGAGGCCTTTTAACCATACATCTGCAAGTGGAATAAATAAATCACTTTTTGTGCAACTTTGAGATTATTTACTTAACAATGACAAGGAAGAACTCGTGGCTGTATACCATAACTTGCAGGGAAAACTAATGAAATATAGCAAGAGACGGAGAGACTGCATAATCATGCCTTCTTACTTTTAATTTTATGGGCCCAAATAAATAACTCAAAAGGTATAATATCTCAAGGATAACTTTATTAGATGTAGATATATGAGCCCAAAATAACCTTGCACCCCAAAAGAAATCCATAGTAAGGAAACACTCCATATTTTGCAATAATGAAAACAGTAAATCAGACCTGTGTTCCAAAGGCACAGGCAAAGTTTTGCCCAAGGTTATGGCTGGTTCCTGCTTGTAATGCTTTCTTGTCACCCATCATAGCCTCAATCGTATAAGTCTTACAAGCACCAGCAAATGTTTCTACTTTAGATTTTCGACCTGGAATAACAGGTATTGCAGCTTGCTCATATGCAAATCTTGTATAGATGTCAATCATCTGTATAGCCTGCAGTTGAACAGAATATTGTTGCTAAGATTATGCTAGTAAAGACTTTATCATCTTCATGTAGAGAAGATGTGCACCTCATTTTCTGCCTCCTCTGGAGTTGCATGAGCAGTATGCCCTTCTTGCCAAAGAAATTCAAGAGTTCTCACAAATGGCTTAGTACGAATCTCCCATCTTGTCACATTTGCCCACTGAAAGCAAGTTGGCAAAATTGTCCCATCATTCAAGGAAGCAAGTTCTTTCTCACTAGTCACTAATAAACCCACAACAGCTTTACCTGATTAATCAAAAGAGGAAGATCACGGTAGCTATGGATCCATTGAGTAAACATGTGATTCACAATGGTTTCGCTTGTAGGCCGGACCTGCCACAGCCTCAACAAGTGCAAAAATCAAAGACAAAACCTTAGCTCACAGCTTTTCAATCAATATTACAGATGATTAATCACTTCAATTCATCTCATATATTACAACAAACATAAAACACACGTGAAAGCAATTGTAACAAACAGCTGAAGAGCATACATACCACGAGCTTCTCTTCAAGTTCCTTTCCACCCCCAATTGTCACTAGAGCTAACTCAGGACTGAAACCCTCAACATGACTTGCTTCTTTCTCTATAAATGAGTATGGGATAAACTGCAGCACAGATTAAAATACAAGCATCAAACAAATGATCGATACATTAATTTCATGTTGTGGTCAAAATCTTACTTTGCACAACCCTCATTTTTTGACATGACATATAATAATGGCACGCTATAGTAATAATCTCAATTGTTAATGTTACCATAGAAATACTTGAATAATTTTTAGGCAAATATATCATTAAGGAAGCATTTGGAAGAGCTTATTAGAACTCATGAAAGTGGCATAGGATGTGTTTGGGTAACAACTTAACTATGATCCTGTTTGGATAAATTTTTCACTGAACACTAATAGGAAAAGAAAATAATAAAATAAAATGAATTAAAATTCTTTCATAAGTTAAAAGCAATTTATGCACTTCAATTTTTATAGAAGCTCTCTCATCTAATTTCTCCACAAGCTGAGATGCATAAGCTGATTTTAACTTGTGGAAGAAGTTTCATTCATTTTGCTTATTAGTTTGCTCTCTTATAAATACTTATGAGAAGTTTAGAATTTATCCAAACAGAGTTTAAATTCTTATCAAATGAAAGCTTATTGATAAGTATGAATGTGAAGCTTAGTGAAATAAGCTAAAAAGAGCTTCTAACAAAGTCATAAGCCACTTCCATAAAGGTCTGTTTGAGTGAACTTTTCAATAAGTACCTATAGGAAGAGAAAATAAAAAGCAAAAATGAAATAAACTATTCTATAAGTTAAAATTAACTTATGCATAAGTTAAAAATCTATTTTTGAAAAAGTTAATAAATAGCTTATGTGTAAACTAAAATACAAAAGTTTATTTCATTTTTCTTCTTATTTTTTACTCTCATAAGTGTTTATAAAAAAGTTTACCCAAATAGGCCTTGCATATAAGCTGATGACCCTTTTCATAAGCTCTTTTAAACTCATCAATAAGTTTCATGC
Source organism: Mucuna pruriens (assembly GCA_025330945.1). Lineage (NCBI taxonomy): Eukaryota > Viridiplantae > Streptophyta > Magnoliopsida > Fabales > Fabaceae > Mucuna > Mucuna pruriens. The sequence continues at coordinate 1,594,187 of JAENHJ010000305.1, forward strand.
AGTCAAGCTTAACACAATCTCACGTGGTAAATTATAAAGTAAGCCCTTAATTGAACTGTTTAACTAAAAATACCCTAATCACGGAGAATAATCATTAATTAACTATAGTAATTAACCTTTACCTGCGGAAAATACATATTACTATGCCCAGTCTCCTTAAACTTCACATTCAAATACTCCTGCACAAACAGCAAAAAACGAAATAAAATAAACTGAAATTTTGAAAAGAAAATGGACACGTGGCGAGAAACTGAGAAGGAACCTGAATGGCTTCCCAAATGGCGTAACCGTAGGGACGAATGACCATTGTGCCGCGAACAGGACCGTAATCGGCCAACTCAGCATTGGCGATAACGTCGAGGTACCACGCGTTGAAATCCTGTGACCGGGGCGTCAGGACTCGCTCGGAGACTCGGTTCTTCGAGTTGTCGACTCGGTCCTGTGTCTCCGCCGCCGCGCTCTGGGCGGAGAACGAGGCGGCCAGTGGTCGAGGCTGGAGGTGGTGGCGCCGCCGCAGAATCGCCGGTGCACGGCGAGCGATGGCGGCGGAAGAAGGCGGAGAGAAGAGGTGGGTAAAAGAGGTTAGCCTGAGAGACAACATTTGTGGGTTTGAGTGACTAGTGAGAAAGAGAAGACACTCCTCCAGATGAGGTTTTGGTTTTGATGAGGTTCTTATTAAAGATTTATAATCATATTATTAAAAAATACATAAATGTGTGTATTTTGTGTTTGCGTTAGACGGTAATTAAAAAAATAATAGATAAATTTTTTACTATAAATTATAAATATGTGTGGATAATGTTAAATGTTATACTTTTTAATAAAAATTTCTTCCTTTTATTTTATATATCAAGAGATATCAAATTATTTTTATGATTATTTTAATAAAGTTATTTTTCATTTTATTTTTTATTTTTTATAATATAATAAATAAAAATTGTTACTTATTAAAATCATTTATATATATATATATGTGTGTTTTTTTATTTTTGAAGAAACATGTAACAAAAAATAATTTACATTTTATATTTTTATTTAAGGTTTAAGATTGATATTAAATATCAATAAATATTGGCTTAGTTAAAAGACGAGATTCATCTCATAAATCGCGAGTTCGATCCTTAAATAAGTATCTCGTGCTATTTGAATTTAGACATGTAATTTGGTACTCAATTCACCTAAATTTTATATGTATAAAAAAGGTTGATATTAAGTTAATTTGATGTTTAAATAGAGTATATAAATTTAAACATTATAAATAATTAAGTTGTGAAATTTAAAGATAAAATTTTTTATACTCCTAATGTTATAAAAATAATATTTAATTACTTTTTAAGAGTCAATTATTTCATTTAAATGTGTATTGGAATTTAAAAAAATGTTAATTATAAAATCATATTTATGAAATAATTTAACTATTTTACCATTTAAATTTGTATTGTATATAAAATTATAAAATCGAGTAGGTGATCAAAATTTATTCTTAAAGTAAGATAATCGTTTCTTTTATTATATTATGCAAAAAAAAGGTATTAACTGTAATTAAGTTTTAGAATTTATTATTTGTTTTTGAGAAGAAAATACTTTTATGGTAATATCCTTGATATTAATTTCATCTTTACTCTACATTCTTTAGCTTCCTTTTCAGATTTGCAAGACTTTTTATATAATTTAATCAAAATCATAATACTTAAATGTAAATTATCGATATTACTTTAATTTGAGTAAAAGCAAGTGAAATTAAGTTTGAATTTTTAAAATAAAATTTAAAATTTAAACTTTATGAATAAAAAATATAATTTAGAAAAATTAATCATTGACAAATTTAGTAAAAACTTTACGATCATCACATACTAAAATTTGTATCTTATAACAATCTCTTGTTATAAGAGTTATGTATAAATTCACAAAATATCTTAATCAAATATTAATATCTAATATTTATCACTATTAAGTGCATCATTATATTTTCTGAAATGATAAAATTAGAATATGAATATATGAAAAATAAAAAGAAAATAAAGTGAGTAGATTAAGTAAAAAAATATGTTATTATTGTACTTTATTTTAAAGTATATCTCATTATTTTAGACGAGTCAAATCTCAAACAAAATATATAAATACGTGTAAATAACATTATTCTTTGTTATTTTTTAGTAATTTTATTGATATATAGATTTAAATCATTTATCTCCTAATTATGTCTCAATTTATATCTCACCAATAAAAAAAATCATCATATCATTAAAAATAACACATGTAATTTTTTGTTGTTGCGAATTCTCCTATTATCCTTAAAAGTTTTTCTTTACATGATATATAAGAGAGAAGTGATTTGATGTCAATTTAAAATATGTCCACATTGGTATCATTGATATTAATTTTATCTATATTCTATATACTTTTTTTGCTTTCTAGACTTATAATACCTTATATAATTAAAACTGAAAAAGACAAATGTAAAACATGAAAAGGGAGGTTAAATTCAGCTTTTCTTTTCTTTATATATATAATTATGGAAGTAGTTTTATGAAAAAACACAAGAGTTAGGTTGGAATATAAAATTATGACTTATTCCATTTTGTTCTCTTTGAAACGAAAATTTTATTAAATTCCATCACAAAGTATACAAATAAAGAAATTATAACTTAGTATTTTTATATTTTATTCCCTTACTTAAGCTCACTAGTAAATATTGAAATATAGTCTAATTCTTTTTTGTGGGAGGGAGAGGAAGAAAAAAGTGAAACCCATTACAATTTCAAGGCCTATTGGCAGCCCAAACAGAAGAAAAAAGTTAAAAGGGCCAAGGCTGAATATAAGTCAGTACCAAAAATGCACAAGTAGAAGAAGTACAAACATTCACCAAATCGAGTATAAGGCTAGATCTACATTCATAAAATTATTTGTACATTTCAAAATAATACATGAAAGCATTTTAGATTAATGTTAATTTGAACTCCATATGGACCTATTTTACTGAAGTCACTTCCAGAAATATAATGGCTCTGATATTTAACAAAACCACAAACCAGCAATTAACTAAGCAATATTAAAATTTACACGTGTCTTAAATATTTACCAAGATTTACATTTTATCATTTTGAAAGCCACCAAATAACCAAAATCTTGGTCAAGCATAAGTGCTGCAACCCTAAAGACCTCATAACTAAATCCCAATCATACAATATTAAGTTCATGAGAAAAAAGCCAATCAATTCCTTATAATTTGATCATATATCTAGTTGGGATAAGACATCTAACAAAAATGTTATAAAGTCTAATAATAATTGTATGGTATAAAAGTTAGTAAAAAAATATATATTTGAACTTAATTCAATCTAAAAAGTTAGTTAAAAAAGTGAAAATTATTTCTTATTTATAAATTTGTTTTAAATTTTATCTCTAACCAATATGAGATTTACAAATCTCCCAATATATTTATTCACGCAACATTATTAAACTTAATAGTGGATAATACAAATTAAACTTTGATATCATAAGAAAAAATAGGTTTAAACTTAATAGTGGGTAATACAAATTAAACTTTGATATCATAAGAAAAAATAGGTTTAGATCTAATTCAATTGAAAAAAATTCAATTGAAAAAATAATTCGATAATAGAGAATTTTCGTCCTAATTGTAAGTTTTTTTTTTGGGACTTTACCTCTAACTAAATATATTACTTCAATTCTTTCTTATAATAAGCTTCATGATCACTTTTTTTGTATTTTTAGGTGGCTGCCAAGAACCAATAACACTAAAACATATAAATATCTGCTAAAAAAAATCAAATCATTAATTAAATAAGTATTGCAGGATGCATAACCTTAGACAATTTCCGATCCTCAATTATTTAAATTCCAATCTCTCTTATGATATCCTGCAAAGCACAAGGTCACATAAGGAAAAATTGCAATAATATACATAAAATGAATGTGTTCACAGTTACTGTGAAATCACAAACTTTGCTTATTAAAGTAATTAGTAACTGTTCACATGATGGCTACTAGAATCTGTCAACAGCTGTTGCAAATTGCAATTACTGTTAGGAAGCTTAGCAATTAGCACTATTGACCGTAAATGTATCTCTGATCCCACTTGCATGATGATGATGATGTTAATTCACTTTTTAGAAATATTCAGAAACAGAACATTGTCCTAAAAATATTATAATAATAATGCATCACCGCATATCACGTGACACAAATGAAACATACCTCGGCAGAAATTGTGTTACCTATTTCCTCGTCACTAATATCTGAAAACACAAGGATATTCCGTTACGACACGTAAAACAAAACTAGTAGAAAGTTGTATTTACGCTAACGTAATTTCTAAATATGAACACATGGTAACGTGAATAAGGAAGATGTCAAGAATTATTTTTTTCATCAATGGGCCTAATATCTACTCTATAGGCCCATATATTGGAAACCAACAGCTAATAAGGGCCAAAAGCCCACAAGGCCATGTTCGTTGGAGACAGACTTATGGTAAAAAATTTAAAATATCATAGTTAATCTTTATTTACACAAATAGTATTTTCAATTAAGATGTTAGGAATTTAGATCCTGATATTAGATATTGAAAAAACTATGTTGAAAATGAAATACTTATTATGTGGTAAGTTTATAGTTTCTGACGAAAATAAATAATTATTTTCAGTGGTAATATTTCGTATTTATCTTATATATTAAAAAAAATCTATCATCATCTTTATTTATAAAAAAAATGTTAAAATAACTAGATGTTGGAATTTCGATCATGATGAATATGCCCAACACATTTCTAATTGGTTTGATAAATTACCATACTCTACCACCAACAAATGGGTAGTACCCAGCCAACTTAAGTTGATGAGATAAACTTACACTATTATTTTGCAGCTATCCATTTTAAACCCTTTCACTCACTGCAATTGTAGAGAAGGAAACAAAGTTCATGACCAATCCCATAAACTAGACTAAAATCAGGACATTCCATAAAAAAAATAATAAATAAATAAATAGAATACAAAGTGACACTTTGATATGATTAACATACCTTATAAATAGTAGATTCTAAGTAGAGTATTTTATTTTATTTTTGAGATATTTTAGAATTGGTTTCATGAACATGCCATTTCATGATTAAAGATATTTATAATCTTTTAAGCTCTGTTTGATTCACTGCACACAATGCCTTTAAAAAGTAGATATAAAAAACACAGTCGACTATAGAAAAGATATATGAACAAGCTACAAATATTATTGAAACGGTGCAAGAAAATGACTCTAGTTGTGAAGCACTTGTAAGTCTTGTTCTCCTGTACCACATCAATCTATTAGTGACATTTAGGCTCCATAGACATCTTATTGTGAGTACTTCAAACTATATGTTATTATCAAGATAAAAAGTGCTTCGTTTGGAGGACACATATCCCACATAAGAATTAATCCTACACCTAAAAGATGTGACGTTACCAAATAAAAATAAAGATAAAAAATATGGATGAAGAGAAAACACTATTTTAAAAAAAATACTTGTATTAAAACTATAATTTGTAGTTAGGATTTATAGAATTTAATTATTAAACAAGTACTCAGCTTGTAGGAAAACACATGTAATAGCCTCAATAAACAGTCAATACATCAAATGTAAATTCATCTTACATTCAAAATGTGTAGAAGAACCTTGTAAAAAAAAATTAGACCTTTTTAAACATGTTTATAAATGTTATCCTCACATATTATATTAAATTTTCATTTCTACATTGATATAAAAAAAATTGTATCGTTTATATAAGTTTCAAAAACTCTAATTATAAATTTTTTTTGATAAGCTTAAGTTAGTTAAGATTTGATATATAATAAAATTTGAGCTATATGTTTATTACTTTAGCTAGATTATAATATAAATAAAAATCGTTATGAACCTACAAATTTTGTAGATGGCTTGTCTTTAATTACATGAACCAAGGAGGTGAAATGTCTTGGACTCTTGGTAGCCTAATTAAACATCACTTTATATCATATCAAAACTAAAATATCTTATAGCTTTAGTATATCCCAATTTAATGATGTATTCAACATATTTGTATTATTTCGATATTTTATATTATGGAAATTATTAATTCACCATTACAAGTTATAAATTTATATATATATATATATATATATATATATATATATATATATATAACTGATTTCATTTAATAATATAAAAATTATCAATTTGAGTAATAAATGAATGATAAAATTCCATATGATTATATGTTTTTTTAAAAGTAGTAGTTTAATTTTGATATTTAAATATAATTTAATAATTTAATAATTTATATTTATAGTTTTAATTTCTTAAAATAAGAATTATTATAATTTCATATGTTTATTATAGTAATTTTAAGAGAGTAATTTCTCATATTCACTTTTTATTTTTTTACAATCTAAAAATTCTAACAAATCATAATTATTATTCATTAGATTGTAATAAAATGAATGGTGGAGATGATATATATATATACATACACGAGAAGAATAAATATTGGATAATTAAATCTTATAATAAATAGTTAAGATTAAGATATATACAAATTATGAAATTTTTAAAAAGTTATTTTTTAAGTGATATTTTAACTTTAAATTCTGCTTATTTATGTATAATTATATAATTAGATTTTCTCTTCTCATAAAAAAAATATTCTCATCTTATATTTTCATAATTAATTACAAAGATGTTAATAATAGTGGATTCACGCATTCTTCTACTCCTACCCTTCGTTGTGATAATAGAAATGTTATTCAAAATTTTCATAATAATGTCGTTTAAGAGTGTACAAAATATTGAAATATAGTCACTTTGTATGTTAGCATGCTACTCATGTCACAATATGTTTTGATTTCGTATCTCCTTTGCTGACTTTGATATCTTTACCAAAAAGCAAAGCTCTTGCTTGTTTTTAAGACTTATTAAGCAAACTCAAATTAATATTTATTCTACCAACTAGAGTTTGAGGGGGTATTGACTTATTAATACGAATATTTTAATAATATAAGATTCTATTATCTTAAATTTAACACACATGATAAAATACCTAGATCTTTTTTATATTTTTTCTAAATGAGTTATTGCTCTATTGAATATAACCAGATTGTACCAATATATACAAATCAGAAAAATGCAATATATACTTTTTACTCATTCCCTATGTTGCTCATTTTTTTTAATTTGTTGTCATCAACAATAATTAAAAAACTATATGACATGCACGTATAAACAAACACATATAACACAAAAATTTGAATATTTTGTAAGCAAGAAAAGTGATAGCCTAATTGCAAAATGGCAGTAATTTAATCCTTTGTATAAGAATCAAAAGTCTTTAGAAGTGACCCAAGAATGACTCTTCTGGCGGAAAGTTGATTAATATGTAAGGTTTAACACGTTTTCGATACAATCTGTACGAATTAATAGACAATGCTATAAAATTAGTTTTAAAATATTCGTGTGATTATAAGGTTTAAAAGTTGCTTTACTTTTATAATTTATAAATAAAATGAATTATTTAAAAATTTATAATAACTAGCTCTTTTAACATAACTATTTATATAAAAAATAATATTGTGTAAAAATTTCTTATGCTATCATCAATGATAAATTTATTGGCTTAAAAATAACTATTTTAAATTATATAAAAAATAATTTTTAATTGGTTGAAAGTATAAAAAAAATTATATTCACATACATATCTATTAAACTCTGATTAATAATATAATTAAAAAGTAAATTTGAGTTTAAGTTAATATATAAATTATTATACTTTTAATTTTCTAAATGATTTTTTTATTTTGAAAACCTTAAATGAATCTTATAATTAAAAAAATAACGAAAAATTTCCTCAATTCAATACATTTTTAATTTAACTTACTGCGAGCAATAATAATTTATTTTTTCAATACTATAAAGAAATTTTGAAATATTTACTTCGACAAATAATCATTTATTCTTATACCAAATATTTCCTCAGTCTCTTATTAAATCCTTATAACTTGGTACACGTTTGGTAAATATCTTAATTTTTGGTAAAATAATTACTTATTTTTCAAAAATCTCTTTTCAAAATTTGATAAAAACAAATCATTATTTATTTAAAATAAATTGAATTATATATATATATATATATAAATTATTATTAAAATAATATAAATAAATAACCATTTTCTTAAAATAAATTAAATTAAATATCAATTAAACACCAAATACGTAAATCAGTTAATACAAAATTTAATAATTTTGACTTCAAATCTAAAATATATAATTATGTTAAATATTTAGAAAAAAAATCATCATCTATAATACTCTTATTATGTTATATAAGATTTTTTTATTGGAAAGATACATTTAAAAAAAATCTTATAAAGTACTCAGAAAATTAAAGAAACATATTTAAAATTTGTCAGGAAAATAAAGCTAAAAATTTATCAAGATTTAAATCCGACAAATGCACGTAAACAGAAGTAAAAGTCTTTAGAACTTTATTATTATTATTAAAGAAGTTAAAGATTAATAATATTTCATCTTTATAAGGTTTTGACTTTACTGCCCCATCGAACTTCGAAGTCCCCCCTTTTTCAGTGACAGACCTAGTCAGGTAGGCTTCTTCTCCCCCTTTTGGGTGACATGCAGTTCCTCATTATCATTTCACCCCCATCAAATCCAACATTCTTTGCTTATCATTCTTTTTTATTTTTTATTTTTCTCTCTCTTTCTTCCTAGTAGTTAGTACTATTATTATCAAATTACTATAGTTGATTCAGCGTTGAAGTTTAAATAATATGAAAAAAATTAATACGAGTTTTGTCATTATTATTATATTTTTTAGGTTAATTAAACTAGAATTTTTGTAATTTATTTTATGATAATTTTTTTTAATTTTTAATTTTTAAAAATAATTTTAGTCATTTTATTATCAAAATTTGAGATAATATTATTTTTATTATTTTAATTTTTAAATATAATTTTAAATTAATTTAAGATGTAAAATTTGTCTCATTATACTTATTTATATAAAAATTATATAAATTAACTCATATTTAAATTAAAATATCATAAAAATTATAAGCATAATGTGAATATTAAGTCTTATGAATAATTAAAAAATAAAAATCTCATAAAATTATTTTATAGATATTTATAATACTCATATTTTAAGTGATTTTTCCTATGATTATAGTCAATTTTAATGTGAATTTTGATTAAATTTCATGATTTTCAGTACATAAATAAATAAAATGATAATTTTATGTTTTGAATCAATCAAAAGATAGTTGTATTCTAAAATTGATAATAATTATTTTTTGAATTAATAATATTGAATTAAATTTAAAAATTAAAATATAAAAATAATTTTTTAAAAAGATAAAATATCAAAATAAATTTTTAGTCTAAAATAAATTTAGCTAATGTTTTATTTAAAAAAAGTACTACCATCATCGTTTTAGTTAATTAATAATAATAATTAGTGATTACCTCAATCAACAGGAATCTTATTCTCCAGTTTCCCATTTTTTCTCCTCTACCATATTAATGCATTTAACTATTGTTATTAATGTCATATTTATGTTGCTTGGCAACTCCTTTCTTAGCTTTTATTACTTCATGATATTTGTTTCCCCTCGCAACTTTAGGTTTATTCATATTAATTGTTTACCCTTAGCTATTATTATTTATGCCCACTATTGCTTCCGCAGTATCGTTTTGCATTTATAGTCATGTTGCCTAAAGATACAGTGCCAGTGGAAATTTAATTTATACTTTAACCTAATTGTCCTTCTCAGAATAATTCTATAAATGAATTCTCTTTCACAAATGATATATTCATACCACCAATTCTTCAGAAATCTTGGTGCTTTATTACCATAACTCCACTAAAATAACGAACACAATAAAGGAATTTTTTACATGTAAAAGTAAACAATATTAGCCTGTCTTTTTAATGTTGGAAAAATATTTCTAAAACACATATATATATGAAAAAAATACAAAGTAAAAAAAGTGATAACTATGTCATATTAATATGATGTTAATTGTTTAATGTTTAAACAGATAATTAAAAGAGTTGGGCCCATTTCCAGAAGAAATATGTTTTTCAAATTTCAACAAAGTTTAAACTTTAGACCCACGCTAATAATGCGTGATTGAGAATCATTTGAAAAGATACGTCCAAGAAAAAAATTGACTTAAAAACGATTAGAAAGATCAACAATTTTTTTTTCCCTTTTTTATAACATTAAAAAATTAATAATATTTCATGTGTTTGAATGATGAACCCATGCATTTTATTTAAGAAAGACTTTCAAGTTTCAAGAGAGCTCCATTTGAGTATTTCTGCTTCAAAATTAAAGTCTACTCATCTAAGAATAATAAAAAAAAAAGATACACAATAATTTCTTTACATTTAAGTATTCTTCTATTTGGATTAAAGTTAAATATAATTTTAATACTAATAATAAGTAATAAATAAAATTCTCTGTATGTACCCAAAAAGTTGTGGTGCTCTGCGCATGCTTTATTTCCAGTCAAATGATAAGAATGGAGTTATAAGGTAAGAAAATTTTAATAAGGAAAAATGATTAATACAAAAAATTAAAAACAGAATATGGGATAAGATTTTCCTCAAAATAATCTTTTTAACCTTTTTTATAGAAAAAAGTTTTAGAAAGAGGAAATGATACCTCAATTTAAAGCATAAATAGCCTCGGATTTCATGTGGTTTTGAATCTGCGACTTATTTGATGTAAAACACTATTTTAATTTACTCCACTCAACCAATCCTTGGTGTTAATATTCTTAACTTTAATTGTCTTTAACTTTTGTACCTGTCTTTATAGCTACATACTATTCTATCTTTTTTTTTTTTTTTTACTTGATGGGATAAACGGAGAAAAATTAATAGAATGAAGAAGGAAAAATAATTACGTATTCTCTTGATATTTAATAGATTATGTCATGTAAGTTCATCTTAATTAGGTCATGCATGAATTTTATGTAAATAGTTACATAGGTTCTTATAAAACATATTTTGAATGAGGATTACTGTCTAAAGTAAATATATAAAATGAGAAAATAAAATTACATCTATATATTTAAATTAAAGTATTTTGTAATCCTATATAATTTTAAATCGATTATAGATATATTTTTACCTTTTTAATTTATATATTTTTCACTATAATAGAGTTAAATTTATTTTCCAATGATTTGTTTCAAAACAGTGGAACATATTTTGTTTGGGCCTACTATTTATCCAAAACATCCTGGGTGTATATTCTCAGGAAAAGAAGGAATAAAAAATGAACTATCATTTTAACATTACTTTCTATCTTGCTTTTTAAGGTATTAATTTTTTATCTTATACATTAAGTATTTTATTTAGAAAGCTAAGTATAAAAAATTGTTAGAAAATTAATAACGCATTATATCATTGAGAGAAAATTAATTTATTATATTAAAATATTTACTTTTCTAATTCTTTATTTTATGCACTTAGTGTATATGATAGAAAAAATCATACTATATATATAACATTTATTTCATTTAAAAGAGTGATAAAATCATTTATTTGCAAATTGAAAAGAAATAAATAAGGCATCATCATGCGAGGGAGATTTGTTAAAATATGTTTATAAAATCAGATTACTACTATTATGTTTTTTTAAAACATATTAATAAACTAGGTTTTTTTTTTTTTTAAGATGGTATACAACTATCATAAATAAACATCAATATTTAGCCTTCTCCACCCTTCAGAAACAGGTTGCCACAAAATCTTTTTAATTACGTATGTTTCTATGATTTTTGGGTGAATTCGTGGTATCTTCGGTAGAAAGGAAGACATTATTCTCTCAAAGTACTAAAATTTAGTTAAGAAAATGATCTTTTTGAAGAGTTTTTTTTTTTTATACTAATGGACTTGAGATTGGATTTCTGACCAGAGACATAATTATTTATTAATTATATCATTCTATCATAATTATTTTTAGGGTTAAGGAGCACAAAAATGCATGTTTTAGGAGGAAACAAAAATTTAATTTTTTTTCAATCCATGATATTTCCAAGTCAAAAATAAAAAATAAAAATTTATTTTAAAAAATTAATATCTCTCCATGAATATTTTTTTCATACAAAAAGACAATACAAATTTACTTTGATAATGTATTCCAAAACAACATTATTTTGCCAAATTTGTTTTCAAAAGAGTATTATTACATTGGTAAATCTCCCTCCATCATGCATTGACAATTTGCAAGAAGGGGCAACTAAAATTTTGTGGTGACTAGTTAGCGAAATCAATGGAAACAAATTTATGGTTGCACTATTACAGAATCAGCCAACATATGCTCGTGACATTCCATCTTATCTACTACAGCTTAATACCTTTCTTTTGCTTCTCCTCATTTTTTGTCTTTTATTTTTCCCCTTCTTTTTTCCTTTTGATTCAGCTCATACAATTCTCACCTTTATCGTTTTATGCTACAAATAAATTGTGCACTACATACAGCAATTGTGTGGATATAAGGTGAGGACTTACGTTGGCTCACCAATACGACAAAAGGAAGAACCAACATGACTCGTGAAGAACACCCAACACAAAGTAGCTGAGACATTGTTCAGGTCGCCACCGAGTGCAATAAACGATTTCTATAAATAGTAATTCACCTTTTGTATTGGTTACCCATTTTTTGGAATTTTTAACCAATTATTAAAAGCAGATATGTTTAGTTGTTTATATATATATAAAAAAGTTGTTTTTTACACTAGTAAATATCAAGACATTTAAACACACCTAGACTTGGACAACCAGTCCCACAGGTGTTTTTATAAAGTGATATCTCAATTTTTTTTAATGCAAAATTTTAGGGACAGAAGAAGATGCCCCAGCTAGTATAAGGTAGGAAAAGCTACCGAATTTAAATAAGACTCTTAGAGAAATGGCTGTTGGAACATATACTATGTACGAGATTTTATCTTGTTTTACTTTATCAACTCTTTGAGATTAATAAATTAGTTAGGGTGGAGTCACAAAACACATTGATGATAATATTTTTATTTTCGATCATTAGAAAATGTAGAAACTAGAGATGAGAACATTTATATCACGCAAATCAAATTGTTTTAAATGGGTAACTAAACATGTCGTAAATGTGTTTGACAATGCGTCTGAAAGTAGAGTAGAAGACGCCTAATGAACATGAAAATTACAAACTTATCTTTGACATTATTTTAATTCTACATCAACGTATGATATATATCTCAATTTCAAATTGCTCTCTACAGATCCAATTATAAAATGTGTTTGAGTCATTATTCAATTACGTGAATTTATTGTGAGAATAAGATTGACGTTTAACGTGCATCAGAGTACGATGATGCGCTCAAAACAAACATGCTAAAACTATACCTTCTATACTTTTATTGTTTAATTACAAATGCAAGAATTATATATGTAACACTAAAAGTATAAAATAATAAAAAGTTTCGTTACACCAGGCAAGTATGGCGCAACCGATCAAAACAAAATCAGTTCAATTTATCAATCAATATACTAAAATATCTCGGTGAACATCCATAACAATAGTCTTTATAATTTTCGGTATCCATCATTGTCTCTGTGCTTTTTCCGGTAGAAACATAATCTTCGTTACATGGTACAAAATGTTTGGCATTACGAATTCATTTGTTTTCCTTTTTCCATTTTGGGACTTACAAGATATAAGGTGTGAACTCAAAAACAAAATAAATAAATAAATAAAATAAAGAACGGACAATTGCGTCACTGGAAATCGCTTCTACAACACTAGGTGCAAATAACATTATTATTATTTTAGAAGACCTTACAAATTTAGAAGCAAAATTAGATAACGGGGAAGTTCCGACTCCAACTAAAACCCCAAAACTGCAGCCTATAAGTGGAGCCCTCATTTGTCGGTAATGTGAGGGCAAACCAATCTGTTGTATCGCACACAAGTCAGCTATCTACCAAACAGCAACCAACTCATTTCACACACCCAAGATCATTTATTTTATTTTATTTTCGTAAAAGTCAAAAATTAATTCTTCATAATCCTCAAATTTATGTAAAATCTGACTTGTGGTAACCAATATTATTTTATATAATCGAGCATGTATATCAAACTCTTACTTAAATAAGATAATTATCAATCGATTATACCATGTTAAGTCGACATCCAAGTAAAAGATGATAAAAAGCATATCAACTAGTACATACAAGAATCAATAAATGTAACATCTCGCAACATAAATCTTTTTGGAATCCAAACACTTCTTTATTAGTTTTAGTTTGGTAGAACGAAGAGGAAGGAGGGAGGGTAGGGACTTTCCTTGAGATTTTCTTTTCACCCTTTTATCATGATATATATATAATTTTCCAAATCTATTCTCTTTGCCTTTCCATTATCTCTAGATAACGTTAAAATATAGTAACAATGTAATATATAATAATACTACGAACAAAATATTAAAAAAGAAAGAAAGTGAGGGAAGTTAACGCCAGGCAGATGCGACTGTGAGTGTTCTTCCCATCCAACCCAAGCAAATCCCGCCGTTCTCTTCCTTCACAGTGAGTGCCGGGTTGACTCGGTTGGTACCAGAAGCGATTAGCGACTTTATTGACTCGGTCACGTTTTGACTCATTGGTTTCAACTGAAACCCCGCCATGCTCATACGCGCGCGCCACTTTCCGAACACCTCGCACCGTTCCACGCGATCTCTTCCTTCGCACGCCACCGAGTTACACAGCTTCCGACTCAGTCCTTCTTCGACCCTGACTCTGTCCGAGTTATTATTGTCCCTCCCTACTGTGGCCTCAATAGACTCCAACAACGCGCCGTAATATGACAACGTTTCTGCCACGCGAGCCAAAAACGGTGCCGTGTTGGCGTTCATCTCCTGCTCCACCACTGTCACCACGCGCGGTGCGAGTCGCTTCACGCGCCGAAGAAGCTCGTCGCGCGGATTTTCAGTGGAGACGCTCTCGTCGGGAATCCTGTTCAACTTAAACGCAAAGTTAACAACAAGAACCTCGTCCGGGTCGCATCCCAATGACTCGCGAGTCAACTCGGCGATTTTCTGAGTAGCCACGAGTTTAAACTGGAACCCGATCCTCAACCTCTCCGCGAATCGACTCAGCATGTCTCCCACGGCACGCACTCTGTCCTCGCTGCCGCTCTCTGTCACCGCCGCGATCTTTACCACTGCGTTCTGTCCACGCGCCGAGAGCGCGTTGAGGAGGTGAACGTATTGCTTCCCCTGTCCAATCTCAAAGTCTACCACGCAGAACCTGTTCTCAGTTTTCTCCTCAAATGCGGCTTCTATAATCGCGAGATTCGCAGCCATGAACCCTACCTTGAAGCACACCGAGTTCTCCAAAAGCAACTGAGTCGACTCGGCGTGTTCTGCACTGAAAAGCTCCACCACAGAAGGCGGATGTTCCGCCGGATTCATCCGCGATTTCAACGCAGAAACCATGCAATCGGTTAGCTTATCGGTTCGGTTCGGACCGTTTAACCGGTTCAGGATCTCCGTCGCGACGTCGTATTTTCCTTCAACGATTGCAGATGCGGCTTCCATTAGCGTCTGTCTGGAACATCCAGAAGCAGGCGAAGCCACGGAGGAAGACGACGACGTGGAGGATGTGGTCGACGAAGTCGGTGACGTCGACGTGGACATCGAAACCGGTTTCTGAACTGGACCGGGACTGATTAAATTCTGATAGGTCTCGGACCACTCGCTCGTGGTTATGACAGACACGGCATCGGCGTCTCCTTCTTCGTCGTTGTCTTCCAGAAGTTGCTTCTCCAATTCTTGAAGCCGGTGGTCCATGATCTTCTTCTCCGGTACAGGTTCAGATACCTGAACCGGGACGGGAACGGAAACGCGAACCCGGTTCTGTGGCAAGCCCAAATTCGAGTTCCGGTAACCAAAATTTGGGCCAGTCATGGGTACAGGCCCGTTGCTGGGGAGATTAATGGGCTGCGGGCGAAACTGGTGAAGTAAAGGAACCCCGTAACGCGGCGTTTGATAACCAGAAGTGTTTTGGTTTTGGTTATGCAATTCGGGAACGGGAAAATCCATAGGTGATAAAGAACCATGTTGAAAAGTGGTTCGGGGCTTGACCGAACGAAGCAGAAGGTTCGAGAGAACCTGGTTGTGGGTGTGGTTGTGGTTGGTGTTGTTGGTGTGGTTATAGGTTTGGAATTCGGTGAGGGTGCGCTTCCCGATGAAGGTTGGTGTTTGGCGTTGGACGATCTGCGGAGAAGGATCTATAAACATTGCTGGGAGGTTCTGTTGGGTTCGGTACAGAGGGTGGAGGTTGGTGGTGGCGGAAGCGGCAGCGTTTGGGTTGTTCATGGTGGTTGCCGTCGCAGAAATGGATCTACCAACAAAACCACCAGGTCCGGCGTAGAAGTCGGACGTCCCACCACCGCCAGTGAACCCCGGCGATGACATTCTAGGATTCGCGAAGAAAATAAGGTGAATGCGAAAAAGAAACAGTTAAAAGGTTGTGTTTTTGTAGAAACGCATCAGAGAGAGTGTGTGTGGTTATGTGGTGTGGTGTTTATGAGGTTGAATTGAAATGAAATGATTCTAGTGAATGAATATAACGGGGAAGGAAAAAGGGTTTTCTTTATTTTTTGGTAATTATAATTATAATAATATTCTCTTTTTTGGGGTTTTAAAATAAGAGTGTGGAATGTTTCGCATCAGAGTTTGTACGCATTGCGATCTGACCGTTGGTTTGTTTTGGATTCCAAAATTGAGCGAGGAGGAACGGTGATTAGGGTGCTGCGTCACAGCCGAAACGCACCCTTCTCTCTCTTGTTATTATTTAATAACGACTTGAATTCTCGGCAATCCACCGCGTGAGGCAAGCCAGCACGCTACCTCTGGCGCGCGTGTGCCAATAGATAAAGTGCGGATTTGGCATCGTTGCATTCTTGTTTTGTGAAACTTCTCTGAATCAATGAAAATTGAAAATCTGATAAAGCGTTAGTTGTTAGGATGGAGATTGCGTTAATCAACCACTTAAGTTTTTATATTTCAAATTGTTGCTGCTTTTGATTTATATATATTTAATTTCTTTTTACCTTCAAACATGTTCTTTGATATTGGTTTAGATATTATTTTTAAATTTGTTATTCTAAAATTTAATAACTTCTAATGATATAATAATTAAGGACATTCGGTGAAATATTAGTATATTATTATCAAATCATAAATTATTATTATATATGTTAAATTTATTAATTTTAATAATAATAATTTTTAAAATCATATTAAATACTAACCATGTATGATAACTTTTATACTCGTTAAATTCATAATAATTTATTATTTGTGAATACGGCAAAATATAAATATTGAAATGTGTCTTATATATAAATAAAATAACTTATATGATGATTTTTTTTTTCTCAAAATAGTAAATTAATTTAAAATATATGTGTTTTTTTTCCAAGATATTTTTGACAAAAAATTAAAGATAAAATTTGAAATAAACTTTTCCCAGTAAATATTCTTTCAAATACACTACCTGAGATATCAAAATCAAATCTCTCATCATATAACCAAATCTAAAGAGAATAATTATACGTAAACCACACCATATTATGTTGATTTTAAAATAGAATGTTTTACTAAATTGAAAAATAATAATGATTTATTTCTAAAATTTTATACTTTTTAGCTGTCTAGAATCTAATTTAATGCGGAATCACCAACGAGAACCAAAGACATTTTATTTTCTTTAAATTTTTCTTATAATGTTTTAATAATATATATGATAGTAAATAGGAAAGTTTTATAGTATTGTTGTTGATTGTATTCATGGAATGATTCTATTAGAAAAATGCATATTAATTGTACAAAAAACTAATTAACCTTTTGCAAATAATATACACAATATGAAACAGAATTAATATAATAATATTTTTAGTAGTAAAAAAAAACAAATTTGACTTGGATGAAATGATTCAAGCTATTAATTCATCTTAACTCATCCCGTCTAACTTCACAATTTAGTTTATTGAAGGTGAAATAAGAGAAGGTGATTTACTTAACATACCTTTAATGTATTTTTATAAGTTAATTTGATCAAAATAAATTTATTTTATTAGTTTTTAGCTTATTTTCATAAGTTGTTAATTTTTTTATTATTATTCTCATTAATTTTTAAGTTATTTTTATTAATTTAAAAATCAAACAATTAAGTATATATTTTCTATATATTTTACATTTATCAACTAACTTATAAATTAATTTTATCAAATACTTTTAATTTAATTAACTAACTTATACACTTTTAACATTTCAGCTCCTCACCTGTAACTTATAAACTTTAGTTAATTTATAAGTTTTAACAAATTTATAAGCTAATTTTACCAAACACATTTTTTATTCAACTCATTAAAATTTAAAATATGTCTAAATAAGATTAATTATATATTTTTAACTGATTTACATCATCAACAGGTGAAATCACCTTCATTTATAGGTTGAAATAGGATTAAGTCAAATTGTAATGGTTTGACATTCCTATTTTTTTATTTTATTATAAATGTGAAGTATTTTTGAATTTTTATTGTTTTAACATAATTAATATAGTTATTTTTAATGATACTCAATTTTAATAATCAAATATTATAATTTAGTTATAGTAGGATAAATTTGAATAACTTTCTGCTTTAAGTTTATCTCGATCACCTTTACATCACTAGTTGCATATTTGGATAGGCATGTCAGCCGTATAAAATCATGTTTGAGGTTGAAAATGTTATTTAAGAATTGTAATATCATGTTTTATAAATATAGAATAAAATAATTTTGTATTAATAGATTTTTTATTCTGTGCAATTTTTTTATGGTTTAAGTTCATTAGCAAATGATTAATTTAATATTTTTGAAGACCATTAATTAACACTCGTTATTTTTTTTCTTTTCTTTTCCTCTGCTTTTCAATCTTTTCCTAAGATATTTAGGGATAAATTTTTATCATTTACGGGTTAGTTTTATTTGACATGAGCATAATTTTGTTTCACTTAAAAATAATTATGTTTTGCGAAAAAAAAAAAACAAAAATTTAAACCAAAAATATTTCTTCCATCATCTCTCCCTAGTTAATTTGACTTCCCAAAGAGCATGTTCCGATTTTTGCTGAGAAATTCTAAAACCCCTTTAATTTGGGCCACATATTCAAGGTCCCAAAGGGTTAGTTGCTATTCCTAAAGAGAAGAACAGACACGCAGGCCAAGGAAATGGATTTTTGTGGAAGATAAGTTGAATCTTTCTAGTGTTATGATTTTATTATTTTAAATTATAATTTTAAAATAAAATATATTAGGATAATAACAAATTTTGAATGGTGAAATTTTTTTACAGTAATAATGTCATTGAGATTTATTTTATTTTATTTTATTTATTTCTATCCTTCCTGTGTTGGATCAAGAGATGAGAATACAGGAAAAGAGAAATGATAAGAGAGTGGACAAAGAAAAATGATTAGTTCTGTTATTCAGGAAAAAGTAATAAATTAATTATTTTAATTGGTTAATTAATATCATTAATGGGACTTATTGTGAGCAAAGTTCTGCAGGATAAATAAATCTTTACGTTAAAACTTCAGTGTTATTGCTGGCCCTAATATAAAAGTAATAATTTGTTTGATTTTGCAATAAAAAGTCCAATTGATTATATATATATATTCAATTTTTTTTATCAACACTATTATAATAATTTTGTTGTAACTTTTTACGCGAAAATCAATTTTATAAAAGTGAGTTTATGTTAAATCAACTTTTCAAATTCCACCTAATTGCAAATATACACTAAAATAGCAGTGTCTTGTTCCTATTTACTTTTAGTATGTTGTGTCTTTTTCTCACCGCAAACTCAACTAAATTTCCTTTCCAAAGCAAACTAAATAAGAGAAAAAATTAATACATTTCACAATACATCGTCTGTATCGGTTAACCAAATATCTAATTAGTTATTTGTTCTCGCTATAGTATTTTCACGTTATACTTTTATATTTAAAAATTATATATTTTAACATTTATATATATATAATTTTAGTTTAATTTTTATCATTAAATATATTTTAACTTTATTAACTAACAAAACTAAAAAAATAGAATTTAATAATATAAAATTGTCATAAATTTTTTTAACAATGGTTAAAGCGTCATTGTTGCTTATTTAACGAAATGTGTAATTTTTAGATAAATAAACTAAAACATAAAATAAGTTCAAGGATAGGAACTATATAACTAATTAAACCTCAATCAAATAAACTATTTATAAAGGTGTATTTGAATAAATAGATTAATTGATTTTTTTAATAAACTTTGACTAATGAGAATTTATATTATAAATTTGACTATATAAGTTATTATAATAATAAGTTAAAAAACATAAATGCAAATAGTTAATAATCTTATACAGGTAACTATATATAAACATGTCTACCGACTTACACATGCAAGATTACATCAAAGCTCTTTCCATATGTGTGTCATGTTGTACAAGCGTACGACCTAACAAATTTTACATTTATACAAGTTTGTGGAATGACTCAACTTCAAATTTATTTATTTTTATTTTAAAAACACTAATATTTGATTATTATAACCTTCACTCCACCTGAGTTCCTTATATAGTTAAGATTTTAAAAAAATAAGTTCAAGATCAATACCTTGATAATTAAGTTAGAATAATTTCCACCTATTTATCTAAACGTCCCATATAAATCAATCTTAAATGCTTGTGTTAACATGATTTAGTTTTACTAGTTAATTCATATTATGTTATTTCACATTTTAAATGCAAAAATTAAGATTTTGATGTAGTAAAACATTAAAAAGAAGTCGAATCTATTATTATTATTTTCTATCCGATACATTAAGGGATAAACTTAAAGAAAAAGATAAAAAGTACTACACAAAGTATAAAATATATTTATTACGTTGTTTTTATTTTATTTTTTAACCCATGCAACTAGTACGCATAAGACAACAAAAACAATGATATTAAATTATGCACAAACTTCTGGAAAAGTTTAAAATACAAAACGGTATACAGTTTACGCCGTTTTCACTTTTGATACGGGACGCTGTTTTATAAAATTTTGAAACCCGAAAATATTTATATAGTATTTTTTAGAAAAGTAAAAATGATTGAAGAAGAGAGAGAGGGCCTTGAATTGAAAAGCGCTTTTGAACTGGGAAACAGCAGGACCAAATAGGATAAAAGCTTGAAAGAGTTTAGAGTTGAGTCAGTGTATACGCGCGAGTAGTGGCGCGTGGACACGGTTTTAATAATGTCTTGTACTCGTGGGAATGAATGGATCTTTATTCAGAAGTGATCATCTGACGGGACAGTTACTCAAGCAACTCCAAAAGAGCAGCAACAGAAGCCATTACCATGAATTATGAAATATTCTTGATTTTTTCTTAACAAATATATTGTCCTTCATGTCCATCAATCTAGATTGTAACTGACCAAATAATATAACTGTAACAATTCTGAATTATGATGACAGTATAAATTTTATTATTTTAAAAAGTACAAAAATATTAACCTGCAAAACTTTATAACTTATCTTGCTGTATTTGTTAAACATAAAGAATGAAAAACATCCATCACCATCAGCAAGGTTAACTCAACTATGTTTACTCCGCCACCAAAAGTGTCATGGATATGGATCTTCTGAAAAATTAACTCTGGTTAAATCCAACGGTTCTCATTAATAATATTTTATTTATAAAAATTTATAAAATAAATTCTTTTATCACTCACGCAGGATGTGCTCAGTCGCCCAAGATTCATATTGATACTTTTTGAATCTACTGTCAGTAAAAATCATTAAATAAAGAATGTAATAAATGTAGTTTATTTTTTAATTCCATTAGTAAAAATCATTAAATAAAGAATGTATCAAAATGTAGTTTATTTTTTAATGGTAGAGGATCTAAATCTCATTATTATAACTTTCAAAATATTTATCTTAAAAATTAACAAACTTATATATATATGTGATGAATTGTAATTCAATAATAATATAAAATAATTTTATATAGTTAAAAATAATATATTTTAATGATTTATTAATTAATACAATTATGTATATATTTTTATTTTAAATATAATTGAAATATGCATCCAAATTAATATTATCACATGTACATTTTTTTTTAATATTAATCATAAATTTTATCAACCAAGCATGTTCGGGATAGGAGGAACTAATCCTGAAAGTAAAATAAATAGATTTTTAATCTCTTGACATATTATTTTGTTTTAAAGTAAGAACTGAGAAATCCTTTTAATGACATTTTCTATGTATATACGAATTCTAAAATTAAATTCACCACTGCATCTTAAAAGATTTCGCTTCTTTTTACTCAAATTAATACATATGAGTAGTTAAAATTAATTATATTCTTAAAATTAGAGGCATTTAATATTTTTTAATCAGTATAAAAATTACAATTGGTTGTATTTGAAACAAAAGTAATATAAAAATACATTGCTGAATTTATAGGTAAAAGAATAAAATTGAAGTTAAAATAAAAATACCAATCCTTGACCTATTAATATTTAAACTTTCTCCTTGAAGAGTGAAATTTAACGGAAAGAAACATTATGTATGTATGCAAAAGGATTCAGTTTCACATGGAGAAAGTAAGACCGATTTAGGTAGTACCAGTTTCTTGAGTTTGGTTGTTATATATAGTTTTTAAAATAAGATGTGTTAGAGTTTAGTTAAGATAGAGATAAAATAATATTTAATTTGATTTTAAAATATTTTTATATTTATTTTAAAATTAACAAAAAATTTAATTTTTAAAAAAAATATACTTTTCTATATATGATAAAATAGTTTTTTTTTACTATTATTGCATTGATATGAACACTACTATCATTATTATTATCATGTAAATTACTATTATCATTAATATCATTTTTTTATTATTATATAAATATTTTTTTAATTATTTTAGTAAGATAAATAATTTTTTATTATGTTTTAATTTTAAAATTAAAAAGGAAAAAAGAGTTAATTTTTTTAAACTTATAATTAAAAACTATCTAAAGTGATGATAAATCTTAAAAAAACACCATTAAAAAATATATGACACATTAATATTATATAAAATATTAATTTTCTTTTCAACAACACATAAACACGTGGTCCAATCAAATCATGCGGGCAGGGAAGTTGGGTTTAGTTGCTTGTCGCAGTAAAATGTCGCTACCCAAAACTTGTACACACTGTATTTCAAATTCTAGCAGCTGGTTTAGCATAACCGGATATCCCCAGTTGATTGTGGAGGTCACCGGCACGACCCGGTTGGTACAAAGGAACCTCAAAAGATTGATGTCTGCGTAGGTTATGCCCTGGCCACAAACATGGTTCAGATCTTGTTGTGCCCAACACATGCCGAATAAATAAAGAAATGCATGAACGAAGAAAAACGGAACGAAAAAGTTGCTTATCATTTTCTCTTTCTCTTGCGTTAAATA
Source organism: Mucuna pruriens (assembly GCA_025330945.1). NCBI lineage: Eukaryota > Viridiplantae > Streptophyta > Magnoliopsida > Fabales > Fabaceae > Mucuna > Mucuna pruriens. The sequence continues at coordinate 1,617,768 of JAENHJ010000305.1, forward strand.
CAAGAAAATTTGGATTCTGTTAACATGCTGTGACGTAAATGGATGAAAAACGTGAGACGACATAAATGTTATTATAAAGCAATTAATTTCTACGAAACTATCAGTTTTTTAAATAATACAAAATTTAAGTGAATTAAGTTACTTGAGAATGTTTCAAGATTCAGAGTTTATAATTCAGGATTTGAACTTCTGTGATCCGTATACATGGAATATAATTCATATTCTTATGAATTGAATCAACTTTGGGCTAGTATTTTAGTTTGTATGTTATAAAATATAAATATTTTTATATAATTAAAATGTATTAAAATATATTTATAATAAGTATTTTACATATATAAATTATATTTAGATTTATAATAAATAATTTAAATTATGATATAATATTATTTTTAGCTATTGTTATTTTAAAAACTTAAATTTAATTTAAAAAATAAAGATAAAATGAGAATAATTTAAAATAATTAAAAAAATCAATCAATAGTATGTGAAATGCACGGAATTAATATTAAAAATGTTTAATGAAGAGAGTAATTATGGTGTGAGTCTGATATTTAAATTTTTGAAAAATGAAATTTAGGAATATATAACAAGTGACTTATCTTTTAAAGATTTTATAAAAAAGTAAAAGTTGTATTTTTATAATTTATTAAAAGTACTTTTATTTAAAAAATAGTAATTTAGACATTATTTAAAAAATTTGTTTCTTTTATAACAAATGTAGAAAAAAAGTGCTCAAGATTTTTTTAATTGATTACGTATTAGAAAATCTGAAACAAACAGATTTTAATATCATTTTGGCCTTACATTCCGTTTTGACCCGTATCTTTCACAAAAATATAATAGGACTTTAATTTACATGAATCATAACTAGTATTCGGATAGGTATAATTTTTTTTTTTTTAATATAGTAGAACTGGGTTGGGAATAAACTCTACTAACTTATTAGTTATTTAACTATTTTATAAACTAGTTTCATCAAAATAATTTTTTTTAGTAAATGAATTTATTTTAATAATTTTTAACTTATTTTTATAAGTTATTAATTTTTTATTTTTATTTTTTTAAAATATTTTTTATTTTAATTTAGAAATCAAATAATTAAATATTTATTTTTCATGTTAATTTATATTTATTGACTAACTTATAAACTCTCAACATTTCAATTCCTAACTCATACCTTATAAGATTCAGTTAACTTATAAGTTTTTAACTATTTTATAAGTCAATTTTACTAAACATATCATAAAAAGATTTTAATGATTATTTATTGATCGTATAAAGTAGTTTTATATAACCAATTAAATAAAAATTATCATTAGTGTGATTTTAAAAATAATTATTATAAAAATCAATATATTTATTATAAATAATAATATGTTATTAGATAATAATATAAAATTATTTTACATTTATCATATAATTTATTTTCTCATTAAAAAAATATGATACTTTAAAATCATGAATCCGAGTTATAAACTTATAATTATTATGGCGAATGGTTAAAATATTTTCAAATCCAATTACTACATAAATGTTTTAAGTGGGCAGAGTTGTATTAATGTCAAGATCTTCATTCGTATAATAAGAATGTCTCAATAAAGATTCAAATGTTTAAGTGAATATTTAGTTGAATAATAATATTATAAATATATTTAAAAAGATCTGTTTAAGGTAGCATTGAAAATATTTATAAGAGTAAACATGTGATATGTTTTATATTATCATTTTGTCATGTCTAGTCAAGAGATTAGTTACAAATTATGTTAATTATCTTTTGTATGCAACATGCATGTCAATGGCGGCAATTACATAATTTCAGAGATTAAGCCCTAAGTGGATCCTAGATAAGGTAGTGAGACTTGAAGGAATGAAATGAACATCAAGTTGAGTATCAATGAAGCAATATGCACGAATGGTTGATCTTCGGACAATACTGCTCATGTGTGATACTATTCAAGAACAAAATCCAATTAGTTAGATATAAGTACTTTTGAAAATGTTTACACATGTTTTTTGATACTTAAATATTCTTGTATGTATTTGGTTTCGGTGATTTTTTTTCGAATATACAAGTGTTTCTTTTCTTCTTTCATAAATGTTTTTTTAGTAAAATTACTTCATTAGATACACTATTTTAAAACTTTATTATTTAAAGATTTTTAATATCCTTTATTTATCACAAGAGAGTATTTATTATTTAAAAAGGTTTTATTATTTTTAAATAAAGAAAATTGTGAAAAATATTTTTTAATAATAATTATTGTTATGAAATAATTATGAAATTATGATACTAACTATTATCAAATACATATAATAATAATAATTTTATAAAAATAAAATCATGATAATTGTTATTTTATTTTTCAGAAAATAATTTATAATTAACTACATAGAAATTTATTATATTTGTTACTTGTTTGTGTGATTTTTATATCATTAAAAAATTATAAATGTATAAACAATATATTTAAAAAAATAATAACTAGACAGGATGAAAATCAGAAATTAAAATAAAATAATAAATATTTTATAAAATCATAAATACTAAAAATCAAACAAAATGTAAAGTAATATAATAATAAATGAAAAATAATAATATAATATTAGAATAATAAAGAAAGAAAAGCACAAAGTAATATTACAAAATTAAGAAACGATAATAGAATTAAGAAATGAAATTCACCATAATGCTAAAATAATATTCTTTATTTAAAATTATTTGAATTTATATGATATTATTTTGTAACTATTTATGATTAATTTTTGCAATATCAAAATATTGTTATTCATGAGCTTTTGTGATATTAGCATTGGTTAAATATTGTTTATATTTTCAAATATTATTTATTATTATATCCACTGTTTTATATTATTGTATTAGTTTTTTAATGTAATGATATTATTATCATTATTTTATGAATATTTTATTAATATAAAAGAAATATTTTATCATTTATTATATATATATATATATATAAGGAGATGAAATTATTATAAATTACACCAAACTATTATATTACGAGTAACTTTCTCTGTAGAATGCGATTTTTATTTATCTAAATGTTGAAAGTATTGTTACTTTATATATTTTAAAAGTATATATTACGTTAATTTTAATATATATTAAATAATTTTATTTTAAAATAAAATTTTATAAATATAATTTGTATTATAAGAATATTTTAATCAAACACTATATTTTAAGATAAAATTATTAAAGTCATTAATAATATAAGATAATAATGTAATAAACTTAAAATAACAATAATAATAATAATACAGTACAAGTACTTTAATTATAAATACTTATTCCACTCGATTCTCAGTATAAACTCTTTTTATAATGAACATTGGAATGGATGCGAGAACCATAACCGTTGGTAAATTGCATCAAATATATGATATATTACTTGCATGAATGATGTATGAAGTTGGCCATTAATTTAAAGAAAAGAGGTACAAGTTGGATTGTGTTTGTCCAACAACAGTGAATTAGTGACCACATAATTGATATGTCTGCAAGTTGTACCAGGAATTTGGTAGACTCTAGTTATACACACACAAGTCAATAATTATTTTCCTAAACATGGTAGACGTGGTATGTTACGCTAATGGGTAAATGGTAATACATTCGTTATGACTTGTTAAATAATTATTAATACCTGTTTTAAAATTTTTAAGAGTTCATTAAATATAATATAACTTATAAATATCTGACAACTCAATTTTAATATTGATATTTATATGTATAAAAAAGAGTGTCTCAATAAAATAGACGGTTGTAAAGTCTAAAAAGGTTATACAAATTTTAACGAGACATTTTAAAGTAATAAAATGAAAAGTTTTTCAAAAGTAGAATAATTATTACATTGGAAACATATAAAACATCAAATATTCGTTTTCACGACAAATTCTAACAACTACTCGTATGAGCACAAGTAGTTATAATTCAGTTGGTTAAGTGCAGTGTTAATTATAAACTCTATCTGATATCAATTTTGATAGATAAAAAAATATTCATTTTAAGACACTCATTAAAAGTTTTAAAAGTATTAAATAAAAAATCATAAAATTAAATATATTTTAATATTTAAAGTGACTAAATTTAATTTTAGTTCTTTAAATATTTTTCTAGTTTTAATTTTCATAAATTTTAAAATTTTAAAAAATTATATCACTTAATAATGATTCTAAAGTGGTACATGGAGTAACATGTATAGATATGCATATTATGTTATCAGTGAGCCGTAACATGGATTATTTTAAAAAAATTAAAATTTATGAAAACTATGACCAAAATATTAAAAAACTAAAATCAATTTTAACTATATTATAGAAATTTAAAAAACATTTTATCCAAAATTACAATATATTAAACAAAAATTTCATTAAACATTTTTTAAGTTGTTTAAATATGTACTCCTACCAAGTAATTAAATATTTTTGGAAGAAATATTAAATATCTTTCAATAATACTAATTAACTAAACCAAAAAAAAGTTAAATAAAAGGAGAAAAATAGTACTTAAAAAAGTTAATAACAATTAGCATAGTGACATTCATTTCCAATTATGACTATATAATAATTGACCACGTTATCTTTATTCTTCTTTTTCATCATTTGTCTACTATATAAATCACTTAGTACATTAAATGATTGTTAGACTCACATCAAACAAAACTAGGAAATATTTGAAAAGAGAACTTAGTTAAACTGTTTAAAAGTATTTTCACGTCGAATTGAATTGTTTTAGTAATCAATTATAATATGTTTGTCTTATAAATAAAAACACGATTTTAAAGTTTAATTGTATAGGTTGTTGCATTGACGGTCATGCACGAAGCTATTTATATGCCCAATTTTTTTTTTTTTCTATGACTCATTAAATACTACTACACCTTTAATTCTTTAAAGTAACCTATTAATTTTATTCTATAGGAAAGTAATGGGTCTGTTTAACACATTCTATACAATAAAATAATAAATAATTCGTGATAATTATTGAATAAACCATAATTTCTGTACATTATATATATATATATATATATATATATATATATATATATATATATATATATATATATGCAGCAGCTTATATGACATGCATGCAACTTGTAATATAGTAAACTTATTCTATATATAATTAGTTTGTGTTGGCTAGACTTTGTTTGTATAATTATATGTTAGGTGTTTGTATTTGTGTAAAGTTGAAGTCATGTTCAGAACTCTTAGTGAGTCATCGTATAAGGTTTACTCATTTGATCGATATAAGTTTACGATCTCTTCAGTAAATTCAACGATAGTGTATTTGTTTTTTTTCTTATTTTATTTTGATGGACTTGGGTTCCTTCTCCACCAAATTTATGTTTGGAAAAAGTATATTATAACTAACTATACTCTTTTTTACTATTTAAAATAAATTACTTATTTTAAAGAAATTAAATCTGAAATTTAGATATCTTAGTATTGTCCATTTTTCACTTCAATGAAATAATGCATAATAAAATTTGATAATTGTGAAAATCTAATTTAGTCTTTTTTTTTTAAATAAAAAAATGAAAAAATATAAAAGAATAAAAAGATATAAAAAAAGGAAAGAAAAAAAAAGAAAGAAGAAATAAGACAAAAGATATAGCAAGGGTGCTTTTTGGATGCACATCCAAAGAACGAAGGCAATATTGATTTTTCATTTTGTTCCTCCTTTGGACGAATATCCAAAGGAGTGACTTCGTCTTCTACATATTAACCTCATTTGGACACACCTCCAAAGGAGCAGTTTAATTTCTGCATTTTGTCCCTTTTTTGGACAAACATTCAGAGGAACAACTTCATTTTTTGCATATTGACCTCCTTTGGATGTAGGTCTCAATGGGCAGTATTGATTATGCATTTTGTTCCTCGTTTAGACAAACATCCAAAGGAGTAACTTCGTTTTCTACGTACTAACCAAAGGAGTAGTTCGTTTTTTGCATTTCGTCTCTCCTTTGTTTCCTGCATAATGTCCAAAGGGGTAGTACTGCTCTGCATTTCATTCCTTCTTTGGACGAACGTCCAAGGGAGCAGCCTCATTTTCTACATACTGACCTCCTTTGGGTGCAGATCTAAAGGAGCAGCTCGTTACCTGCATTTTCTTCCTCCTTTAGACAAACATCTAAAAGAGCTTTACTATTATGCACTTTGTTCCTTTGGACTCATGTCTAAAGGAGCATATCTCTTCCTACATTTTGTTCATTCAGACTCGCGTATAAAGGAGTATTCAATTTTTGCATTTGTTCCTTTGGACTTGCGTTGAAAGGAGTAGTTATGTCATGTATTTTTGTCCCTTTGGCCCCGTGTCTAAAGAAACAATTCCTTTACCGCATTTTCCTTTGGACAATGTCCATGGGGATAACTTGTTTCTACATATTTGGTTTCCTTTGGACAAGCATCCAAAGGAATAGTTTTGTTTTGTGTTTCGCTCCTTTTGCCTCTTTTTCACTCAGAGGAACATCCTTACGCTATACAGAGGAGCATCCCTCCCCACATTCCTTTGGACAAGATATCGTCCAAAGGATTTGTCCTTTTCTATTTTCTGCATTTCCTTTTGGACAAGAGCCCGTCCAAAAAGATTTGTCCTTTCTGTTTTTCTGCATTATTCTTTGGACAAGAACTCATCCAAAGCAATTTGTCCTTTTTTCTGTATTCTGCATTTTCCTTTGGACGAGGACTCGTTCAAAAGGATTTATTCATTTTTTGTATACATTCCCATTGGACGAGGACTCGTCTATTCCTCCAAAGGGATTTGTCACTTTCTGTCAACATTCCCTTTGGACGAGCTTCGTCCAAAGGGATTTGTCAGTTTTTGTTTGTATACCCTTTGGAGGAGGGCTCGTTCAAAGAGATTTTTATCAGTTTCTATCTGCATTCTATCCACAATGCTGAAATAGCATCACGTCCCTCGCCGCCCGTCATGAGAGACCAGCAATAGCCGACAACTGTAGCATGCCTTTTGCTTTTTAAAAAAAGTCACTTTGTGGTGGTGCTTTATATGAGAATAAGGTTGTAAAGCATTGTAGAGTTGCAGCGACCAGGAAAAGAAACTCTAACAAGAGCCATCCCATTTAATGAAAGGCTCTGGAAAGAGTAAGGACTTTAATGGAGCTCTGGGATAAAAATCTCGTTGAAGGATTTGGGGAAGAAGGAGTTGGCTTATAAAAAGGAGTAGTGATGACGAAAAGGGGGGTTTTTTCGGGAAGAGCCACAAGCATTAAAAAACAGTAGGAATACAAGAGAGAAAGAAGACAAAGTTGACCCTCTTTGCAATGACACGCTCAAGAATTAGGTGAAATTCTAAAACCTTCTTTTGGTTTGAGTATACTACCCACACAACACCTTGCCTTAACCAAACACCTTGTCTTAACCAAACACTTAGCCAAAGGGGCCACCAGTGCCCTTAGCTAGCTATTCGACACCGAATCGGCCTCGTCCCTAGTCGACACCCTATCCTAAATTGGCCAACACTTGGTCAGCACATCCCGAATTATTCAACACATAATTGATATCCCAATCGACACCTAGTCGGCATCTCCTTGCAACCGACTAGGTGTCAGCATCCCCACTTTGCCCGTAACCTCAAGAACTACGTAAACTTTGGATTCTCCATTTAATTAGGAGATACGTAGGAGTAGGGGATAACTTTTGTCAAGTTCAATAAAAATATCTATTTCTTTCCTCTTTGGACACCAATGAATAGTCCATTCTTTTCCAACTCCTTGGATGTCAATGGATAGTCCATTCCATCCATTTCAACTCTTTAGACGCCAACGACCAGTCCACTCTATCTTAAACCCTTTGGACGCCAATGGACAATCCATTTTCTTCTACCTTTGCCTTGATGCCAAAGGATAGTCCACCTCAATTTTAATCCCATCAAAGTCTCTCTAGTCAAAACTATGTAAACTTTGACTTCTTCATTGCATAAGGAGATACGTAGGAGTAAGGGACGACTTTTGTCAAGTTCAAAAACCAAAAAAATATACTCATTCCCTTTTCTGTAAATATGTTCATTTCTGCCTATGTCTGAAAGGTAAAAACCATAGTTTAGAAGTCAAAACTCATTTCACTCATCTAGTTAAGGTAACCGTTTTAGGATGAACGTTCTAGTGTTGATACCTTTCTTATGCGTAATGAACTCCCGAACCCGAAATCTGATTTCGAAGATCAACTTTATCCAACCTTAGGTTTTCTGACATTTTCCTTAAAAATGCTGGTGGCTACTTTAGTCTCTTCGTTCCCTTCCTTGGAAAGAACACAGACTCTAAAACATCTATTTCTCGTTGACCCGTCGCGACCATGGTTGCGACAAATTCCCTAAATATATGAATAACAAATAAAATGTTATTAGCTATTCATGTTTTTGTATCTTTAGTGAATATTTCTTAAAATTAAAATTAATAAAATCTTATTTGTATTTAATTGTCTCTAGAAAGGTTAAATAAATTAACTATTTTATTACTTGAAAATGATTTATTTTCTAAATATTACTATATAAACTTATTAACTAATTTTACATTAAAGAAGTAAAGAAAATAAGCTTTAAATAATTTTAAAAAATATTATACATTATTAAAATGCCCAATATAAATGTTTTTCTTATGACCTGAAATTCCCTTGAATATGTTAAAAATAAAATGATTTTTTTAATTTTGTTAAAATCAGCTGTAATTGCATTGATGGCCATGCCTTTTCAACTTGGATCATGGATGAGTGATTTATTATTTCTTCGTAATGAATGTTCAATCTAAAATTTAATGTTTATTTATTAATTATTTCTTCATAATGACTGCACATATATGTAGGGGAGGAGAGATCGACAAAGCCACCACCTATGGAGGTCCGATGAGTTGACATCGGTAGGTCCTAACCCCAACTCGACATCTTGGTTGGCGACGAGACACCTATGGAGCACACCTCGGACTCTATCCTTCGGCTAGTCCTAGCAGATGAATTGTTAAAATTCATAGTAAGAAGGTAGGTGGTTGCATACCTGAAGGGAAGAAATTTGAAAGTAGGAAGATCGATGTTGGGGATGTTGGACTACGACAAAGAGAACTGGGAAACAAGGAAGCGAGGGTAAGGAAATGAGGTGGTGTGCTTCCCTCATAGACTACCATCCTTTTATATAGAAATAGGCATGCCAAAGGTCGAACACCTAATTGGCGAATATCAAACGATCCCTATATGCAAACCTAGACTGCACGACACACCAATAGTCATCTACATTTATTAGTACATAACCCAAGTATTGTCTCGCAAACATGTCTCCCTGCAAAAAATGATGCATTAACACGTGCGATTCTCAACACGAACCAATGGACATCACCTCTATCCAAAATACACCACCCAAAGGATGCCACCCTACACCAGATGAGAAATCTTCGTGTTCCTTTATGGCGAACTCTAGACTGGGGGGACAATTGTACTCGGGATACATCTCAGACACTCGAAATGGAACCTTGGACCCTCGATCGACCCGAGAGCCCCACACCTCCAGCACTTCCCATGCTCAGACACCCATCGAAATACTGCCCAAGATCCTTGACGCCAGATACATAGCACGCCTCGGGGGCGTGACTACTACAAATAACGCGTCTAAAGCTGTTGGCACACTATAAAGGAGAACTCGAGGGTCAAACACCAAGTATGTTCACCAATCAAGAGAAAGCACTTAGGAAAAAATACTGAATGTCGAAGTGTCTTTACAAGTATCCTTTCCCTTATCTATTGGAGAGGTCGAAGATCACTAAGTAAAGAGCGAAGGTCAGCTGATGATGGTCGAAGATCGACCACCATTATTTAAGAGAATCTGGTAAGAATATTTAATTATTTAAAATAATTTTACATTGTTATATATTTAATTATAAATAATTATTAATATAATTTAATTTTTCAAACAATTACAATAAAAATTACCAAACTTTTCTTTAATAATAATTTGTAATTAAATATGAGAATATAAGATATTTTACATGCCATCCGTAACTTATACTCAACTTATTTTGTATTGTAATTTTGAAAATGAGATCATTTTTCATCTCTCTCACTAACACCCAAAATTTTAAAGCAATATATAAAGGGATGCGAAAATCCGGAGTATGTGTCGGTCTATCATGCATTTGGCTTTAAGACCAAGTCATTGCGGTACACGTAGGCAGGCATATTCTTCTCCACAAAAGATTGAACATTCATTTTTGTTTTGGTATATGAAAATTTTAGGTATTTGTAGTTAAAAATAATTTTACTCGAATTGAATATTAAGTGACAATTTTTTTTTCAATTGCATATTCAAAATTTAAATTTGATAGCGCAAATTAAGCTAGAAGAATACTAAACAGGCTGACAAATTCTTCTCCTCAAAGACAGATATAACATTCATTTGGTTATAGTTTAATAATCCGTTACAATCAAAATTGTCGATTTCAATTCATTTCTTTGTATCATAAACCGCATGAATTATTGGTCTTCAGTCCAAGTATTTTGCTATATTTTAATAATCCGTTTTAATCATAGTTGTCTATTTCAATTCAGTTTCTTTCTTTTATAAACTGCACGAATTACTGGTCTTCAGTCCAAGTATTTGACCATATATACACATCCTCGTACCTTGTCCAACTTCTTACCTTCTAGATACATGAGGCAATGCTTGAACCGATTTTTTAAATTTTTTTTTTATTGATAATTTGGTGAAATCAAATAAAAGTCCCATCCTATTTGAAAGAACTGGGTCAATGATGCACTATGAAAATTATTAACACTATACAATAATGAACATAAAACTTTCTATAGATGCTATTAATTTTGAGGTAATCATTTGACGGAAGAAATTCAAAAATAAATAAATAAAACCTTTTTTTAAATTTTTATTACCCTATTGTAAGTACGATATATTTACATATCAAAATTCATCGCTTCATCTGATAGATCAAGAAGTGAGAAACGTACCTGAATTTTATATGAACTATTTTTTTTTTTAACTCAATAACCTGCTCAATCAAACCAGATCAATTTAGTCGTTTTTTTCCCTAAATGTATGTATATACATTTTAAAAGAAAAAAAATATTTGACTATATAGGTTTAATCTTTTTTATACCAATTCTATTTAGGCTATAATTTTAAAAGCTTAATCAATGTAGATATTAACAGTTCTGTAGTCAGAAAACTTAATTAACCATCTTTAAAAACAATTGTTTTCTTTAAATAGGTTTTTTTTTATCATTTATAAGATTCAATATTTAAAATTTTATTTATTTAAAATTTTTGATTCCAGGTACTGAATAATTTAATGTTGATATATAAAACCTTGTAGATAGTATTTACTTCGATAAAAAAATGGTTGGAAAATATCATAACTATTACTATAATGGCAGCCCAATGAAGTTGAAAGATCCACATGCAGATTGCGTGAGCCGTGTCAAAAATTAAATAAAAAATTAGCTGTCAACTTAACCATTCAAACTGCCCTTACCCTCCTATTTAATCTAGAGATATTTTTATGTACTTCTAAAAAATAATAATTCTATCCACACACTGACACATACTTTCCCATACATATTATATTTATATAGTTTTATCGTTCGATTATAATTAATTTTACTTTATTTTTTATTTATTTTACTCTAATTTTCGTCACTTCACACAAATACGAATCCCTTGTGATGTATAAAATATTAAATTAAATATTTAGATAAAACCTAATTGTTGAGTTTATTTTAAAATTATCTTATGTTGTATTATTTGAAGAGCATCACTTTAATTATTCAAAAAGTTACCCTATTATGTTAGTATTATTTTTATTTTTCTCATGATTTAGGGCTGCAACTAATATGGCAGTAAAATGAAACAATAAAAGAAAAAGTTTTGTAAGAAGAATGCTTCCAAAAACTGATCCTCATAATAATAAATGTAAAGGTATCCTAATTAATCAAATACTAAAAATAGACAAATCGGGGCGAAAAGAAATATGTCTTGGTGAGTAGCCATGGAACCCTAATTGTTTTGTTTGAAATTGAAGATATTATATTATGGTGTTTTTCTTTTTTTGCACATTGAATCTTGGAGTAGGAATGCGCCACGTGGCAGATGCGGAAGTGATGCGGCACTTGTACCCGGGCCTAACCAACTCAACCACCTCCATTCATTATTCTTTTGCCAATTATAAATAGTTCTCATGCTTTCCCCAAATATACAATCCAAATTCCAAATTTACCTAACACCTTTTTGCATTGCTATACAGCCTTAAGAAACCCCCCATCACTGGGACCCACACCACTACCTGGGATGCCCAACTTTATATTACTATATTACTATATTTCTCCTACCTTCATACTCTTTCCAAATTATTAAAGAATTACTTCTACATCTTATCTCATTCAAAATTTATTCCTACTAGTCGCACTCCTTAAAATTTCGTTTATAAATATTATTAGCTATAAAATTCTTCTTTAATTATATATTATGAACTCATATTAAGATTATTGATTAACTGTATGTGTACATGTTGCACTTTTGAAAATAATATGTGAACGTAAGAATAGTTTTCAGTTTATATAAGATATAAATATATAATATTGCTTACCTTTTTATATTTTAGCAAGGGGACTAAAGGACTTTTAAAACTTGATTGGGTGTGCAAGTAATTAAATTGACTAGATAAAGGAAAACGTTTTTCTTACACAATAAACTTACGAAATTCCCCCAAACACACTATGCAACGTTGATCTCTAATAAAAAGGTAATCCCCAATAGAATGTTCATACACGTTAAGTAAAAGTCAAAACTAGTAGTTTTGTTTACTTAAATCTAAAGAGTTTCAGTTCTCTGTAGCTGAAAGTGCTTTTGTTAAAATAGACCACATGATTGAACAGCGATGGAAATAACTTAATGGCACTGCTTCAGCTATAATATTTTAATATACTTATGAACATTTTATTATCAGCGACATAATAAGAAGAAAAACAATATAAAAGAATATGATTGAATTGATATGAGATTATCATAGTTTAATTAATGAATTTGAGTTTAAGTTATAGTAATATGATAAATATTTTTAAAAATATTATCGTGTATAGTATTTTTATCTAACTTGAATATTTTGTTAAACAATACATGTAATATTGTACTAAAAATAATAAAATTATATATATAATGATAACTATATAATCCTTACTTTAATAAAGCATAGTAATTATTTTGCACTAAAAAAATTATATTAATAAAAAATATCATATTTTGTATCTTTTGAGAATATATATTTCACAAATATTTTATTAACATAAATAAATAAATAAAATAAAACATAATAATACTTGTCCTCGGGAGTATAAGTAGGATTAACTAGTTCCAAGAAGTTTGAATAATTTATTACAATTTTAGTTCAAACAGCTATAAAAGAAATAACTTGTCATCAATAAACTAAGTATAGTGAGAAAAAAAATCTTTTGAAATTCTGAATAATAATCCGTTGACCTTGTTTGAAATTTATTTACGGAGGACTCAATGTGACAGTTTTATAATTGTTTTATAACAACTTGTCATCAATGTTTTATAACAATTGACGACTCATTATGACAGTTTTACAATTGTTTTATAACAATAGATTTTCTTATTAGTTTTATAAACGTACTAATACAAATTAAATTGAGCTTAATAATAATATTTACGCATTCATTTAATAACAAATTAATGTACCAAGTTATTTGCGAGTAGATACTTATATAAACGGCTTTATACACTTATGCATGACTTTTTTTTTTAATTAAATTTCTCTATTCTTATTTTTTTAACGATGTTGGTATTTTTTTTAATAATTACTGATTAATATTTAACCTTATTTATTTTAGTCTAAATGTATCATACACTATTTTATTTTATTTTAACTAAGTATAATTAATAGATGAAAATTTAAATCTTTACACCTCGCGTATAATTTGAATACATAATTATTGTAAAATAAATAAATTGTAAGCTCAGACTCACTTACAATTTGGATTAGACAGTCCAGTTAATACGAGATCCAATCTTCATTTCACTATGTTGAGTTGACTTGCCTCGAAGCATACATATAGTTTAAGATATTTTTTTTAGTAAATTAATATTTTCTATAAAGTAAAAAATAGAAAATAAGTACAAATTTAAATAAAAAAATCTTGTGAATATTACTCAAATCTCGTACCATTATGCCAACTCTAATAATTTATTAAATTAGTAATTTAGTACATGATTTGATTCTTAATATTAATGAGATGGTAAAGTGATTTATAAATTTGTAAACAATTAATTTAGTTGTTTTTTTTAGTTAGTGTATTCTAACTCCAACTTTAAGTTGGTACCTGAAGTGTTTAGTTTAGATAATATTCAACTAAGTACATACATGATTGACAAATAAGAGAGACAAAAACAACAAAAAAAAAATTGTAAAATTGATGAAAATGTGGATGTGATCATCAACAATTCTTTCTCAGGTTCTCTCACCTTTCTTTCTCCTTTTTTCTTAAAAAACCCTTTTTGCTCTATGCTACCCGTTGTAGAACAGAGGTAGAAGAAGGTGCGCACTAAGTGGTCAATGATGGCAGTGATACTCTTTAACATTGTTGTAAACATTCAATGTTGAACAATATCAATATTATTTCATTAACATATTAGCATTATTATATCATAGGAAGAAAATAAAGAATATATCAACAAACATAACATTTGAGCACCATACTTATAACAACAAAATCTAACAAAGAATCGTTTATATCAACAGACGAAAATATAATTACTTGACAATATAAATATAGTGAGATACTAAATCATCAATTTAGTACTTAAATAAAATCTCGTGAAATTTGCTTACAGAAATAGGGTATGTTGGAATCCATAAATATTTATTGAAGAAAAAAATAGAAAAAAAAACTATTTTATAAGTTAAAATTAATTTGTGTAAATTAATTAGTAAAAATTTTCTTATATTAATTTTTTTTAAAAAAATTCTATAAATTAACTCATACATAAATTAATTTCAGTTTATAAAGAAATTTATTTTATTTTTTCTTCTTATTTTCTTCTCTTATAAGTGTTTATGAAAAAATTTACTCAAACAAACCCTTAGCTATTTATTATAAAATTAATTCTTAACCTTGCATACCTTAATTAATTTGTTGGATTTTAAGTACTTAGACCAATCATTATAGTTGTTAGTAAGGAGTAACTTTATTTTTCTAAGGACTATTAGAATCATATTTAAGTAAACATTGGATTCAAAGTCAAGAAACTTGCTCAATATAATACCAATTGTTGAATAAGCTTACTTTTAGGTCTAAAATACACAACTTTATTTCCTTGATGATTCTTAGAACTACATCTAGCTCAAAATCCTTGATATTCTTAGAACTACATCTAGCTCAAGATTATAATATGATGAGTTAAGATGGTAAGCTTTTCAAAGAGTTACATCTAATCTAAGATGATTATAAATATTATGAAGATGTTAAACTCATCAAATCCCTTAGAAATGCTAGATGTTAAGCCAACATAACTCATTTTAATCTTCTAATTAATCAAAACATGCCTGAAATTGCAACCACCCACAAGACTGTTGTTTTACTCAATAAATCAAATATTGAAGTAAAACCGAGTAAAGCCAATCAAAATAGTGCATACTAATCAAAATTGACTATTCAAAAACATATGATGCATGATTCATAATAGTATGAAAAACTTAAATTGGAACCGTGCAAAAACTTAAATTACAGCCATGTATTATGTAAGAATTGAAATCACAACCAAGCAAAAGCACATAATAGTATGCACAAACTGTGTTTTTTACCTTTTGTATTGCGTGTATCGATTCAAGTGCATTTAGTGCACTTTCTTTTTTAGCCATTGTGGTTATCCCGATAACCAAAGCCAAAGTAACCAATTAACTTACTAAAATTATCCTACTAAACAATCAGCTAGTACAAAATGTTTCTACATAATTATTTAAGCTATGTACATTTTCAATTTGTGGACCTTGCACTATTGTATTTCCTTGGTAAATAAAGTACTCATTTGTGTGGGAAATAAGTCAACTATAAAATTATCAAATGATTGGTACAATTTTAATTTGGTGCATTTCTTACACTGCTACATTTCCTTGAACATTTGGTGTGCATTTCATGCCTCAATTAGTGGAACTACATAGACGTAGAGATGGGGAAACATTTTTGCAGGAAAAGGACGGAAGTGAAAGTCGGATCAAAGTGAAAAGTGAAAAATGGGATAATTCCAATGCCAAATCCATTAATTACATGGTCCTTTTTCTTCCATGAGAATCACGTGCACTTAATTTAATCACTTATATACTCAACCTACTGACTTAATCTGTTTTATGACATTAATAACACTAATTCTTTTAATTAATAATTTATAAATTTAAGACTATTTTATTATTCCGTTATTATTGACAATCAAATTAATTTATTTTTATAATTTTAAAAATTAAATTGGTATGAATTTTTTTTAGCATTGAGATTCAAGAATATTTTAAGTTTTTCGCTCAAGACTTTCTCTCATCTCTCATTATGAGTTAATAAATAATTTACTGCAACAAATATTACACAATTTTACAAAAAAGACACAAACTCAATGTATGAAAGGGAAAAGGTAAAAATAAAACAAAAAGAAGAGTCACATGGATTTTGTTTATATTAGATAGTTTTATTTATGAGTGTTAAAAATAAAAAAAACATTAATAATTATGTTGAGATTTTCATTAATAATAAGAAATATATCAATAATACTTTTATTTTTAAAAATTATTTTAAAAGTCAATAGAAATAATCGAATTTTTTTCGTTTACGACTAATTGTGCCTTGAGTTTGATTTTTAAATTTTTTTACTATTTTCTGGTCTTACAAGGAGATCGATATGCTTTTTCTTTTTAAATTTATATTTAAAAAAAAAACATTATCTTAAAAGCACTTTCAGATGGACGCATTATTTTATCCAGAAGAGCCGTCAGTTTGGCTTGCATTTCGTGTGTCCATCGCGTTATCGCCTAACAGAAAACAGCTCACTCTGAGTTAGAAGGACAATACGGTCATTTTGCTTAGAGGGTCCCATTTTTGGTGGCAACCGGGGTTTACCGGTTCTCCCTGTGGATCACTCTAGGCGCCGACACGAAGAAGTCCAACGCGCTCTCCCAGGATGGGGGAACTCACGCGCCGTTGGCACCACATGTAACCCACGCTATTCCTCAAAACCGCTTGACGGCATGTGATTGCGATTTCCAAGGTCAGCACCATCAACGGCTCGTGTTCGACGACTAATCAATCATCACTTTACTCTTTCTTGTTATTATTATGTTATATTATAATAATACAAACTAGAAAAGAAAAGTTTGTACATTGCCTACGTCCAACCAGTGCTTTTCATATAGTTGTACATGACTCGTGTCAAATATCTGGTTCTAGATTAATAATTAAGTCTATGTTTGAAGATTATTGTTTTGGAAGAAATAATTTTATCACAAAAAAGGAAATAATTGGTTTTTGAAATATTTAAAAATTAGCTAGTAAAATAAATAAACATTTTAAATAATTCAAATTAAATATTTAATTTATGTTAAGTCTTTATTGTTTAAAATTTTCTCAAACATTTTCTCAAACATTTTCTCAAACATATAAAATATTAAATTTTATTTCAACATTCTTTTTGTTTTAGTTTTTTAGCTATAAATTTTATGGCACTCCTTGGAAATTTTTTAATATTATTTTTTGTGGAAATGGACTTACGTGGAAGAGAGACTGAGATGGGATGTTGACCTAAAAAAGGTGTACACTTGCAAGCATGCAACAAAGTTGATAGGAGTTGGATTGAGTCAAAAACAAATCTTAGATTACAGTATAAACTTACAGTTCTACGTGTAATGATATGGGGTAATATAGTTTCTGTCGATCTGACATGTACTTATATTTTTAATTTATAATAAAAAATTAATAATATATTATTTAGACATTGAACAATACCACATAATTCCATACCGTACAATAATATCTAAAACGTAACTAGTAATTATAGATGGTGCTTTACTTTAATGATTGAAGTTTTGAAAAAATTAAAAATTATTAAATAAATAGTGTATTCATGTCTTGATAATATATAAGGACGTGGGAAAAATAATCTTAAAATATGGTATATGAGCAATGAAGAATCTGGAAATTAATAAGAGATGAGTAATCAATTATAAAAGTAAGAGTTAATGAAATAAGTTAAAGTCGATTTGTTTTAAGTTGAACTATATATATAAACTCACTAGTCTGCTTATTTGAGCTTAATTTCCAAAAATTTGTCTGAAATCCATTTTTATTATTTGTCATTTCCTACTCTCACGCACATTCTCATTCATGATCTTGTTTAGTTTTTTTTTAAGCATTTATGTTTATTTTTTCATTTTTTTTCATCCAAAATAAACTAACAGACTAACCTATCATAAAAGGAGACTATTTACCTTTTTAACTAAAATAAAATAATCCATTCTATTTTACTTTTTTTTTATTGATTAGTGGCAAGATAAAACTAATTCACTTTTTTTTTTATTGTAAAAGGCTTAATTAGAGAAGACACGTTTCCTTGCAAAAGGTAAGAGAACACCATTGATTTCGGTGCAGAATACTCGATT
Source organism: Mucuna pruriens (assembly GCA_025330945.1). Taxonomy (NCBI): domain Eukaryota; kingdom Viridiplantae; phylum Streptophyta; class Magnoliopsida; order Fabales; family Fabaceae; genus Mucuna; species Mucuna pruriens. Next base: position 1,636,454 of record JAENHJ010000305.1, read on the forward strand.
AGATGTATCATCATCTGATAAAATTAATTAATTCACTTTATCAACAATAAAATTTATCTTGTTAATGCCAAATAATTTTGTCTATCAGAAAATTAAGCGAATAAGTATCACTTCGATGGTTTTTATTGACATCGAATCAAAGCTAATAATAAACAAAACCTTAATTTGATGTTTGGTATATATTTAAAAATTAAAATATAAATTTATTTTAAAAGTTTAAATAATTGGATAATAGATTTGTAATTTAAAAACTAAACACACATATTAAAGTTAAACTCATGTATTTAAAATAAAACTTTTTATTTTATTTGTTTGTTTATTAAGTCATTCAGTCAAACAACTTGAATAACACATGTTTATCAATTTAATCATTACTAGTTTATTTTTCGTAGTTAATAAAAGTCACAAACTAGTAGAAATAATGTGTTGATTTAAGAACATGAGTTCTAATGCCTTTAAGTATGTAAGTTTGAATTTGATCTTGTGTAAAAAAATATATCCTCAAGAGGGATTTTTATCTTTAATACTTGATTATGGAGTAGTGAAGTTTCTCTCTCTCTTTTTTAGTACATGGAGTAGTGAATTTTCAGTTTAGTATTTAAAATTATAAGCATTATTTACTTTAATTTTTATTTTATAAAACTTTCATTTTAGTTCATATTTTATAAAATGATATAAAATTTTATTCATTCTAATTCTTAATAAGACTAAATTAAATGAAAATTTGCAACATTTTCTAAAGTTAAAAATAAGTAAATTTTTTTTTTATAAAGTCAATAACTAAAGTGAATAATGCTTTGAACCTCTTGTATGTGATGAAATTCCTAGTTTTTATTTAATAAACTTATTCATGTATAATTTCAAAAACAAATTTGTTTTAAAATAGAATTGGAATGGGTCCTTTAAAAGTAACTCAGCCGTAAAACACGCCCCAGAAAAAAAAAAAACATTTCCAAAAAGCTGAATTTGATTCCTTAAGTTATATACAATGATAGACCTAGACATAGGTCTGTGCAAATTTTGACCTAACATAACCAAAACGTAAGAGATTAAAACAATATTTTTGGAAACCCAATAAGATAGAATAAAATAAAAAACCGACGGCATAATTGATGCTTCAAGAATTTTTAAAAGAAATTGAAAATGTTAATTATATTTTAATTTAATTTTGAATCATATTATATGATATAATATTTACTCATTGGTCGGTATAAAATAATATCCTGTCATCATATTATTTTTGAACCGTCCAAATTCCAAACACACTTTAACGTGTATTTTATACATATATACAAGAAGCATTATCCTTGATTTTTATTGTTAATGATTGAAGAGTTTCCCAGATAAAGCTATCTTTAGAAAATGTTATTGAACTAGAAAAGTAAAATCACTAATAAAAGAAAGGTTGTTTATTAGAAGAGTGTTCCAGTTTTGCAGCGAAGAGCAAAGGGAGAAAACTTCTTACCAAAGAAAATTTCTGTTAGGAGAAAATTGTTTGAAAAGGAGTGGGGCATGTAAAAGGTTATTGGTTTTTGTTAATGTTGAAAAAGCTCATTTGACTTTGTGAAGAAGAGAAAAGTTAGTGGGATTTGAGAAGATTCTTGCATATCCTTGTTTGGCCTTTTGCATGGTGTAAAGGCCACGCTTTAGAATTCAGATTTGTAGTTTAGTTTCACAGGCTACCATTTTCACAAATTAACTGAATAAATAAATGCTTGTCAAGCAATGTTAAATTATCCATTAGTTATTATTCTCCACTGAGGCTAGTTTCAAGTTTTTATTTCTTTTCAAAACTTTTTAATAGTCAATATTAAAGACAAGGTTTAAATATGTTTTTTTTATTATTATAATATATCAATTTTTTTTGTAAAAATTATTTTTAAATAATCTTAACTTTTTATTTTATTTTGGTTCTTTTCTTAATCTTTATAATATATTTATTTATTTTGTTTTAATTCTTATAATATTTTTTCATTTTAATCCTTTTGAACTTTTTTTTTCGTAAGAATTAAAAACAAATTATTCACACATTATAAAAATAAAAATATTAAAGATTAAAACAAAATGATAAAAATCAAAATTAAAAAATTATTTTAAAATAATTTTATAAAGATTAAAATAAAAAATAATATATTACCTAAATTAAAAATATATTTAATCCTACGGATTGAGTAAGAATCTAGCGAACAAATTCTTGTGTTGGGCCACACAATTAACCCAATAAGCATGTAATTACAACCCTAAACCATTGTTCTAGGTTCCACACCATGCACGGACAGGGGCCACGGGGAAAAAAATGATTGCTCTGCCTACACTTTATACGAATAATTGTGTGGATCTTTACTTTGAGTTCATATTTTTTTTAGGTAGTTATTAAATTTAGGGGTAGGGAATGCTGTCTGGTTAGTCCTACTTTTAGGCAAAATAAATAAATAAATAAATAAATAAATAAAATAAATAAATAAAATTTCGTATTCAAATAACGCTTACAAAGATTTTGTATTCATCTCTCTTAAAAGGAGATGAGTAAGGATTAGAATATGTAGTTTATTTGACATGAGTTTCTATCTTCCTCCCTAGATCAACCTCTTCAGTTCCTTGATCTGATGAGTTAAAATTAAATATTTGATTTCAAATATAATTAATAATTTTTGAAATCTAAAAGATATTATTTTTATATTAAAATATATTTAAAATTTTTAAATATAATTAATATTTTTAGATATTTAAAAGATATTTTTATATTGTTCCAAGGCCGCGACGAAGTCGGCAAAAATTGAGAGTTTGACATATGAGTTCCTTTCAGAGTCAGATTTCAGGTTTGACAGTCCATTAAGTGTAAGAAAGGTGTTAACACCCCACAACATCCGTCCTAAGACAGTTACCCTAATCGGACATGCGAAATTTGTTATGACTTTTAAAATGTTATTCTTACCTTTCAAACACAAACAAAAATGGATTTTTATTATGGGGGAAGAAGAGATGTAATGTTTTGGTTTCTTGAACTTGACAAGAGTTGTCTCTTGCTCCTATGTATCTCTTAGTGCAATGGAGAGTTCAAAGTTTACATAGTTTTGGAGGTGATGTTAAAAGGAAAAAGGATGTCTGTTTACCCTACAAGTTGTTAAGGTCGACTAGGTGTCGGTGGATGCGAAGAGAGAGATAAGGCCAACTAGGAGTCGACCAACAAAAGGAGAGGTAAGACTGACTAGGAGTCAACCAACAAAAGGAGAAGTAAGTCCGACTAGGAGTCAGTCAACAAAAGGGGAGGTAGGACAGACTAGGAGTCGCCAGTCAAGCAGGAGCGTTTGTCGATTTGAAGTCAGATATGTAAAGGGGAAAACAACACCGACTAGTAGTTGAACAGTTAGGTAGAAGCATTCGTCGATTTGAAGTCGGCTAAGGTTCTGGCAGAATCTATTGTTGACTGAGTGTCGATGCTCAACTGAAAAGATATTGGTTAAAGTAAAGGTCTACCTATTTGGTTGCTCTATCATTATGAAGAAGACTCTACTCCTTGAGGCTATACTTTTTTTTTCCTTTTGACTATTTTTAGAATTATGCTAACTCTCTTCTATTCTCCTTCCTAACAAAAGTTTCTTAAGACTCTCTCAACGTTCTTGTTCTATCTCTCACTATCCTCTTTTTTCGACCCTTTTTCTTTCATTTTTCTTTCTTTTTATAGGTCTTGAGGCCACTCTTTTTCTTCTCATTTACTGTTATGCTCGTCACTATGACGCTGGGGTAGTTGGTGGAATAACTTGCATCTCCTGGATCGATATGTGGAATAGTAGCGATGCAGAGCATCTGTAGAGGAGTTGGTGGTGGAGTGTGCAGGTGGGAGCAAGTGGGACAAGAGGGAGTGCAAGGACGTAGGGAGGAGTCAACGATGAAACTTCTTCGACACTCCCTTTTTTTTGTAATGGGGGACAGATTTGGATATCTACATATATTTAACACCTTTCAAATATAACTTATAGCTTTTGGATATTTAAAAGACATTATCTTTATACTTAATAGATATTTAACAACTTTCAAAATATAATTAATGATTTTTGGACTATTTTAAGACACACATATATAATTAATAGAACCATTATGCATTAGATAAACCTAAGTGTTCATTGTGTCACCACTTCAAATAATAGGGAAAAAGAATTCTTCAAAAAAACGTCGGAGTAATAAAAAAGAGAACTGTAAGGAACATTGTTCAACTCGAATTTTTGCATTCAAGCCATGAGGAAGTGAGATTGTCTCATTCAAGGGTATAACTATAATTGTAAGTAGATGAGTTGGTCTTAGAATCTTAATTTGTTGTATTTGGTTGTCTTTGAACGAAGATTAAATTCTCTAGATTAGTTGTTTGCATTAATGTGATTTTTTGTGTTAGTTGTCTCTTAAAGGGATATTAAACTTTTTGGATCAGCTGTGTGCATTAGTGTGATTTGTAGTTGTTGTCCATGAATGAGAGATTAAACTCCGTAAAATAGCTATGTAACACCTCAATTTTCATGTTGTTGTTTTTTAGCTATTTTATTAAATATGTGAATGTTTAAATTATATTATTACTAATTAAAAAATTGTAGTTTTAGAAAAATAGGTGTTGATTTATTAATTTAACTTTTTATTAATTAATTAAAATTGAAGAAAAATGGATCTTTGAGCTTGTTTTTTTTTGTCAAAAAATTAGGTGTTGCTTAAATATTGGGTAATTTTTAAATTTAATTATAATTAATAACTTTTTGGATTTAAAAGATATTATCTTTATTTGATATCTAATAATTTTTAAATATTTAACAATTTTGAATATTTAACAGAAATTGTCTTTATATTTAACATATATCTAATAATTTTCAAATATAGTTAACAAGTTTTGAATATTTAAAAGATATCATCTTTAAATAAAGATGATATCTTTTAAATATCTAAAAATGTTAATTATATTTAAAAGTTGTTAAATATATGTTAAATATAAAGATAATATCTTTTATATATTGAAAAAATGTTAACTATATTTGAAAGTTTAAAATATTGTTAACTATATTCAAAAGTTTTAAATATATGTTAACTATATTTGAAAGTTGTTAGATTTCTAATAAAAATAAAAATAATATTTTTTAAATATCAAAAGATGTTAATTATATTTGAATTCAAACACTGATCAATCTCTAAGTAACACCTAATTTTCCAGCAAAAAAGAAAGGCCTCAATGCCTCATTTTTCTACAATTTAACTCATTAACAAAAACCTAATTTAGTAAAATAACACCCCTTTTTCTAAAAATATACTTTATTTAATTAGTAACTAAATATTAAAATCTCACTTATTTAATAAAATAATTTACAAAACAAATAATAATAATAACATGAAAATTGGGGTGTTACTCATAGTTAATCCAGAAAGTTTAGTATCCCTTTCAGGACAACCAATACAACAAATCACAAAGCCAACCAAATCACAAATCACTAATGCACAAAGCTAATATAGAGAATTTAATCTCCCATTTGGAGACAACCAAATAAAACAACAAATTATAGTTTCAAGGCCAACTTCTCTACACACAATTGTATTCATGCCTTTGAATGAAACATTGTCACTCTCCTTCACATGAAATGTAGAAATCTAGGTTGAACGATGTCCCTCACAGTTCTCCTTCCTGTTGCTCATACATTCTTTCAAAGGATTCTTCTTATCTATCTTCTAAAAATGACAACACAGGGAGCACTTAGACATTTTAGGTTTATCTCACATATAAAGGTTATGTCATTATTAAGTTTATTTGAAGATGGGAAAAAAGGAATAAGGCACATACAATGATGCCATAACGCAGCGGATATAAATTTCCCTAACTCGTAAGAATCTCTAAGGAGTAACCACAAATGAGAATGAAAACAATAATGAGAAGAATAACGTAAGAGACATCAATATTTTTAACGTGAAAAAACCCCTTCAACGTGAGAAATAAAAAACATGGGTCGTCCAGACCAAAAAAATCAATCCACTATGATCAATTAAGAGTACAAGAGCATTCAATCAAGAGCATAAATTTTTGCACACAACCAACCAACTAAATCAAGCAGCAAAGCTTGCAAATGGAGAGCAGGAAGCGAGAAGTAGGAAAATAAAAAACTCACAAAATCGTGTTATTGTACGAGCATGATGTCTCACACCACAGACCTTGCTCTTTATTTTTTTCTCTTTCTCTTCTCTCTTTTGGCCGTGAAAATCCACTCTCTCTCAATCTCTATTTTTATGTGTCTCTCGGTGTATCCCTCTCCTCAATCTGACCCCTTTTCCTCTTATAAAGAGAGACCTCTTGAGAGTATTGAGCTTTTGTTCTAATAATTGGGAACCCAAAAATAACCCAACATTATATATATATATATATATATATATATATATATATATATATATATATATATGATATCTTTTAAATATCCAAAAGTTGTTAATTATATTTTAAAGTTATTAAATATCAATTAAAATATAAAGATGATATATTTTAAATATCTAAAAGTTATTAATTATATTTTCTATTAAATGAATGTTAGATACGAAGATAATATCTTTTAAATCTATGAAGCTTCTAATTATATTTTAAATTAAAAATGTAATTTTAACTAAAAAAATCTAATTTAATAAACCAACATTTATTTAGAAAATGCAATTTAATTAATGAATTAATTAATAATAAAATACAATTTAAACATTCACTTATTTAATAAAAAATTATAAAATAAAATAAAAATGGACGGTGTTGCATATTATACGTCAATTTGGTTCCAAAATCACTTCATTTCTAAGTTTAAAGTAGAAACATGTATTGATAGCTTCCAATTTTCACGGATGTTACACATGCTTTCACTTGTAGGATATGAAACTAAATACAAGCTCAATCTTAAATTTTTTTTTAATCCGTGATAAAACATGCTATAATCTTAGTAATTTATAACATATCAACAATGGATAGGTTGACAAAATGAGTTATTTGATTCGGTTAATCCAACCAAACTAAGTCGATTTTACATAAATTGTTATTTTGTTATAATGATGTGGTTCCATTTATTTTATCTTAAAAATAGTTAAATTGTTAAAGAAAAATAAATACAATATCAAATTAAATAAATTCAATTAATTTTAAGACAACTTCTTTTTAGTCTAACTTGACTCGTAAATCAATTGACTATTTTATTTTGGATCGGCTTATCGGTTGTACTACTTTGCCACATTCAAAGGAGCTGTCACTTTACCCATTTTAGTTTTTTTTATTAATTTACTAATATTAATATAATGATTTTTTGTTGTTAAATATGTATGTAATATTTAATGGACATATAAGCCCAAGCTGGTAAGCCATAATTATAAGCTCGCTTAACTTAATATTTTTAAATAAAAAAATCAAAATTATTAGAAAAAAAAGGTAAACTAGGTGAGTAGTTGCAATACTTGCGCTTACAAAAATTAAGTTTTCAAACAAGTTTTCATTTTCATTCCTCTATCTCTCTTTCACACAAAAGAAAAATTGTTTCTCACCACAACTTCTTTGTTACTTCCTATAATGGCATGACTACATGCCGCATATATATCTATAAAAAAATTAGAAGAAAATATATTCTCTCTTAATTTTGGCAAAGTAATTAATTAGACTTTAGCTGGTATTCTCTTTGTTTAATTTGACAGGATCGAACTCTATTTTTTTTTACAACGTCGAACTATAATATTATCACTTTTCCAATAGAAAGTTATATGATTAATTTCAAATTTATATAATAAAGTTGAACTCTAATGTTAATAAACTCAAAATATTAATGAGTTAAACTCTAATATAGCCATTTATATTGAAAAGGAAATAGTTGAAAACTTCAGCTCTTATTCTATTATTAAAGAATTCAAAGATTTTAAAGAGCGAAAAACAATACTTTAAAAAAAAATAAACTTAAATGTATTTTTTGTTACTCATCTTTTATGTTTTTATAAATTTTGTTACTCAACTATAAAATTTGCACATTTTATCGCTCAACTTATAATATGTTGTACATTTTGTCACACTCTTAAATGTCCGTTAAATTTGAATAGTTTGCTGACAAGGCTTATGACATATCATTTAATTATATGGCTTACATTCACTTTTTATCACTAATTTTTTATATTTTCACAAATTTTTCCACTCAACATTTCACATATTTTTCCCCACCTATAAATGTTAGTAAAATTTAAATGGTTTGATGACACATAATGAGAGTTGTTTAATTATATTTTTTAAGTAGAGTGGAAATGAAAAAAACAAACAAATAAAAAGTTTGTCTAAAATGAAAACATTGAATGTTATTACTATATTTGCCCAATATTATAACAATTCCTATATTTGACCAAGATTATAAATATCACTATTAACTAATTCATTATTTATTCAAACTCTATAAATTACGCATTTATGCAACTCAGGAGTAAAATCAGAAGAAAATCAGAAGATGATTCTTGTTTAAGAAGACATTAAAATTGAAAATTGAAAACTGAAAAGCGAAAAATTAACATTTGCACAGTTTTTATCAATAGCCTTATATCAACACCAATTCTAATTTGACTCAACCATAACGGACTTTTCTTATTTACCATAAATTAAGCCTTTGACATCTAACTTAATTTCAAATAAAAGATTAATGAAAAACCTTATTAAAGCCCCTAATTTTTGAAATCCTAATTACCAAACAGAATTATAAGGGACAGCTCCCTCCAAACATCACAAAACCAATTTTCACTAACTTAAAGAAGCTGAGTTTGAAACCCCTTGGAATAAGAGAGATATGTTAAGTCAAGAAGGCTAACAAAGTCATTTTTATTTTAGACACATTTTGTAGATTTTTTTTTTTTTGCTTTTTTAAAACCTTTTCATTTTAGACATGTCAATTGTTTTGCCATTAATTATGTCAGCAAATAGTTTAAATTTGATGAACATTTAATAATGAGACAAAGCGTAAGAAATATTATATTTTGATGGAAAAATTCGTGAAAATATAAAATATGAGTGAAAAAAGTATATTTAAGCAAATGACACGTTATGTGTCAGGTGTTATGTCAACAAGTGTCACATCATGTATCATGTTAGTAAATTATTTAAATTTGATAAATATTTAATGATGAGACAAAATGCACAAAATATTATAAATTCGGTGACAAAATATATAAATTTGATAATTGAATGACAAAATTAAAAAAAAACATAAAATATGAGTAACAAAAGGTATATTTTAGCTAAATAAATATAACTAGATCACGAACTTGTACAATATACGAGACAAATATTTGTCAGTATAATTTTTATATTTTTGAGAATATTTTTATAAATTAAAAATGATAAGATAATATATTTAGAGCAAAAGATGTAAGAATAATATATATATATATATATATATATATATATATATATATATATATATATATATATATATATATATATATATATATATATAACATAATAATTCCAGTAACCATACTAAAAGTAATTTCAACATTCAACTATGTCACATCTTATTCCAACTTCATAAATGCTAATATATAAAATAATAAGGATGTTTGTACTAAATTTTTTTCCTTCCAAAATGAGGATAAATAGAAATATGCAAATTTTTTGAAATTTTTTTATGAATTTTAATTAAAATTTTACAGAAAATATTTTTCTTTTTTTGCAAATTATAAAATTGACAAGAATTTTATTTACGACTGTATTTTGTAAGAAATTAACTAATATTTACAACCATTTTTTTTTGTAAAATACAAGGCATATTAACGATTTTTTTACGAAATTTTCTACAAATAAATTGGGAGTAGCATTTCTTGCAAAAAAAAATTTTGCATGAAAATTCGCAGGTATTTCTTGAAATTTTGTTATCCTCAAATATCCTTTTTAATAAACTTAGTTTTATAATATCTTTTATTTTGTTTTATTCAATTAAAATAATTATTAATTTAATGAAAAACTTTCCTGCGAAAACAAATCCACAGGTATTGTTTTATGTGGATTTTGAATATGTATGAAATATTTCTTGTGCATATTTATTCCCAAATAAATTCATAGGAAACAAAAAAAATCTATGAAATTTTTTACTATTTTTTATCTACAAAAAGAAGTCCTAAGATTATTGAAGTAGTAATAAAATTTACAAGAAGTTCCTACGCATATATTTTTGTAGCAAAATAGTGACGACAGTGGTAGTGGCCGTAACAATGATGATGTGGTTATGGTGGTAGCAACGACAATATGGTGGTGGTGATGGAAATGGTAACAACAATGTGGTGGTGGTGATGTCATCAAGAATAATAACTTTTAAATGTAATGAGAGAGTATTTTTAAAACTAAAAATCAAATTCATGATTTTTTTTTAGTTTTGAAAATAAATTTAAATTTGTTTAGAAATTAAGTTAAAAATAATTTCACCTTCATTTTAGCCAAAAACATTTTGTTTTGAAAATTTCATTTGAAAACCAAAATTCGCAACCACCCCAAACGAGTAATTAGTTTTGAAAATGAATGTAAAATTGCTTCGAAATTAAAATAAACATAAATTTAACTAAATTTTAACCAAACATGTTTTGTTTTGAAAATTGTATTTGAAAACCAAGACCATCGCATTTTGTTTTAAAATTTACCTTTTCATTTTTTTTTTGTGTTTTTATGATTGATCAACTTTTGATTCATGTTTTTTTATAGGTTAAAGATTGTCAAATTGGTGATTGACTATGTATATAGTGAGTGATGTTTTTTCTTAACTTTTCACTATAATTTTTATATTTACAATTTATTCCCATTTTTTTATACAAAGAGCGACTCCTTTGAAAACAATTTCTTTCGTGAAAATATGAGAAAAAAATTAAAAATTATTAGATTAAAATTAAAAATAATAGATGACTAAAATTAAAACTCAATTATATAGTTAGCTTATGAGACTTGTCATTGTCATCACCTCAACCACTACCATGAATGTCATTATTGTTCGCATTATCGTTGCCACTGCCATGGGTGGTAACAATCATGGTAATGGATATGACGATGACAATGACAATGATAATGACAACGATGTTGGTGAGCGCCACAACGATAAGCAATAGTGACAGTGGTTGCATTGACAGTGGTACGAACATTGACAATAGCGAAAACAACAGTTTTGTGGGAGACATTGATCATGGAAATGACAGTGATTGTAATAGTGGTGGTGGTGACAATGGTCATGAGGGTGATGATGATAAAAGAGGTAGAGGTGGGGTGACACAACATTATGGTGATATTTATAATTGGATTTTAATATCAGAAATTTATTATTTTTAATCTTGATCTAATGATTATTAATATTTGTTCTTATGTTGATGCATAAAAAAATGTTCTTAAGGGAGTTATTTTCTATATATATGTGGCGTTTTAAATAAAAAAATTACAATAAGAAAATGAGAAATGTCAATCATAATAAAAAAAATTACGACTAATATCTAATTAAACATCTCTAATGATAATGGGCAACGACAATAATAGTGGTGGAAGTGAAGGCAAGGCATGAACAATTATAGTTTTATAAGAGGTGTTTAATACAGTTTTAATCCCAACTACAATTTTTTTTATTTGTTATTCTAGAGTTATTTTTGAAAGTTCTCATTTTGTCATTGTAAAAGTTTATCATATGAAATGTTCCTTGTATATATAGAGAAAAAAAGGATCTACTTACTCTAAGAGTAACTCTCTTAGAGTTACTCATCATCCCCACCCTTTATTTTCTTACAATCTAACAGTTCTAACTAATGACACATTTTATCTATTAGATTACAAGAAAATGAATGTTGAAGATGAAGAGTAGCTCTTGGAGTAAGTGGATTCCTCCTCATATATATATATATATATATAAAGGGATCATATGCAAAAAACTATTTTATTTTAACCTTTAAATTTAAGTAGAAGGTTGGGATTAAAAATCTATGTAAAAACTCACTTAAGTGATTGTGGTTCCTACTATCATCACTACCCACTATTAGTGATGATGATGATAACAATGACAACCAAAATGATGATAGTAGTGACAAACATGTACCATCGATGTTATCATTAATAGTAGTAGTGCATGCTTATCATTGTCGTTGTTATTGCTACCACAACTATTGTTCATAATAATGGTGACGATGTAACATCCTAAAATTTATTTAATTATTTTTAGAAATTAATTCCATTATTATTATTATTATCAATTTTATTTTAATAGAGGGGTTAATGATTTTATAAAATGATGAGGCTTTATCTAAATTATTTTCATTTATTAATTTAATTAATTGAATTAACGGGGAGGCTGACGAGCGGGTCGGGGTTGGCCCGACCCAGTTAGAATATTAGACGGGAGTAATCAGTTTACCCTAATTTGTATTTTGCACGTCAGACAGCCAGACCTAGAGGAAAGAGAACGCAAACGTGCAAAGAGGAGAAGCTAGAGTGTTTAGATCGTCCTGGAAACGCATCAGTTCTTCTTCGTTCATCGTCTCTAAGGTACGGGGGAGATTGGTTCGGTCATATATGAATGTGGGAGGGTACGAGTAGTGAGGGCAATCCCTAAGTCCCTCTAGGATCTAAATTCTCAATTTCATTTGATTATTATGTTTTAAAAATATTTTAATCGATAGAAAAGATTTGTCAATATGCTCTGTGGTCTGATTAACGTCTTGTTCTAATGTGATTTTGTTGGGAAACTGTATGATTAATTGCCCTAATTACTTGATTCTTGTGTTGTTTATGGTTGTTCATGATTTGAGGCTCTTGTGTGCAATGATGAAACTGGGTGAAATTCAATGGTGTTTTATGTGTGTTTCTGTGCTTTCTGATGAATGATTTATAATAATGATGGTTAAATTAATATGGTTGGGTATGATTGTGGACTGTGCGAATGATGTATAAATAAATCATGAGAATGAGAATATGGATGAGAATGCATTGAGTATGGACATGATATGCATGAGAAGCCAGACGTGGCTATAATACCCTGGCCATATGTGGTGTTTAACAGGAGACCCTGGCCAAAAGTGATGTTTAATAGTGTTGACTAATGATGGAGGACATTCATATGCATGAGCCATGGTGTTTAACCATGCTGCACGCCGGTCATAGGTGGTGTTTAACGGTTGTGTGGAATGTCTTCGCACGGGCCATAGGTGGTGTTTAATTGTGTGATGAGGAGGTTCGCCCATGGTGTGGAGTTTCGACTCGAGACTCTTAGGTGTGGTGATGAGCATATGCATTGTGCGAGCATGAATGAACTGTAATTAATTTTGAATGAATGAAATGTGATTGATATATGAGCATTTGTTAACTGTTATTAATTGAGTACGGTAATGGGCGGAATTTGGGGCATTATCTGCCTTTATATATGATTGAATGCGATTTCTCACAGTACTTTCTCTTGTTGTTTTCTTTTAGGTAACGTTGAGGGCACCCATGGTGCCAAGTTTTGAAAAGGCGGGGTCTTGCTCTATGCCTTGATGTTTGAATGACTTATTGTAAAGATGATTATGACTTTAGTTTTCTCAATTATAATGTTTAGATCTAAAACCTCCTTGAAAACTTTGTGCCTACCTTTAATTATCATGTGAACCTTTTATCCTTAATACGAACTGTGCTTTTTGGTTTTAACTATTACCCTACATTCATTTTATTTACTTGATTATTTTAATTTAAGTATTCGGGATAGAAGGGTGTCACAGGCGACAACATGGCAATAGCAACACTACCACTTAAGTGTATATTTTAATCTCTATAATTGAACAATACTATGATATAAATATAAAGTATAATATTTTTTGGTGTCATAAATGTAAGATATTAATGTCTTATGTGAGAGATATATGACTTATTTAGACTAATAAATAAATAATTAATATAGTTAAGGACTAAATATTAAATGGGTTAAGGTAAGTACTTTTTGAGTAGTGGGTTCAAGGGATTAATTTTCACTAGTATAAAATAGAGTCCTCTTCTTGATAGAAAATATTCTTTCACCATCTTGCCATCAAGAAAGAAGAAAGAGCGGAAGGAAGAGTTAAAGGAAGTAAAGTCTTGATTTCTTGATACTTCAACCATGTTAAGGAACACTCGCTAAAGAGAAAGGTATGTGCTATTTTTTTTATAATAGCAAGAATCATTCATTTCTAAGATCCTGGTAATTTTCTATTATTGAGAATCCTAGAAAACTATAACTTACATATAGTAACAAAACATGTGCTATGAAATTGTTTGATTCTTCATGAATGATGTTTTCTATCAAATTTGTATTAACTCTAATTTAAAAATAGGAATTATCGATAATGAATTTCTTTTACAATCATTTCTTTCTTTTTGGTAACATTATGTTTCAATGTACCCATAGTTGTTGGTTTATGGGTACATTGAAATTCATTATTATAAGACATTTATTAATCGTCCAAATATTGATTAGTTGTTCTTGTAATTAATGAATATAATTATAGGTAATTGATGTGTACCATTAGTTTATTTATATACCTAAAGGTAATAGGTAATTCTGATTGGTGCATATTTTAGTTGCTAAATAATGTTAAAATTTTATTAGTGTCATTATGTTTGAATGCCATGCATTGACATATTGCCCAAAGCATAATATCAATATACATTTATTGTTGTTTAAATATTTTATGCATAGCATTTATTTTATGTCTCAAAACACTTATGTGAAATTTTATTATGTAGTACTTATTCCCAATTTATTGAATTCTCATGTATCATTTGTGTCAACCTTTAATGGACTTAACTTTTCTGATTGGAATGAGTAAATCCAATTTCACCTTGGTGTCTTGGATCTTAATCTTGCTCTTCTAGAAGAAAATCATGTTGTTATTATTGATTCTCGAAACAATGAAGAGAAAGCTCATTATAAGAGTTGAGAAATATCTAATAGGCTCAACTTAATGTTGATAGTACTAAGATAGCTCTCCCTAAAAATGAAAGTGTCAAAGAGTTTATGAGATTGGTGGGAAAGTGATCCGAAATAGTTGATAAGTCTCTTGTTAGACATTATTGAGTACATTGACCACTATTAAGTTTGATGGTTCACGTACTATGCATGAGGATGTCATTGAGATGACGAACATTGTAGAGACTTAAGATGTTAGGAATGATTGTGAATGAGAACTTTCTTATACAATTTATTCTTAATTCATTACCGATTGGGTATGGTTCATTCCAAATGAGCATAACACCATGAAAGATAATTGAATGTGCATGAATTGCACAATATATTAGCTGGGAAGGAAATAAAGGTTAAGAATCAAGGAAGTCACTCAATCCATTATGTAAGCCACCAAGGGAATCAAAGAGTTGGAAAAAAATATGTAAAGTAATATGATAAAGGCAATAGACCATTAAAGATTAATAAGACATTTGTGCACATCCAGAATAAAGCATCAAAGAGTATGAGTTGCCATTTATAAGGGAAATCTGGACATTTCTAGAAGGATTACCAAGGCATAAGGCTTGGTTCGAAAAGAAAGGTAAGCTTAATGTTTATGTATGTTTCGAATAATTTAACTAAAGTTCCTCATAATACATGGTGGATTGATTCTAGATGTACGACTCATGTTTCTAGCACGATGTAGAGATTCCTTACAATCCAAACCATAAGCCCAAATGAAAAGTTTACGTTCATGGGGAATATAGTTAAATCTCTGGTGGATGTAGTCGATACTTATTGTTTAATCCTCAATGAGCATCATTTAGATTTACTAGAAACTCTTTAGTTACATTATCTAAACTTCATGCTAGAGGATACTCTTTTAATTTTTGTAATGGATGTTTCAGTTTATTTAAGCATAATCATCTCATTGGTATTGGTATTCTTTGTGATTGTTTGTATAAATTGAATTTAGATGGTTTGTTTGTTGAAACTGTCTTGACTCTGCATCATAATCTTGGCACTATATGAAGTTTAACGAATGAACATTCATATTTCTAGAGAAAGAATGGAAAGATTAGTAAAGAATGAAATTCGTTCATATTTAGATTTTACTGATCTAAATATTTATGTGGATTGTGTTAAAGGAAAACAAACAAACACACAAAGAAAGGGGCTACAAGAAACACTCGAGTTCTTGAAATTGTGTATACCAATATGTATGGGTGTTTATTGTTATTTTTTCAAAATGGAAATATACTTTATTATCTTTATTGATGACTATTCACATTAAGGTTATATCTACTTACTGCATGAGAAATATGAAGCAGTGGATACCTTGAAAATTTACTTGAATGAAGTAGAAAGACAATTAGATAGAAAAGTGAAATCTATCAAGTCTGATAAAGATGGTGAGTATTACAAAAGATATGATGAAACTGGTCAACATCCAAGTCTATTTGCTAAACTCCTTTACAAATGTGGTATTTGTGCATAATACACAATGCTAGGTCACCAGAATAAAATGGTGTATCAAAAAAGCATAATAGAACATTAATGGATATGGTTATGAGTATGTTGAGTAATTTATCTTTACCCTTATCTTTATGGATGCATGCCTTAAAAACTACCATGCATTTGTTAAACAGGGTTCCTAGTAAGTCAATTTCAAAGATACCTTTTGAATTTTGGACTGGTAGGACACCTTGTTTATGACACCTATATGTTTATGGTTGCCAAGCAGAAATAAGGATTCATAATCCACAAGAAAAGAAACTAGATGCAAGAATAATCATTGGGTATTTCATTGGTTATCAAGAAAATTTGAAAGGTATATATTTTACTGTCCTAATCATTGTATGAAAATTGTTGAATATGGAAATGAAGGTTTATTGAAAATGATGAAATCAATGGGAATATAGCTCTAGGGGATGTGGAAATAAAGAAGTTAGAGTGCAAGTTCCTATGACTTGTGCTTTTAGCAATAAAGTGGGTGTTCTTCTAGTTGTTGTGCAAGGCAACAATGAAGAAGAGGAACACAATAATAAGCTCATGATTCAAAATGAGCCTATTGTAGAAGAACCATAAGAAGTAACATTAAGAAGGTCTTAAAAAGATAGAAGATAACTATTTCAAATTATTGTATGGTATATCTACATGCACTAGAAACTGACTTAAGCATTAATGGTGATGATCCAGTTTCATTTTCACAAGCTGTAAGTTGTGATAATTATGAGAAGTGATTATTTTCCATGACATAAAAGTTAAAATCCATGAAATATAATAGTTTTTGGAACATTGTATTATTGCTAGACGGTTGTAACAGAGTTGGTTGTAAGTGGGTCTTTAAGACTATGTGTGACTCTCATGGCAACCTTGAATGTTACAAGGCTAGACTTGTTGCTAAGGATTTTACTCAAAAGAATGACATTGACTATAAGGACACTTTTTGTTCAATCTCAAGAAAGGATTCTTTTAGAATTTTCATGGCACTCATAGCCCATTATGACATGAAGTTGCACCAGATAGATGTGAAAACTTTCTTTCTTAATGGAGATTTAAAGGATAATGTTTATATGGATTAACCATTGAGATTCTTAGTTGAAGGAAAGGAACACATGGTATGCCAATTAAAGAAATCAATATACAGACTTAAGCAAGTTTCCCGTTAATGGTATTTCAAGTTTAATGATACCATGTTTTCTTTGGATTTAAGAAAAATACTATTGACCGATGTATATATCTAAAGGTCGGTGACAGTAAGGTTATATTTCTAATTCTGTATGTTAATGATATTTTGTTTGTAACTAATGATATTGGTCTTCTTCATGAGACTAAGAAGTTTCTCTCTAGTAATTTTGAAATGAAGGATATGGGTGAGACAAGTTATGTGATAGGAATAGAAATATTCTGAAATAGATCACAAGAAATGTTAGGCTTGTTTTAGAAAGCATATATCAATAAAGTACTAGAGAGATTCAAGATGGAAAAGTGTTCAACATCGTCCGCTCTAATTTAGAAAGGAAACAAATGGAAGCTATTCTGCATGCATCTATTGTTGGGAGTATTATGTATACTCAGGTCTATACTCGACCACACACAAACTTTGCAATTGGAATGTTAGGAAGATATCAAAGTAATCCAAGAATGGAACATTGGAAAGCTATAAAGGAAGTCCCGAGATATTTATAGGGAACGAAGGATCACATGCTTACATATAGGAGGTCTAATCACCTTAAGGTGATTAGGTATTCAGACTCAGATTTTGGTGGATGTGTGGATATAAGAAAATTCATCCTCAGTTATGTATTTCTTTTAGTCGAAGGAATAATATCATCGAAGAGTGCAAAACAATCAATTATTGCTATATGTACCATGAAAGCTGAATTTGTAGCATTTTGAGGCTACAATTCAAGCGAATTGGTTGCAAAAAAGAAAAATTTCAAGACGTGGAAGTGTTGAGTGTATTGCCAAGCGACTAAAAATATATTGTGACAATTCTACAACAATGTTTTTCTCTAAAAACAACAAGTACTCTAGAGGTGCTACAGATATGAAATTGAAGTACTTTGTCATAAAAGTAGTTTAGAACCAAATAGTGTCTATCGAACATATTAACGCAAATCTTATGGTAGTTGACCATTTGACAAAGAATTGTTGCCCAAAACATTTATTAAGCATGTTGAAAATATGATCCTTATTGTTAATAATGATTGTTGAGTATAATGTTTACTTTATGTTTCATGTAATTGACACTCTAAGCGCCTTTATGATATGTTTCTTATTACCTATTCTCTATATCTGCATGCATATATTTATTAAATTAATGAAAACAGGTACCATCTTGAATAAAGACATTATGTTGGACCAATTATGTGCTCATAATTAATGATCAAGTTAAGGAGTAGAGACTAGTTTGTAGCACATGGAAGGAATTATGTTGATTATGTGATGTACAATCGTCATCACTCATATTAATTTCTATTCTTAATTATGAAATTATGATTTACCTAATGTAAAGAACAATTTAGTCATTTTAATGCACATTATGTTAGTTTTATTTATTTATTTGTTTTATCATCGTTACGTGAGCAAAGTAGAAAAATATAAGATATTAATACCTCATGTGAAAGACATGTGATTTATCTAAACTGATAAATAAATAAATAATAATTAATAGATAAATTATAAATGAGTTAAGTTAAACACTTTCTAAAAGTAACTACTTGATGGAAATATCGAGTTCAAAGAGTTAATTCCGACTAACGTGAAACATGTCTTCTTCCTATTCTCTAATCATCTGATCATCAAGAAAAAAGAGAAAATAGAAGAAGAATAAAAGTTAAAGATCATTCAAGCATACCAAGAAACTCTATTACAAAGAAACGTACGTACTATTTTCTGATAATAATACAAATCATTAATTTCGTAGGTCAAATTAGTTTTCTATTATTTAGAACAGTAGAAAACCACCACTTACAATAATAATAATAATAAAATCTACCTCACATGTTTAAGTTTGGAGTTTGAATATATAATTAAAGTCGTAGAACTTCTCAATATGTACAAAACTAATAATAATTTCTTATGTCTATAATATAGAAATGCCTACCTTAATTTTTTTTTGCATCATTTTATGAATATTTTGTTTTGGTGTAATGCGCGTTGTTTCTTGAGTACGCCGGTGGAAGTTAAGAACATGCGGTGACAACTTCGAGCTCACGGAAAACATTTCTTGTGCTAGACAACTTTTTTAATGTAGACATTAGAGTTGTGTCGACTGCAATGGTTCATTTGCTTCTTAGAAGTGTGTGCTTCACTTGTTTAATTTTTTTTTAAGATTAATTTGACTTACTTTATTTTAATTAAAATTAGATAAAAATATTGAAGATAATTAAGGAAGTTGTTATTGTCAACATGACTTACATGTAGGCATCACTTTTTTTTTTATGAAAAAATTAAAAAAACTAAGTGTTGGGAGTCAAAAGCTGTTTGATTATGTCAAGGAGAAAATTGTCTATGTCTAAATGTCGGAGAAATGGAAATACTATTTTTTTTTTTTGAGATGGAGCATTACACATCAATCGATGGTTACGAGCAATTACTAAAGAAGTATGTATCAACACAAATGACAACATATTAGATAGTCGATTCTAGACAAACATACATCTTAAATCTTATTTGACCACTATTAGAGTAGAAAATATATATAAAAAAAGGATCAATGTAATCATTTTTCTTTGATTGAAACATTATACTATAACTCTGCTGCACCTATGTCGATTGATATACATGATTGTCGATTCTATGAGGTGTATGCTCTCAACTATTTTTAACACAATTCTTTACATTTTTGTCAATTGCGTTTTTCACTTTAAAAATCACGCATGCTTTAGGTGTTTTAATTTTTACTACTAATGATAAAATTTAATAGTTAACATTTATTTATATTTTTCTCACATAAAGATATTTTTCATTGGATATATTCTCTCTATATATACATATATAGTATTTATCACGTCAATCACACTTTTTTTCTTCGTTTTGAAACATTAGTTTTTAGCTTTCATATTAAATTAAATTAATATTTAATTCTTCAATTAATTATTTAATTAATGAAAATTTTTACCTTTCCTTTTCTTTAATTAATACTCACATATTTTGAATCAATATAAGGTACAATAGATATTTGAAAAATATTGTAAAAAAAATATTTTATTAATTAAATCAATTTTATTTTCTAAAAATTAAAATTTTCAAACATTATAATTTTTAAATTTTAATTTACATTATTTCATGAATATAATAATGTCCTATTAACTAAGTTAAATTTTAATATATATATTAATTTCTATTTTATGTTAAATTAGTATTTTAATCCTCTAACTTTATTTTACATTTTAGTTTAATCTGTTCACTTTTTTTACTAGCTAGTTCACTTACACAATTACCTTTATCACTTTTTGTAATATTTATTATAAAAATATAATTAATACTTTTATTTTAATATTTTAATAATATTTAATAAATATAAAATATTTCTAATAATATTTTGTGACATGATTAAAATTCAATATTTCTTAAAATATTACTAAATTTAATATGTAACATTTTATTTATATTTTCGTAATTTTTTAAATGTTGTCAAAGCAATAGTGCTACGTTGTGTATGTCCTCCCGTCTACTCTTATTATAATGGTGTTAGATCACAACTTTTATTTGTTAGAAATTTGTCGAAAACTATATTATCTCATAAAAAATAGGGTTATCCCATTGAAAACTATAGTCTATAGGTTACCTCGCTTTCTATTTTTATTTTTACTTTTTGTCACTTTTCACCTCCTACCACTACAAGCAATAAATAATCGACAAACCTAATTATCCCATACTTTGATCTTATTAACCACCATTGATTCCCAACGTAAAAGCTCATGTAAAGCCACCATTGACATTCCATCCCTGCCATTTGTAACCACATAAGAGCCTCACAATCTCATTAGAAAATGTCATATTGGTAGGGTAAGAAAACTTTCTATCTTATGAGAGAAAAAGAGAGGGTGTGGTATATAAACTAGACCTTGTTTATTTGTTACACCATAAGATTCAATTTCTCATATCATGCACATGTTTCAATATAAATTTTTTGCTCTTAAAACTAATTTGGATACATATCTCAATATGATTAATAATTCAAAAACAAATTTATCAAAATTAATTTTATCCAATAAACACCTACTTTGTAGTAATAGAACCTAGTTTCAATAAGTTAACTCAGTTTCTAGCAAGATTCCAACAAATTAATAGTTCTAACACTATTGTAATAGAAGCTGATGAGAGGACAAAGGTGACACACAAAAATTAAATTGAAGGACTAAATTTAACAAACAAAAAAAATTAGATACCCAAACTGAAACTCAAAATAAAATTAAAAGGTTAAAATACTAATTTTGTCTATATTTACAAATACTCATACGATGTATACAAAATAATTGCTAGTATTTGTACAAACCTTTCAGAAATTTGACGGAATCAAATATTTTTTTCTACTAAAAGAATAAGGCGGTTATATATCTACCTTTAACTGCGTATGCTGTCTTTCTTATAAAATATAGAAAGAAAGTAAAGCACAACATTTAATATCCACTTGAATCCATTCTTTTAAGCACTCTATAATTGAGTGAGTTTATTAGAAATAAGAAAATTCTGCGAGTTTTATTTCTCGGTTAATAAACTTCACTTATAATTTTATAATTTTATAATTTTTAATAAACTTTACTTAATTAATTAATAATAATAAATATATTAAAAAGAATACATTAAAAAATATATGATAGTTGTATTTAACACTCCTCGTGTCAAAAAATGCGCGCAAGCACACACAAGTTGCAATTTGCAAAGAGTGTCAGCATATCCTTACACAATCAAATAAATATAAACTAGAGAAAACGAGGGACCATAAGATCCAATGATTTTCTCTTGATGACCATTGCACGTTATATCTTCACACTTCATTATTTTTTATCCTCATAAAGCTCAACATAAAATCTTTAGGGAAATTTCAAATTGCATCCTAAACTATAATTGTATAATATTATGTTAAGTGGGATATGAATCATTTACATTTTATTGTTATGCAGTCAAGGATACCCCAGAATTAGTTTTTTTTTTTTATGTAAATCACCTGATGTATTCAAGAGAAAAAATATGGTAATGTTGACTTAATTTACTAAAACAAGTAATTATGATAAGCATCACAAATTAATAACAAGGCATATTCTTGATTTAGTGAGCTACTTCTGAGATATTTTTGAAACAATACACATAAAATAAAGTGTAATCATACTCCTCCCCAGACTCCCTGCTCCCTCTCTTCTCTTTTTAAATTTTTTTATAGAGATATTGTATTCTCTGTGAAACAATTTTATTTGAACCAAATAAAATTATTATAAAATATTATTTATATAAGTATTTAATACGGTCACTTATGTAAAATTTAAATTTAAAATCACTTATTAAATTAAAATAAATTAATGATTAAGCTAATTAATCATGATCTCATAGTTCTCTTTTTAATGATTTTCAAATTGTGCAACTAGATTGAGATTTTTTTTTATCGTAATTCTTAAATCACGAGTAGTAGTCATGGAATATATTCATTTTTTATGTATCGCAAGATAGACTTTGGGGGAATCCCTTTATATTCTTGTTTGCAAGCTATTGTCCATTGGTGTGCCTTGGACTATGCTTCAGTAGAAATATCTTGTTTCCTATATATATATATATATATATATATATATATATATATATATATATATATATAATATTTAAAATCTAATCTAACAATATGTATGACTCTTTTGTTTATTTATTGTTGTATTGTAATTCTAATAGACTGAAGTAATACTTTAAGAATGCACAATTTTTCTCGAGATAAACGCGATACTTTTTATTATACTCGGTTGAAATGTTATTTAATTATTAACTATTAAAATAATTAATATATTTTTAATAGTTATAAAAAATAAAGTATGAAATTAATTATATAACTAATTATTATATTAAGTAACTCTTCATTTCTACTTTCTCGAGTTGGTTTTCTTTTTATTAAAGTCGAGGTAAGATTAGATGGTTCGATATTACTTTATAAAATAATAGTTAAAATAGACTTTGTTATCATCTTTTTTGGATTAAGACCTTACTCAACCTTATAAAATTGACTTGTATGATGAGAATTGTCATCACTTATACACTCTATCTTGGTCATATCACTAGCTAATGTGGAATTTCATACACACTCCTTCACACCAATGACTAGACATCTCAAGTTGAAGTTTATAAAACTACACATTTATAGTAGGTTTGATAACAACCTAATAAGCCCAACAATAATTATTAAAATAGACTATAATACCATTTTACCTTTGGGTTTAAACTTTATTCAACCCTACAAAATCGACTTGTATAGTAAACACACTTTTCTATCTTTTCTACCTCATTATTCGATATGAGAATTCAAACACATTTTTCTCTTGCAGAGGACTAGAAGCATGAAGTTTGCATGATTGAACATTTGCAATGGATGCAATAATTCACCAATAGCGAGTGACTTAATAAGTTCAACAACAATAATATATCATATTATATTTTAGTTTGAGCCTAAGTCAACTCTTTAAAACCAGTTTGTGAGGTTAGAGTTGCTCTTCATTTATATACTATATCTAAATCATCTTACTAGTCGATAGTGTTATGTAGAAGGCAAGAATGTTAAGATCATTGTCGTAGGGTTCATTTTTTTTAATTATTTACTATACGCATAATAAAATGATAGCAATTAACTTCATGATTTTATAAGTAATTTCATTTTAAAAAATTAATTTTATATACACTATGAGTTATGTTTCAACTTTCAAGATTCATCACTTATGTTTTATTCTTGTTGCATTATTTTTACACCTTGTTACATTTATTACTTTAATATTGCAATGACGTGTTTAATTGTGTGATTGAAAAATTAGGATGAACTATGTAACAAATATAACAAATAAATCGTTATTATAGTAACTAGTTAAGATTTGGTTACTTTAAAAAATTTTAAAACTTAACTATTACTTAATTATTTATATGAATTCTAAAATCTTATATTTTAATTTTAATTTTTTTAACTCTCTTATTTTGTATCACCTTTTCTCCTCCTCATGGTATTAATTTAAAGACTGAAGTGAATTATCAAAGTCTCAAAATTTTACATCTCACCTAAGGTTCCAAAATGCCTATACAACGAAAAATGTCCTCATTCCCAATGCTTGTTTGAATAAGTTAATAACTTCCAAAATTCTTAAAAGGTATAAAAGAAAGTGTATTTTTTTTCTTTTCTAATTTGTCCCCCAAACAGACTCTGGCTTCTCAATTTTGGAGAAGCTTTTCCTTTTCTAGTTTGAAGACATTTGATTGTTATTCCCTCTTCAATCTCATCTCCAAACACAACTTCCGAATCGAACAACGAGTTTGCAATAGGCTAGGCAGCATCATTTGCAACTTGTGGTGGTGTTGACTTAGGTCTATATAACATTTTTGCGCATTGGCAAGAGACAACAGAGTGGAATAGGCGAGGAACGGTTAAACAAAGAATGTATAGCCTTAATAATAGGTATGGTGGGTCTTGATTCATACACCAGTACGTGACCATGAAATTATACAAAATTGTGTTGATATCTATTGATGGTACTCATTTGGAGAATGATTATAGAGATTGAAGTTAAAAAAAAAATTGTAAAATTACTAAAAGCCTTTCGCTTCACTTTTTAAGGTACTACTATCTTTAACATTAATTTTAAACTGACTTAAAAGATGAAAATAATTTAAGCCAATATCTACCTTACATTGAAAAATATACACAAGTAACTTTTCAGTGATGTATAAAATTAAATATCATATTGTTGGGATATTTTTGTGCAGGAGATTCCAATATTCTCCACTTTTAGGTAGATGTTCACCATCAAGAGAATCTGGACCTGCCTTTGTGTTTATTGTTTATAGATTGCTAAGTGGGTCACTGCAGAGAGTGCAAGAAAAAGGGAAGGGTACTATGTCCTATTGAGTGAAAGTGGTCTGACCAAAACAAAAGGGACTTGAAGTGGGCATCCTACATTCACATTAATATATTATTTTATTTTCATTTTTTTTATAAAAATTTAAGTGAATTGAATTTTAAGAATTCACCCGAGTTCAAATAAATCTTAAGATTTTGTAAATATTTACAAAAGTATTTACAAATTACTCAATAAAATTTTCATATCAATAACTAACACGAATTTATGTTCTTATAGGATATAAATCAAATTCTTACCAATTGAATCAACGTTGATATAGTATGATAGCGTCTTTATTTTTAAATTTAAAACTTCCCCCCACTTCAAGAGGAAAGGAACCGAAAAGAAGTGAACCTATCGAAGATTCGAATCAACAACAACTAGAATTTTTATAAACCATCATTATTTTCACGGTAATTTTGTAAAGAATCCATAAATTTTGTTTCTAACAAAATGCTACAATGTGTGTGTTCCAGCCAAGAAAGATCTCGACAAACGTAGGGTGAGATAAATGAACAAGTAAATATTTAGACAGAAGAGTGAATGAACACTTGAAATTGAATTAGCAAAATGACGGAACTACATACATTGCCGCCAATGTTGTTATAATCCTATGTGAGCGGCTGTATAGGCTTCTGCAGGTTTTACAAGTGCTGTAATTTTTCAACCACATGCCTTTCACTCAATCTACTAATCTACTAATTACAAACAAAGTTCCCAACTACTAATTCATAACAAGGAAAACCCATCTAATTAGTTTCTTACGTGCTTGATTAATCTTTCAAATTCAATACAAGTTTCTAGTAATCATTTCTTAGATTTTGAGTTTAACCCGTAACTCCACAAACTAGTTAAGCATTGTCTAAGCTTTATATATAAAGGTCATATTTCTGGTCTACGTGAGAGGTTAATCTCCTAAGAGCATATGTCAGAGCGGCTACATCATGCAATTCTTCCCTCAACCTTTTCTATTTAGTCCTCTGTAGGTAGCTTTTTATGAGAAATTGTCAATCAACTCTAATATGCTACAATTAATGTAGGTTAGAAGTAATTATAATTAAGATGACTTTGTAACACATTCTTATGCTCAAGCCTATGAACTTATAGTATAACAATGCAAGTGACGCAACAATATCAAGATAGAATTTGATATTATCTTGAAATTTATGTTAAGAGTTTAATTTATTTCTACAAAATCGATTTGTAAAATAAAAATCGTGAATTATTTAAATTTCATAAAGATTCAATGATCATATTTCTAGTCAACGTAGGATTGTCTAAAATTGTTCGAAGATTAATTATAACTTTGGTTTTCAATCAAGATTTTTAAATAATATAATTAATTTTTATGATATTTAATAAAGACTATTAGGATTTTTTTTAAAGAAGTAAAAAATTTAGTAGTATTCAATTAAGACTTTTTACAACTTACAAAAAGTTTCTCAATGTTCAAAAACATAAAAATTTTAATAAATTATTTTGTAGGATAGATTTCAATGTATTTTGTATGATTTCTAGTAGTAAATTACTCATCCAATAATCTCACCTAGACCTTTGAGACTTTGTTAACTCTCTTATATATAATTATTTGTGATTAAACTACAATGTAAAATTGTTTTACATTGTTTATCCATAGTCTTTTTTTTCTATTAATCATCAATATTTATATTAATCTTCTAGTTTTTTCAATTTACAAAATCATTTATTAATACTTCATAATCACATAGTTCTTATATTTCATTCTCAATAACTAATTTATTCTATCTATCTTATGACATTTGTTTATCTTAGATAAAAATTAATTATTTTTAGTTTTTGAAAAACTTTTTTGGTTGTATCAATTATTATAGACATTGTCAGTAATATTTTATAAGAAATGCATACATTTTAAAAATAATAATCTTTTGATATATTTTAATAAGCTTAATTGTATTTTTATCCATATAATTTTTTATATATTCTAATAAGCATAATTGTATTTTTTTAGACCTTATAGTTTCAATTGTTGAATCTTCAGGCTTTTAAAATTAATAAAATTCAATTTAACATTTAACTTAGACTTAGCCTATTAAAAATGATGTGATGAAATTGAGTTTATAAAAATTGGAAAAATATGTTTAATGTAGAGTTTGTACCCATTACTTGAAAATGTATAAAGATCTTTGGATATTTGGTCATTTTCTATGTTCAATCAAAATATTTAAAGATAATATTCTATTTTATGAGTAATGTATTTGAATTGATTTTATTATATGAACATTTATTTTGTTGTATTTTTTTTTATGTAATTCCATTAATGTGGATTACATTTTTTATTAAACAAAAATTCTTTTAAAAAATATTTACAAATATTTTTAATCTTACTATTTAATTAACATAATAGATATTCATGTGAAATTTATTTTTTTTAATTGATGATGATTATTCTTATATATATTGTATTAATAATTTAAATAAAAGATTCACAATAAGAGAATAATAAAGGAAAGTAAAGAGATGTAATAAAATTCTTGTAAGTTTGAAAGTTTGATAAAAATTCATTGGGTCATTTCAAATATTCTAAATATATAAAGTTCTTTAAAATCTTCTAAGTCTGTGAAAGAAAGATATAAATCCATTAAAATCAATAATATACTATTTTGATTATAAAAGTCTTTTAAAAAAATATTATATGATGCTACATTCATTCATAATCTTTTAAAATGCACAATTTTTTTTTATATTAAAATAATCTTTCAAAATATCATTCCAATATACCTCTTTAATTATAACTTATTTACTCCTATTATAATTTTTATAGAATTATATTGTTTTATTTATTTATTTTTATATTTTAGTGACTAAAATAAGATAACAGTATTGATTTAATAGTTTTTTCTTTGTATTTTACTAACAAAATTAAAATTAAAAACATTTTTTAATAATATTTTAAAATTTTATTTTGTATTTCAATATTTTATTTAAAATTAAAACAACCTTTTCAATAATGTCGTGAAAATTAATAATTTTAATTTTTTGTATTTTACTAAAATAAATGGTTGCATCTATCATATTTTAATCAATAAACGATTTTTTTAATGTCTATATTATATAAATTGTTTAATATTGTATTAAAAAATTATTACAGTAAATTTATTATAGAAGTATAATTATATTTAGTATATTTTTAGTAAAATACAAAAAAATTATTAAGTCAATAATAATGTCTTATTTAACTTATTAAATTATAAAATATATAAAAAATTAAAATTATAAATAAATAATTATTTAATATAGAAATAATTTATAATTATGATATATATTATTAAATATAATATTTTATTATTTATTTAGTAATAATAAATATATGTATATTTTCACCACACATTTAAATAGCTTATAATATACTAAATAAATTAAGTGATCTAATGATCTTTATCTATGTTATTAAAGAATAAGATAGTAAGTTCAAATCCTATCTTAAACACTTTTTTAATTGAAAGTGTCACATCATCTCTTACTAAATTTATTTCATCTATGAAGTTAAAATATTGATGATTAATTAAGAGTTTTCATATTAGATTTGAAATGAGCAATTGAAATTATAGAAAATAAAATCACTCATTTAACAAACTATAAAATTACAATTAAATCATTTTAATATTTTAATTGGAATGTTAATTTTTTATTTTAACTCTTCTTTCAATAATTTTAATTCTTAAAATAAATGAACACCATTTGGTTTATAATATTTCAAGATTAATACAACTTTTCAATTATCCTCATCTAAAGTTTTAAATTTTATATACTAAAAAAAATTAATTTTACATTATAATTTTGAAGTGTTATACTTAATATGAGAAGTGTTTTGTTGCAATAATTTTGAAGTAGAAAAGTTAAATTTAAACAATATAAGAAATTGATTTATTGAACATGTATTTAAACATATGAGTACTTTTTGTTGCTTTCCAAATAGAAATATTATATTTTGTAATGGGTGTGTATCGAGTTCCATTGCCATAATAATCATTATTTTTTTCACCTACTTTTTACTATCTCAATTATATGCAAAGAACTTTACATAGTCGTTGGTTTCAAATATAAATATATGTCAATTAATTTTATTATATTTAATAAAATTATTTTTAAAATATTTTTGAGGTCTGGTTTTCAATAAATATTTTTTATTTTATTATAATTTTAATGAATTTGTGAACCATGTTTATTATAACATCTTAAAATTTATTTAATTATTTTTAGAAATAAATTTTATTATTATTATTATCAATTTTATTTTAATTATTAATTGCTGCAGAAAATTATTTTATTAAATAATTATATTTTGAAACTGAAATGTTATTATTATTATTATTATTATTCTTAATGATGACAGAAAATTAATTTAGTACTTAAATATTTACATTTAGTTTTATTTTAATAGAGAAGTTAATGATTTTATAAACTGATGATGCATTAATCTGAATTATTTTTATTTATTAATTTAATTAATTGAATTAATAGAGGCTGACGGGTGGGGTCAGGGTTGACCCGACCTGGGTAGAAAATTATACAAGGGATAATCAGTTTATCGCAATTTGTGTTTTGCGCGTCAGACGGCTAGACCTAGAGGAGAGAGAATGCAGATCTACAAGGAGGAGGGGTTAGGGTGTTCATATCGTCCTAGAATTGTATCAAATCATCACTGTTCTTCGCATCTAAGGTACACAGAAGATGAGTTCGACCATATGTGAATGCGGGAGTGTACGGGTAGTGAGGGCAATCCCTAAGTCCCTGTAGGATCTAAATTCTCAAATTTGTTTGGTTATTATGTTCTACGAACACTTTAATCGGTAGAAAACATTTGTCAATGTATTTTGTGGTTTTGGTTGATTTAATTGATAAGCTAACTAGTTGCATTTTGTGAAAGGTGTTAATCTATAATCATATATGGAGGAGATATAATTATTGAAGTATGAAAATATGTGATTATTCGGTATGTATCGTTTTCTATCATGCGATTATGAATTGTAAATGTATGTGATGTTGCCATGATTGATTGAAGAATATTAGCTACGTGTTCTTATAAATAATTTATGATAATGATGGCTAAATTACTATGATTTTGATATGATCATGGACTTTGTGAATAATGTATGAATAATGAGAATGAGAATGAGAATGGGAATGTGGATGAGAATGCATTGATTATAGACATGAGATGCATGAGAAGCCAGACGTGGTTATAATACCCTGACCATATGTGGTGTTTAACAGGGGACCTTGGCCAAAAGTGATGTTTAACAGGGTGGACTAATGGTAGGGGACATTCATATGCATGGGTCATAGGTAGTGTTTAACCATGCTACACGCTAGCCATAGGTGATATTTAACGGTTGTGTAGAATGTCTTCGCACGGGTCATAGGTGGTGTTTAACTTTGTGACACACCGGCCATAAGTGGTGTTTAACGATGTGGCAATCACTAGCAATAACTAAGGGAATTGAGGAGGTTCGCCCATGGTGTGGAGTTCTGAATCGAGACTCTTAGGTATGGTGATTGGCATATGCGTTGTGTAAGCATGTGCATGTTGTAAATATAAATATGAATGGAATGTGATGGAACTTGTGATTGATATGAGTATTTATGAGTTGTTAGTAATTAAGTACGGTAATGGTTGGGATTTGGGGTACTATCTGCATTTATATATGATTGAATGTTATTTCTCACTTGTGATTTTCTTTTAGGTAATATCGAGGACATTCATGTTGCCGAGTTTTGAAGGGGCGGAATCTTGCTCTTATTAGTATTTTGGAATTTAGAATAGTTGTTCTATGTCTTTTGTTGTTTGAAGAACTTATTTTGAAGATGATAATAACTTTATTTTTCAATTATAATATTTAGATTTAAAATCATCTCGAAAACTTTGTACCTACTTGTTTAATGACCATGTGCACCTTTTATCCTTAATATGAATTGTGTTTCTTTGGTTTTAACTATTACCTTATCTTCTTTTTTATTTAGATTATTATTTTAATCTAAGTATTCCGGGTAGAAGGGTGTCACATTTATTATTAAATAATATTGATATTCTTAAATATGATGTTTAACTAAATTTCTTAATTAGCCTAAATCAATTACTTATATTTGAGACAAAAAAAACAATACAAAATATTTAATTATTATATGCATTAATAATTACATTTTCAAATGAAATTTAAAATTAAAAAATGTCTTCATGAATTACTATCTACACTACCCTGCTTTTACCTTCTGATATAACTCCAAAAAACTATATTTTCCTAAAAACATGTCAAATATGACTGTAGAAAAACAAAAGGTTAAAACTTGAGATGTTTCAAGATTCCATATGATATA
Source organism: Mucuna pruriens (assembly GCA_025330945.1). Classification (NCBI taxonomy): domain Eukaryota; kingdom Viridiplantae; phylum Streptophyta; class Magnoliopsida; order Fabales; family Fabaceae; genus Mucuna; species Mucuna pruriens. The sequence continues at coordinate 1,668,324 of JAENHJ010000305.1, forward strand.
GCCCCACAAAAAATATTGGGTTACTAATAGGTGAGTTAATGACTTTGTAGTTATTAACCGATTTGACAAAAGGTCACACTTCCATATGAATCAAATGGATAACAAGGATATATTTTCATTGGTGCATAAATAACTTGGTTCTAGGAAAACTTATTTTTATGTTGACCTGAAAGCAAATAAATACTCAATTTAAGGATTTTTGTCAACATTAATATTACAAAACTGCTAGTTCAGATACACAGCTTATTTAGCAGTGAATTAAACATCATGTTTGTCGTTGACCTAAAAACAATAATATATATATATATAATATAATATAATATAGGTAATTATGTCTGTCTAACTTTAAAAAGTGAAGGTTAACAATTAAATTTCATAGCTCTGCAATATAAAAACTAATGTTAATTTACAATGTGGAAGCTAACACTAATTATTTTTTAATTAAGATAAAAAATCACATTGTAAATATGTGATGAAAATTGTAAGTTTCAACCAGACTAGATTTAAGACTGGATCAAAGCGAAAAAGTATAACTCTTAAAACTAATCAGATGGGCCGAGCAAAGCCAGGTGCCAACAAATATTACACCCAATAAGTTTTGCTGCAAGGTAAAATTGTCTTCATGAAAAACGTTAGATTTTTTTTTTTAAGGTTAAATACAACTTTAATCCTTATATATATATATATATAAATTTTAATTTGATTGTTATGTATAAAAATTTATAATTTAGTTTTCATATATATGAATGTTACTGGTTTAGTTTATACTATTATAACATCATTTCTAACGATTTTAAGTTGACGATTAACCTCGTTATATCTCAAGTTAAAAATCCATAAAAAATTAATAATCAACATACATGGGCATGACGAGGACTAAACAATTAATATTTACACGTACGTGGATTAATTTAATAATTTTTATATATAAAAATTAAATTAAAAATTTGTAATATGTATTATGCCTAAATTATATATTTAATATTTTTTATTAAATTTTTAATACACTTTTATTGACTATAATTTATTATAATTACAAAATCTTATACGTCTCATTTTTTAATGACTCTCACTTATGTTTTTATAATTGTTAATAAATTTTAATTAATAGTAAATAATGTATTTAAAATATATTAATAGTATTCATTTTGTTGTATTTATTAATTTTTTATGAAGAGACTATTACATATTATGATGAATGATATTATTAATTTTTATAATAATTACCTTAAAGATTTATTTTGAGAATGATTTTTTATTAGTGTAAACTTTTTTATATTAATAATGTCTAGTAATTAAATTCATTTCTTGTTGATTTGGAATGAAATTTTGGGTGTTCATTTTTCTGAAATGGTTTATGGGGTAAAAAGTTTGATTTTCAAATTTATATGTATAAAAATAATATATGTTAAAAAATTTATCTTTTAAATAGATCATGAAGGAACTTCAGCTAAAAAATACTATGAGTTTACCAAAAAAAAAAAAAATCTAGAAAAACTATAGGACTAAAATCATTTATTTGATCATCTATAAAGACAAAAAAAAAATGCTAAAGTTATTTTAATATTTTAATTGGAGTGCTAACTTTTTATTTTAACGCTTCTTTGAATATTTTTAACTATAAAATAAATAAACACCCTAAACATTATATTATTTACTAAATATTAAACATATTTCAATATTAATAAATTTTTTAGATTCAAATAGAAAAAATGGTTTCATATTATAAAAATGTTCATATCTCAATACAAGAAAGTAATTGGTCGTATTATCTGCATTGCCCTGCTATTACCTACTGTTATAATTCAACTCACTATAATCACCTCAAAAAAAACATGTTAAATATGATTTTACAGAAACAAAAGGTTAAAACTTGAAATATTTCAAGATTTCATCTCATATAGCCCCACAGAAAATATTGGGTTGCTAAGCGGTGAGTAAATGGCTTTGTAGTTGTTAGGCTGATTCGACATAAAAGATCACACTTCGAATTGAATCAATTGGATAAGTTGGAATTTTTTTCTTTGGTTCATGGATAACTTGGTTCTAGGAGATCATTTTTTAAATTCACCTGCAAGAAAATAAATACTCAATTTAAAGATCTTTGTCGAGATTAATCTTACAAAACTGCTAGCTCAGATAGACAGCCTATTCAGCAGTGTTACTTAAACATCACGTCTGTTGTGGACCTAAAACACATTCATAGATACATTCTTAATTTCATCTATGAATGCATTCTTAATTTTCCTCTTACATATGCGCATTTGCGTGCATGTTATAATTGAAGATTCTATATCATTGAATTGCAATTTTAATAATTTATTTATTTTCATCAATTAATATTTATATTAATATTGACATTTTCAATTAGCCCTAAGACAGCGATTGCCTCTTTATCTACACTACCTTGTTTTTACCTATTGTTACAACTCAAGTGACTATTTTCACCTCAAACACAAGTTGAATATGGTTGTACAAAACCATAGGATTAAAACTTGAGATATTTCAAGATTCCATCTGATATAGCCCCACAAAAAACATTGGGTTATTAAGCGGTGAGTTAATGAGTTTGTAGTTATTAGGCCGATTCGGCATAAAAGGTTACACTATGAACTGAAACAACTGGATAACTTGGAACCTGTTTCATTGGTTCGTGGATAACTTGGTTCAAGGAACACATATTTTTAGGTTCACCTGCAAGCAAATAAATACCCAATTTACAGACATTTTTTTGTCGAGATTAATCTTACCAAACTGCAACATCAGATGCACAGCTAATTTAGCCGTGTTATTAAACATCAACTCTGTTGTGGACCTAAAAAACATTAATAAGTAAAGTATCTAGCAAAATACAAAAGGGAAGGCTAACGATAAAATATCGTGGCACTGCAATATATAGCTTCCGTGTCTTTAGTGAAATATTTTGTTGTTGATTAATTGATTTGAGAAAAAAATTGCTAAATGTTAGTCACGGAGTGTTCTTTTATAAATTACTTGATTGAAGGTTCAATTTGTTACTAAAGTAAAAATAAATTTGTTTTTGTTATGTTTCAAAATGATTTTAAGTCATATTGTCACTAAACCTTTATTTTCAATCAATTATGTGTACATAATTATTTAACTTCTTTAACCAGAAATATATTTTAACTACTGTTACTGATAAATAATAATAATAACAAAAATGTATTAAATTTTTATTTATTATATATACACACATGTAAAGTTCTTTTTCTTTGTTTTATATACATTACCAAGCTAATCACTTAATTTTACCTAAATATTTTTAATTCAATCATTTAATTTATTAAATTTCAATTTTTAAATCTTAATTTGTATATTTTGTTAAGATCAAGTATAAGAAAAATAATAATTTTATACTACTTAAAAAAATTAGTTAACATCATTTAATTTTATTATTTTTATTTAAAAATATATTTTAAATTTTTTTTATTAAATTTTTTTTTATTAAAACTTGATATCAAGAATAAAAAAACATTAAATAAAAAACATTAAAAATAGAATCTTCAATAAATTAAAAATATTTTTGAGATAATTTTTAAATAGAATAAAATTAATTAAAATTTATTTATATTTAACACTAACGTGCATGGTTATTTTTCCTTATAATTAATAAGTATTTAACTTTCAACGAGTTATTTAATTAGCATGTTGTGTACACTCTTTTTAGTTTACTTATACCTTTTAATGTGTACTAAATATTTAATTTTACGATTGTGAACAATTTTTTTTAAAACATGTTTTATTATATCATACATCTTTTATAAGTAGACTTATAATTCTAAAAAAATGGTGGATTTTCATTTAAGGATCTCAAGTACTTTAAGTATGTTCATATGGGCTTAGTTTCAAGCATAAAATGAATACAAGGTTTACGTTGTTTAAGAGATTAATTTTGCACGAAATAATAAGTGAAAGGGTATTCTAGAAATTAAAAAGACTAAAGGTGTTTTTCTAACCTAAAGGCCAAGTAAAAAATTTTACTTTGGTATATAATTGTCTCTCACTCAATTCATGTCCTCTATAAAATCTTTAATTTTTGTCAAAATGAGAAACAAGAATAATATATAAACTATATACAATAAAGTAAATCTACTTTTCATTTCCTAATTTTATTATCTACTTCTTTTCATTTCCTAATTTCCAATTGGATATGAAAAAGTGAACATTTTATTTATTATATGCATTCTTATTAAATAATGTGACATCTGTTTTTCAAATAAATTAAAAAAAAAACATGAGTCATCAATTTTTTAAATTGTGATAACCAATCATTGAAAATAGTGTAAATATTTCTAGAGATACATCAAAATTTATTTTTTTATGTTAAAAATGAAATCCTTGTGAGCTTCACCCACAAATTTACAAAGTTAGAAAATTATTTTCTTTTTAAAAAGTGGTTTTCTGATATTTTTCATTTGGGCCGATTTGTTTAGAACAATTTTTGTTTTTTTTCTATAACGGTTGCATTGAGTTGAAATCCATTGAAGCCCATGAGCTATGTCAGTAAGAAGACACATGAGCATTCGAAGTGTGAATTAGCAAATTTATTTGGTAAGAAAAATCAGGGCCTATTTTGATGGAAATTAAATATTTAAAATAAAACAACATTCAGAATTTGATCAATTTGGTGAGATTCCTACTTATGTACTACTTTTATTTTATAAAATCGCACTTATCTAAAAGATAATTTTAATTTATAAAAAATTAGATAATTATTTATTAAAACCTAAAAAAAAACAGCCTGCATGCGTGATGCAGCATAAAGCTGGTGCACTGTAGCGCATTATCTTAGATATCATAATCTCGGAGAGAACATGCTAACGGTGCACTACAACATTATGGTGCACTATAGCATGAGATTTTTTTTTTCGTTGAATCACTGCAACATGCGATTGTGCACCTCAGACCTCAGAACTCAGAACTCAGTACGAACTACCTGATGCGGCTCCTTTGTTTGTGGTCTATTTTCATTTTGGCTTATTTTAGTTATATCATTTTTAATTAAAAGTCATCGTTTAAATAGTTTAATAATTATATACTAATAATATAAAATAATTTTATATTTTAATAAATAAAAATTACTATTAATATAACTTTTAAATTAAAGAATGCATTTATAATGTATGGTACATATCTATAATTATATAACAATATAGAATTATTTTATTTTATATTATGATTGCATTACCTATTTTTTTAATTGAAGAGAGATTCTAATAAAAAATTTTATTTCAACAAAATCCAACACATTATACTGAGAGAATAGTATCTTTCCCCAGATGTATCTATTTATTAGAAAAAGAAATAACTTGGTTGATAGCTTGAGAACTATTATTATTCTTGAGAGTTTTTGTTAATTAGATTAATTTTATTAAGTCTTCTTAGAAACTTAGATTATTTAGAGTTTTTCTAGAGTCTATCGTCTAATATGGTTGGTCATAATGTCTTTTTAAACTCATTCTAACTTTTTTTGAGAATAATTTTGGTAGTCTTGCTATAAATTTTTCTTTCCAGAAGTTGGCAAAGTTATCTTCTCTTAATGTTACCTTTGATAGGAAAAATATCCTTATATCATCTATAATCTGACGTGGTTGGGCAATATAGGTTAATTAGTTGGTTTGCAGCTCTATTCTTAAATACGTTAGGATCCCCTATAAAATTTTGAATAATTGTGTAGATAAGGGTTGAAACAACATCTTCCTGATTGGTTTCATTCTTGACGCTATTCAATATGATTAACCTATCATTTTCTGTATAAAAATTATCCCACTAATCCTTTAGTTGGCCAATAAATCCTTGTAAAATGTCTAATGTGGCTGACTTGTCCGAACAACCTTTGGTTTTATGCGCTATTGTTGCCATTGTCATTAGGCATGTTAGATCTAATATAGCTTGTTCACTCATACCATCTAAATTCCATTCAGAAATTTTGTTTTCTGAAAAGGAATTTTGAACTAGGTCTCCTCTTTCTTCATATTGGACATCTACTAAGGATGATTTTGGGTAATAATTTCCAAGCTTTGGATAAACTTTTAATTTATTAATTTCTATAGTATTGACAGAAGGTCTATCCATTCCTAATTTTTCTAATCTTTGTCTAATTTCTTCTATCTTTAAATCAGTATTGTTATTTAATCTTATAGCCTCTAATTCTTTTTGTGGAACATTTATTAGTTTATATATGGTTTTATTGGAGGTTTACCCTTAGTAGATGTTGAACTACTAGAATTTTCTATTTGGTTTAGGGTTTCAATCCTTCCTAATTGTTTTGCCATCACTTCTAATACAATATTTGAGTAATGCATTTGTCAATGTAATTTCTTAATATCTGACTTTTTTACATACTTATCTAGATCTTTTTTAATATCTTTATTTGGACTAGCTTCTATTTCTAAATTTGCTAGTTCTATTTTTATCCCTTGTTGAGGTGGATATTTTTCCTTTATAACCTTATTGTCTAATGTTCTCCAATTGTTATCTACTCTTCCTATTGTACTAATTTGTTTATCAAAAGGACAAGCTATTATATTCTTTCTACAATATTTAGAAAATCAATAAAAAAATATACATTAATTTCTTTCCTATTCATATAAGCATAATACATCTCTTTAAAATTTTCAATTTGTTCCTTATTAAACGTCGTAAAATATCAATCCCTTTGTTCTTTATTATATTCTGCATTAAAGTCTTTCCTAATTCATTTCTTGTCTATTTCAAAAAGGGTTTCTTGGGTTAAAGTGTTTAGTACTTGTGAAGCTGTAGGCAAATATTGTTTTGATTCTGATTTCTCAAAATATACAGGTCTTGCTACTTTTGAATTATTGGTATCTATTCCTCTTAGTCTAAATTTATTGTGGCACTATCTACTGAGTGTCTTGCAAGTTGTCGTCTAAAGATCACATGTGGTTCATTAATCTTTAACGAAGTGGATCTGTTCATTCTTAACCTAATATTAGAACCTTCTTGCATTGTATCTCTTATTTGAGTATTGTAAACTTTTGGTTCACTCACTACTTCTAATAACCAATCTTCTAGAATTTTGCTAATAACCTCACTTTGACTCAATCTCTTTGGTACTTGTATTAAGGATTTTCTAAGATTTGCTTCAACTAATATAGTTTCTTCTTTCGAAGAAGATCTCAATGCTTTAAAATTATAATTATTTTTTGTAACTTTATAATAAATTCTAAAAATTATTTGTATTGGGCTAGACAACTCATCTACTATATCATCTGGAAGTTTTACATCCAATTTTATTGCATTACTTGTTTTGTTATTTTTCAAATCCATCAAGAAGTTAGGATAGCAATTGAAAAAGGTAAGGTCATCATGAAGATTGCTTTCTAATATTGCAATTATTGAGTCATTAAATCTTTTAAGTTTTATATCTCTTGGTATCATTAATATTGGACTATTTATTCCTAATCGATAATTAGGTTTTGCAATCACTTGTATTTATCCTAGATGGATAAAATTATATCTTTCTTTTATATGTTGATCTAAAATTTCTTGTTTTAATAAATTAGTAGTTTGGTTATTTTTTGTGCCTAGGTAACTATATTCTATTACATGTATTTCATCTTGACTTATTGACCATATTCTATATTGTTTATATACTTTACTCTTTTTGACTACAGATATTGACCAATTATGTAATGTATCTTCTATTTTAGCTATAAGTAATTCTCTGTATTTGTTGTAGCTAGAGGATTCTTGTTGATATTGAGGGTTTCTTATTACTACTTGTTTGTTTTTATTTCTTAGACTCATATCACTAAATGTTCTTAAAAAGTTAGACATCTTAAGTTTTTGTCTAGTTTCCATGCTTTATGACCACCTCCTATCCACTCTAGCTTACCAATAGTCTCACTACCTTACCTTGAGTTTTACTTCCGAGACCACTAGACAAAGGAAGCTGACCAACGTAGGCACACCTTTTAGTGTTACACAACGAACTTATTAGCAACAAGTCTTTTTAATTTTATCCTTTCTTCTCTCAAGGCTTTCCTAACCTAATAATGATAGAATATTGGGTTCATGGTAACTATTCCCCCACCAATAAAAATCAAAATCAAAACACTGGGCTCTCATACCAGTTATGGTATCAGAACTAGGGTTTTAAAACCAATTATGGTACCATAATTAGGGTTTTGAAATTCTTACAAACAGATGAATATGATAAAGTTAGAATATAACTTATAGAAAACACCAGAATATGATAAATACAAAATATGAATAATCTTGTACAAACAAAACTAAAGAATTAGGGTTTTGAAGAAAAGGATTGAGAAATGCTTACAAACAGAAGATGTTGATGAGCTTTAGGAGAAATAGAGAATATGATTTTCAAAATAGAGAGAGATATTAGTGAAGTTTTCGGAGATGCCTCTCAACTAAGGAAGCCCTCCTTTTATACTCTCAGTCTAGCAAGTTATATTATTGATGTACTGTTCTTTTAGCCAATCAAAGGCTTTCATGGAAAAAATAAAATACATTATAGGAATCTAAATATCTGAATAAAATCTCGGGGAATCCTACTTTTACTTGTCTTGTTTTTCCTTAATCTAGTTTCACGGGTCTATCTTGGGAGTCTATCTTGGGAGTCTTTCTTTTCTTGTCTTGTTCCTCTTAGTGGGTGTTGATGGACAGGTATCTTCACAGGTCTTGTAAAGTGAGGAATCCAAGTTAAACTTAATCAAACATGTCTCCATTACACAAGTAGGTGTTGGATTCACTAGACTCAGCATTAGAATGGTTTGTATTATCACTATCCGGGATATATCTTGCTTTCAAAAGTGTTGCTTTAAATTCTTCCGTTGAAGTTGCTGAGGCTAATTCAACCATAATCTTTTGCTTCTTTAATAAGAATGATGCTTCCTTTTCTTCTTTTTGCTTCTTCAAAGGACTAGTGTTTTATTGACTAATACTCTTTGAATTATTCTTTACCCATTCATCTATCTTACTTTTGCTGATAAGATTGTTGTTGAACTTGTTTCCACTAGTTAACCTTTGTTTGGGGGTCTTGATGTCAACAGTTTCATATTGTTGTATGGTAATGTATTCTCACGCCATTGTCCAGGTTATAGCTTGTGAAGCTACAAAGGATATTAGACGATAACCTGGGACAAATTGTGACTTTTCACCAAAATAATTATAAGCTTCATTTATCTCTAATGGAAATATTGTAGATACTGGTCCAAAGTCTATGCTACCATACATCTAAACCAGATAAACCAAGAATGGGTCCCTGGAGTTAAACATAGAATATGGTACCAAACATCCATATAATCATAATAAGTGTAATGCTTAGGTAAAAATGATCGGAAGAAGGATTTTTGTTGAAACAAGAGTTGGTTCCAGTCTTGATGAGATAATATATTTAATATTTTTATTTTAGAGAACTGAATGTTCCCTTATTTGTCTTGGGTATGGAATATTTCTATGGAGTCTGTATCCACTAATATAAACTCATAAAAGGTTCGGGTTTTATGTAGGTGTGTAGGAAGGTAATGGAAGTCTGGTGGAAATAGTGTTATGGCTACATGTATTGGATTGGCTTGTGCTTGGTCCTTTTCAAGGACTATTACCAGATGTAATTCATCCTTTTTAGGTATTGGTCTTCATAAGGGTTTTGGTAATTAACTAGTTTACTGGGTCTAATAATTACATTATGGTATTGAAGAGAGGTAAACCTGGTTGAGGTTTTGGCTAATGGATTAAGGGATGTACAGGTGTGGTTGTAGTATATTTTTTTGTAGTGGAATTTTTAACAATATTGGCAAGAGTGTTAAGCCTTGGCCTTATTGTAGTATTTGGGCTGTAAATATATTGAGAAGATGAACCAAATATCTGAGAGACCACTTCGTGACCATATTGTAATGAAATTTTAACTGTATTGACTGATCCTACTTAGGAACCTATTGAGTCTCTTTCTTTACTAATTTTAGATAGTCCTAGTGGGGGACCATATTGGTCTTTACGTGTAGGCTTAATAGCCTTTTTACTCATTTGAAATCCTGTAAAAATTCTCTAGTTAGAAAATCTGGTAGATAATTCTTTTCTCTTTTTATGTTTTATCTCAAAATCAAAACAAGACAATAATGCTTGACATCTGGTAAAAATATGTTTTGAGACTAAATTTTGAACATCTTTTGTAAAAACACTGGGTGCAGCAGCTTTATAATTAGTACGAATTAAAATTTTTTTGTTGAAAATATTATTTTGAAATTTTTGTATATTAAAATTCAAGGATTTAGTCTACAAATTAACCATATCAATAGTAATAACAAATAAGGTAGAGAATGACAAAAATTTCCTACAAATGGATTTAATATTATCTACTTTAAGTATAAAGTAAGACAATTATAAACTAAATATATCTTAAATAAGTCTTTTTTTTTGGAATTATCAATATATATTATCATTAATGATTGATGTTTAATAATTATTATAAGTTCATAAATTAATTATGAAAAAGGAAGAATGAGGGATAGTAATAATTTTAACCTTTTAAAATGATAATCACTATAAGAAAACATTAATTTCATAAAATAATTTTAATGAAAAAAATTTATGATGAGAAGACATTCAATGAGAACATAAAAATGCTAAAAACCTGTACCAAGAGACGCTTAATGAGAGCATTAAAAAATGCTAAAATTCTAGTGTGGCTAAAAGAAAAAAAATAGTTAAAATATTGAGTAATTCAAGAATTCACAGATTAAAAATTATACTATTCATATTTTTAAATATAAGCATAAAAAATATATATATTAACATAAAATATAAATAAATTTTTACTAATTTTATCCTATTTAATAAATATAAACTATCACATTTCAAATATGTAATCAAACATATTGTAAAGTTTGAATCCAAGAACTAAACCTAATTCCTTAGCCTTATTCATCATGCCAAAAAAAACATACTTATTCAAGGCTGGATCAAAGCTGAATCAAAGCTAAAAAGTCCAACTCTTAAAATTAATCGAATGGGCCGAGTAAAGCCAGGAACCAGCCTTTATTAGACCCACTAAGTTTTGCACTAAGCTTTATGCAAGTTAAAATTTTCTTCATAAAAAACATTGGCAATATTTTTTAATATTTTTATTATCTAAACATCTAACAAATTCTTACTTAAGTCGATGTCAAACACATTTTTAATCTTGGTCCAAAATTTTATAGATTTTATTTATTTATTTAATGAATCTCTAATGTCCTACTAAATAGTATTGACTCACTCAATTTTTCACAAATACTTCTTCAGTTGCGATTTAATATTTAAATAGAAGTTAAATTGTAAATTTTAATTAAAAATATAAATATCGATCTACTTATATTATAATTTGTTATATTACATATTTTTATTATTTTGATAGTGTGTTATAAAAAAAATAAAAGAGAAGAAAAAAAAAGCTATATTCTAGAAAATAAAGTGTCATAGCATCAGCTTGCATTGCCATATGTAAAGAGTCATGATGATGAACTCCAAAAAAAATTGTGCATATTCTGCCCATGAATTGCACACCAGCACCAACTCTGACCACAAACCCATCATACAACTCTTGTAAAGCTTTAAAAATGGACCTCCAAATAAATATAAGACTTGGCCTGCATGATGAAACACTCTTCTCCTATTTGACAAAATCCACGCCCATAATTTATTTTTTTTCCCTCATTTATATCCCAAATCAAATTACCAAGCAGGGATATATATATTAACACCTCTAGCCATAAACCATGAACAGATTTTTTTTTCCCAGCTGACCAAATTTATGCCTTTATTATCATTTCCCTTCCACACAAACTCGCCAATTGTTTTATCAATTTGAGAGCAAACATATATTTATGTTAAAGATTATCTGAATGCTTTAAAATTTTTAATTCTATTTTATACTTTATTTAATTCTGTTTTTAAACTCTTATACTAATATAAATTAAAATATCATAATAATTAAATAAATTATAATATTTTATTATGTCTGTAATGACATATATTTAATTTTTATGAATACAAATTCTCTTTTATAATTCAATTTTTTATTATACATTAATTTATATTAACTTCATATATTTTATTGTAGGTATACCGTGTCTTGTAATGTTCAAAATTTGTCATAGTTTAGTCAGTGTCATATGGTATATGGGTCCTCTATTATTGATATCTTTTGAGTAAAAATTAATCTATTTTTCACATATTTGTAAACATTTTTTTGAGGAAGAGGTAAAAACACTTTTTTTTTAATACACTTCTTTCAAAATATTTTTTATAGACTAAAATTTATTAAAAATTATAAAATTATAAGACATATTAAATTAATATAAAATTTTGTAATTTTTAATATATCTTAATTAACCAGAGTTAGTATTAAAAGAATGTGTTGACTATGTGTTAGGTAGATCCATGCACAAAATGATTAGTTGGGTGGGTCACCTACCGTAGTGCAGTGCCACTACTATGAAAGGGTTTTGCATGTTGTCATGGATGTGGATTGTTAAATGCCTCATCCCTTTTACATCATTTTCACTTGGATCGTTAAAAAGTACAGACCATCAATTTAGAAACAAAAAATATTTATATATGCTTAATTTATATAACCACATAAAATCCATAGTTGTAATTTCAAAATTAACTGTGAAAGATAATATATATATATATATATAAATGAATGAGAGATTAAGTTATTGAAGGTTGTATTTATTTCAAAGCATAAAAAAAAAATTGAAAAGTGATATAGGAATATCACATTCTCAAATTTAATATAAGTTTTGAATAAATATTTTTAAGAGACTGATTGATTTCTAGGAATATAAATGGTTAATATTTGCTTTTTATATCTACAATGAAAGGTAGATATCTTGTATTCCTATAAGAATAAAAATTGTTTTTTTTACAATAACTACTTATTTCTACCTCATTCTTCTATTTCTTTCACTTTATTTTTTTAATTAAATGTTTTTTTTTTCTAAAATTACTTGGGGCCAACCAAAAAAGTTCATGAGAATGGGAATATAATTCTAGGAATTCATATTATACCTTGAAACAAATGGAAGATATTTTCTACAATAATTACTTATCTTCATTTTATTCTTTTATTTCTTTTACTTTATTTTTTATTTTTTTTCTAAAATTACTATGGACCCACCAAATATGTTCACAGGAATAATATTTCTGTAATTAATACAAAATTATTCTTGAAAATGTGATTGTTAATAATATATATTATACCTTGAAACAAACATTCTATTCTATTAAAAGTAACTTTAAAAAAATCATTAAATTAGAAAAAAAAAATAAGAATTAAGTTTGAAACTAACTTGAAATCCCTCATTTTATATATATATTCTTAAATATTTCAAAACCAATATAATTTACTGCAATTGAGTAAAATATCACAGGAAATGTTTTTAGCAAATTTAAATCCATGGAAAATTTACAGAAAACTGTTGGGTACTGTTCTGGTCATAAGTTACTTCAAGATGACTGTCTAGAGATTACGTCTATGGCTATATTCCTTATTTTTACTTAAATTTATATTTTAAATATTTATAAAAAGCAATATAAATAATTTTTTTTACAAAAAGCAGTAAAAACATAGGTGCTGCCAATCCAACTTTTGTGGACAAAATTGTAAAACATTCTTCACTTCCAGCAAGTTTGGATAAGCGGTGACCAGTGAGATGTTCTGTCATGCATCTCCAAAGCAACTATTAGAGTATTAGTTGCTTTTTACATCCCTTCCATGTGAATTTCATGTAAACGTGGATTAACTATGTCAAAATATAAGATGATTGATTTATTCCAGTGCCCCATACAATTCACCTATCAATGCACCCACTCATGTTCTTTTCAACTATCATTCTTGGAAAATTATGTGAAAAAAAACCTAATAATACAGAAAAGATCAACTATCATTCTTGGGAAAGTTAAGTGAACAAAACCTAATAATACAGAAAACAAGGAAGGTTAGTTACGTTTTCAGTGGAAACAAAGCCGAATATAAGGGCATATAATGTAACCATAAGCTCATATGTATGACTGGTGATTTATAACAATATTCAGTCTCAGAAACCGAGTGTTAAAGAATGGAGACACCACTAGTGATCCAAAAGTTTACATCAGAATCTGACTATTTGCCAGTGAAAAGCTTGAAGGATGTTAAGTTTGTTTTGTGGACAGAGACAGTGAAGATATGGAGAATAGCAATCCCAGTGGCACTGTCCCAACTATTTCAGTTTCTCACAAACTCCTCAACTTCCATCTATGCTGGTCATCTTGGAGATATTCAACTCTCCTCTATCTCTCTTTACCAAGGTGTCGTCAGTTCCATCTATTATTTCTTCCTGGTTAGCACCTCTCTCATTGATCATAAACTTGCTTTTTCTTTTCATTTCATTTCTCAACACAGATAAATTAATGAACTTACCAAATCCAGTAATGAGTAATTTAACTTTATTTATGCTCAATAGACAATTAACATTACCAAGAAAAGTAAATGTATAGTTTGATATTTTTATATATTTTCCCATATGTGGAAATTTTGGTTTTTTTGTCCTTATGAAAGAACAATTATTATTATTATTTTGTCATAGATGATTTTTTTTTTATCTTGTCTAACTGTCATGTACAAAATTGCAGTTTGGTATGTCATCTGCACTGGCAACACTTTGTGGCCAAGCTTTTGGAGCAGGGCAAATTCAATCCACTTGTATTTATGTTCAAAGGTCATGCATTGTACTTACTGCCACTTGTATAATCCTCTTGCCTATTTATGTATATGCCACTCCAATCTTAAAGTTGCTTGGCCAAGATGAAGCGCTAGCTGATCTAGCTGGCACATATTCTATACAAGTGATTCCCAACATGTTTTCCTTTGCTATAGCTTTACCCACCCTGAGATTTCTTCAGGCCCAGAGCAAGGTTAAAGTTATTATGTACATAGCAATTGTGGTTTTGCTCATACAAAATGGGCTGCTTTACATTTTCATACATGTATTTGGTTGGGGTACAACCGGCATAGCCATGGCGACTAATATCGTAGGGTGGGTGTTTGCTGTGGCTTTGGTTGTCTATATCATTGGTTGGTGCAAAGAAGAATGGACTGGATTTTCTTGGATAGCATTTAGGGATTTGTGGGCCTTTGCTAAGTTAAGCTTTACATCATGTGTTATGTTTTGCTTAGAGCAATGGTATATTACATGCATTATGCTCCTTGCTGGTAGACTAGACAATCCTGTTATTGCTGTTGGTTCCTATTCTATTTGGTAAGATCATCAACTTTTACTAATTTGCAGCTGAATTCAGTAAAACTCTTTTTATTTCTTGGTTTCCCTCATATATTTACTTTTGTATTTTTAGCTTCAATGTTCAGGGTTGGGACATCATGGTGCTCCTTGGAATAAGTACAGCCATAAGGTGAGTGACTATAAAATAAACACATGACAACATCAGTCTAAAGTATATGAAATTCTACTGGATTTAATTTATCAGGGAAACTACAATTCGGTGCAATATTATGTCAATATGTGGACTATTATTGATTAAAAAGGAAAGTATACGTAAAGAGGTTGATTATATAATTTTGGACTATTTTAATTTTTTGTAATGAAGTCTTTATATAGTTGTATTTATCTCAATGGTTGTTGACATTAAATATCTAAAGTCATGTTACATCATCACTGTTATTGGAGAGATCATTTAAAAAATATTAAATTTATAAAGATAAAAACCAAAACATTTTTTTTCAAAAATTAAAACTAAAATTAAAAACATATATATTTAAATCTATTATTTGCATGTATTTCTTTTCTTTCTTACACTGAGAATTGGTTTTATACCCTCCAAGTGTTCGTGTCTCCAATGCGCTTGGCATGTCGCATCCAAGAGCAGCCAAATACTCTTTCTGTGTGACATTGTTCCAGTCTCTCCTCCTTGGTATTCTTTTCATGACTGTCATCTTCTTGAGTAAACAAGAGTTTGCCAAAATCTTTACCAACAGTGAGGATATAATACAAGCTGCCGCTGATTTAGCATACCTTCTTGGTGTAACAATGGTTCTCAATAGCGCTTCACAGGTTATGTCAGGTGATTGTTTGCTTTGCCAACTTTAAAAGGTTCATTTTGTAACATATGTACTCCATCTCATGAGTGTTCTATGATTATACATTAATTTAATTTTAATAATTTGTTTCTTTGACATTTCCATAGGTGTGGCCATTGGAAGTGGATGGCAAGTTATGGTTGCTTACATAAACCTGGCCTGTTATTACATTGTTGGACTCCCTATTGGATATTTCCTTGGTTTCAAGCAGCATTTAGGGGTCAAGGTAACAACCTTCTTTTATGGGAAATGTTTATTTTCTTCAATTAATGTCTAAGGCAACCTATATAGAATATTTATCGTGCAATTTGTCTTTATATCTTTAGTATTTTAGAAATGCACTGTGGTTTTATCTCCAACTTATCTATTATGACTTCTCTTTCCTTCAAATTTACACCTAACTGGTTCTGTGGCTTAGGGTCTCTGGGGAGGCACAATGTGCGCCAGTTTTCTTCAGATTTTAGTCCTCTTCTTTATTATTTGGAAGACCAACTGGAACAAAGAGGTATCCAACTAAGATGTTTTCAATAAGCAGTTATTTTTGGGTACCCAATTACAAATTTTTGCTGTGTGTATGCTAATTATATTTTTTTTCCCTTCGAATATGATTACTTAAAATATATATATATATTTGAAAGGTTTAAGTGGTAATTATATTTGTGATTTTGTTACAATTCTTGATATGGTAGAAAATTTTGGTCAACGCTACCATAATTATAATGGCAAAGTGTCCTGCAACTTTGACACTGCGACCGAAATTACGGTTGCAAATGTTCTCAAAACTTTAATTCACTACCCCATTCCAAGTTTGCAGCATTATTGTCCAAATTAGGTGTCTTAAACATTTGTGCTCCCCGAGGAGTAATATTACAACTAGTTTCTTTGAAACTACTTAGTTACTTCTATTTGAACTAATTGAACACTATATATAGTGCCGTATCGTATATGTAAAAATAAATTATTCATTTTTTACCTTCACCAATTCACAACCGTGAGAGCTTTCTCTTTCTCTCCATTTTCTCTCTGCATCGACTTGCACAGTTAATAATCATGCATCATGAAGTGACATGTGATTTTTACTAGAACTTGTATGTATAAGAAAAACAGGACAGATAAGAAAGACAACTCTATCACTTGCTCCTGTTAAAAAATTTTAAAACCATGAAAAATGTGCTTATGGGGTTTATAGTACAATATTTTTTTGATAGGCTAAAAGATTTGCACTAGCTGAAAAGATTTATAGTACAATATCATTAGCTGAAAAGATTTATAGTACAATATAATTAGCTGAAAACATTTTAGTAAATGTTGCTCGTATGTTTGTTGTTTATATAATTCAAAATCTTTTCTGGTGTAAAAAAAACCTTGTAATATGCAATTGAATTCTCATAACCCACTCGAGTGTTTCAATGCAAAAATGTTCGGTAGCGTTTGTCGCCTTTGTTTTTTCAATGCCAAGTGTAACATATGATGAATATGACTGCAGGTGGAGCAAACAGCTCATCGCATGAAAATATGGAGCATTAGCAACCTCCACTCAGATGTCACAGAAAATATTTTTTCTTCTGTTGTAAATTGATTGATGTTTTTAATTTTCAATGAATTTAACATTTTTATTTTAATTTTATCTCTTAATAAATGAGATACTTTTTAATATCATTTTGGAATTTTTATTATTAATTAAAATTTATTAATGTTAAAAATCATTTAATAAAAAATGAAACATATAGCTTTGTGAATTATTATATTATTTAAATAAAAATAGAAGTGTGCTAAAAAAATTAAAAAGTATGTTTGTGTGTGAAAATTCATTTAATTCATAATTTATAATAAATTGTAGATAATAATAATAATAATAAATGTATTGTGGAGACATGTTAAAAAGCATGTTGTTAAATCCATTTATTGGTCGCAGGGGATGATGTTTATGTAAGTGGTGAATTCATAAATGGTCAGGTGTACATCTTGATTTCACCCATACCTATGTAAATCATATATTATAAATCAATAGAAATTGTAAATCAAAAAATTATTTTTTGAAAAATACATAAGATATTCTTTTATAAAGAAAAATATTTAGTTATGAATCTCAAGATTAAAAGTGACCCTAACAAGAAAATATAAATTATGGTTGAAGATTTTATGATGATTAGTAATATGACTAAATTAGAGTATATAAGTAAAAGATAAATCTCATCTTACAAGTCAGTTTTGTGGGTGATGAGTTAAACTCCAATCAGAATTATTAGGGTTTTTTCTATTTACATCTCCCAAATTGTTTGGTACACCTTTTTTTATATAATTTTACCTAAATATTATTTTCTTTCAAATAATTGTGTGTTTTGTTTCTTATTTTTTGAAAATATTTTTTTTTGCTAAAACTCCTCTTTTCCTTCACATATTCTCTTTTGCAAATATTTTTCTCATTGATCTTCCACAATTCTTATCATCATTGTTCTTTAATACATCTTACTAGCATTTTCTTCTTAAGCATTCCTTTTCCGACAAGAAAAAACTTGTGACTTGACCATAGTTAAGGCAAATAATATTCCTTCGTTTACACATGTTAGAATAGATATTAGTTTATGAAAAAAAAATTGTAATAAAATAAAAAAAAACACTAGAATAGATATAATTTTTTGAAAAAGCAATTATGTTATAATACAAATAAGTCATATACAATGAAAATGAAAACGTAAGATTGGGAGTATATTAGAGATAAAGAAATTGTCACAGTTATGAAGGAAAACACATCTCACAATATTTTTCAATGTACAATATTACATATAAGTTTGAAGCATTAAGCACATCATATTGTTAGAAAACACACTTAGTTAAAACATAATAAAGATGAAAAATAAAATCAAAATTTAAAAAGTAACGAAAATGAACGATAAAATTAGGGTTTAAAAAGTAATGAAAATGGAGTGTTAAATTAGGGTTCAAAAAATAATCAAGATGGATGAAAAAAAATAGTTTTTAATATTTTATACAAAAGATATTTTTGACAATAACAAATTGACTTAAATATGTTTTAATTCCATTAAATTTTAGGTTATTTTTTTTTTAAATTTGGTTATGCAAATAAATATTTTTTATTTTTATTCCCTCAATTAAAGCTTTTCCCTCAAATGTTGTTCACAACGTCGAAAAAACCTTTAACACAATTTATGTCGAGAACTAAAACCAACAATTTATGAAATTGGAAGACTAAAAAATGAAAATTTTAATTTGAAGGACAAAGTTCAAAAATGATTTAAATATAATGGACTAAAAACATATTTTAAGTCTAATAAATTATATAAAAAAAGATATATACTTGATAAATTTGTAGGTGTAAATAGCAAAAGTCAATTGTAAAATAGTTTCAAACCCAAGCTAAATGACTGTTGTTGGATTTAGTGGCCCACCTATTATAATATTATTATCGAATCATTCACATATGTTCAGTTCTACAAATTTAATGTTTAAAATGTCTAGTTCTCGGTGATGTATTAAAGATTTCATTGATTAGTGATATGACTAAAACAAAGTATATAAATAAGGGAATAATCTTTACTTTACAAGTCAAATTTGTAGGAATGAATTAAATCTATCGTCAATTTATAATTATTATTATCCAACCAAAATGATAAATAATAAAATATATGACATTTTAAAAAGAAAAACACTTCTGTATTAATTTGTCTTTTCTTTTAAAATAATGATTATTCTTTTTTTTAGTATAAACTTTATTTTATATTTCTACGTTGCCTACTTGTATTTATAATTCCCACCCACTTCTAAACAAAAAAGAAAAAATGTTTGGCAAGTAAATACTATATGTTATGTTGGGAGAAAGAAGTTGAGGAATTAGTTGATTGCTTAGTGTTAACTAGAAAACTAATTGAATTAGTTTGGTAAGATTATTTATTGAACTAACTAATAAATCTAAAATGAAAAAAAACATGTTTATATGATATTTTATATAAATTTTAATTTAATTTTAACAATACAAAATATTTTGAGATATTTATAATTTTTTTTAATTAATTTTAAAATCTTGTAATTTTTATTTATAGATAAATTATTTTAACTATATTTTTATTTTTAATTATTAAATTTTTATATTGTTTATTCAATTTGATTTTATTTATCTGTTAAATATTTTTAATAAATTTTAAAATAAAATAAAATAACATACACTTGATTAAATATCATTATTCATTATATTGATTAGTGTAATAATTAAAATATCTTAAAATATGATATTATTTAAAATAATAGAATAAATAATATAAATATTATAATAGTATAATCTAAAAGATATTAAAAAATAGAAAAATAAAATAAACTTATCATCTATCATTATTAATATCTTGAAATATAATGTTAAAATAATAAAAAAATATTATAAATAATATAATGGTTAAAATAAACATTGGAGTATAAAAATATTAAAAATAATAACAAAAATAAAATAAAATCCTATTGCTAACAAGACGAATAATAGACAAAAAGAATAATTAAACCTACCTTATGTAAAAAAAGGTAAAAATTAATTTAATAAATATTTTAAAGATAAAAAAATAAAATATAAAAAGTTTTTAAAATACTACTTGAAATATCATATAAAAATACCACAAGTTACTACAAAATACTTGTTTAGTAAACATACTTAACAAACTTTTTACCTATTAAAAGTAATTAAAAACTAGTTGAAAGTTGTAGTCAAATATACAAAAAATCACATCAATTTTGCTTTAAAATATGAAAATTAAAACTAGTTACTTTTTATTTAAGAGAGAATAGGTTATACACTATTAATGTAAAATCATCAAATCACAACTCACCATATTGTAAGTATGTTGACTTTTATAACGTGATTTGTTATTAGATTAAACGTAAGATTGTTTTACATTGTCAATTTTAGTTAATGTCGAAAATCATATTCTAAACCATGAGAATACTAAAGAACTCTAACACTCTCACCAAATTTTATGTAATTCTTAATAAATTTTAATTAATAATAAATTTTTTAAAAATATATTAAAATCTCTCTAATATTTCTCTTCAAACGAAGCATACTATAAAGTTTGAACCCAAGAACTATTTCCAATTTCTTTGTCTTGTGGACTATCACAAATTTGTCCTTGAAAGGTACTTCAATGAGTTTAAAAAATGTGATGTCTATAAATTATCTTTAGTCTCATCTCCAAAGTGATGTGGAAACTTAGCATACCTAAACAAACGTCATAGTCAAGGCTAAGAGACAAAAGCTAAGGGGCAAAGTGCCTTGTGCCTTCCTTTTAGTGCCAATGTTATGATCTCAACTTTATTACATTGTTAGGATCATTACAATAAGATATTGTCTACTTTGGCTCTCTTAGTCATTCTAAGAATAATTTTTTATTAATTGAGGGAGTATAATTTTAGAGTTTAATGGTGATGAATGGATAAAGTAAATCATTTTTACATTGTTATTCAACCACAAATCACTATTAATAAGATTTTTAAGGTAATTATTTTAAAAGTTAACAAATTTATCATGGACATTACTTTGTGATTGAATGACAGTGTAAAATTATTTTATACCGTTAGTGCATAATTTATTTTGTCAAGTTTTTAGTTTTGAAAATTGAACTGAATTGATCATTTTAACTTAGAAATTAGTAAATTAGTCTAATGTCTAGTTTAAATAAATCATAGAACTAACTTAGCAAAAAATAGGCCAATTAATTGAAATATCGACAAAAAGAAATACTTAATACAATGTCATTTTTATTTTTTCTTAAAAGAATAATGAAACTACCTATGATATTTGTCATTTTCTTTTTTATTCTAAATGTAAACTTATTATTTTTTTAGTATAGGCAATAAATATTCTCCACTATAAACAGTCATGTTCAAGTCGATAAGACTATTGTAAGTGATAAAACTCATCTTCTTATTATTTAATATATTTGCATATTTAATATTTGAATATGAGATAACTAGTTAAGTTGAAACAATTTTGCGTCAATTGATCCATGTACTTGGAAACATGTAAACTTACTCTTGTTAATGAACATTATTGAAACTTAAACCTAAATATATAATATATTTGACAAGTACTATTATGTGTACTTTGAATATTAAAAAGTAATAAAATAATATTTTTTAGATTTTAGGATTATAAAGTTATGATATTGTATTTTTTAATATGATTATTGTTCTGATCTGCAAAATAGAATACAATTCCAGTAACCTCCCCTCATTCATGGATTTCATAGTCTACATATCTCTCCTCTTTTCTCTTTCCTCTTAGGATTTTGTCCCCTAGCTTATTAAAGTACTATACAACATGACAAAAGGTGTTAGAGACATATCAGATGCAAAACGACATGCTCAGACTCTACTCCTTAACATGTCAGTTACAATTCTCTTTTGCCAGAGAGTGGTACAAGTCCTTATGCCATCTTGCATGTGTCGTCTTCTGATCAGACCGAGATAAAATGAAAGAATCCGGGATGTACTCGGCTGGCCGAGAGGGATCCGATTCTTCAATGGCAGAGAGGACTCGGCCACCAGGAGTGGACTCGGCTGCTAGGAGGGAGTAGACTCGGCTGCGGAGTGGACTCGACTAGCCGGGTGTGGACTCAACTGCCCGAAGGGAGTAGACTCGGTGGGGCAAAGTGGACTCATTGTCCCAGATGCAAGGATTTCGAGTGTCCTGGTAGGGGTTGCCATACCACAGATCCCCAAGATCGAAAGTAGAATGATAAGACTTTGAATCGGATGTTCAGGGATGGGACTTGACAGCCGGGATGGACTTTTGCAAGCCTCATCGATACAATTATATATATATATATATATATATATATATATATATATATATATATATATATATATATATATAATTTTATTAATACTAATTTAATCACTATTTAATTATAATTAAATTAACATCATTGATAATTCATCACAATTAAACTCATGTTTTAAAATTCATTCAAGGAAGTTATCTTTAGTTATGGGTTTATTTACGCAAATTTCTTAGTAAACATTTACAGAAAAATATTTATTTATAAATTAAAATTAATTTATATATAAATTATACAAAACAAACATGGAAATTAGGAAAATTTTGCTTTCTCACAAAAGCGAAAAGTGCCTTAGTCTCTCGAACTCTTTCTCCAAAACTCAATCACCTTATTTTTGGAGGACATTTTCATCCTTCGAGCACACAAACGGTTGGTGGGAGGAGGCAAAGCTGGGCCTACACAATTCCTTCTTCCTCAATTTTTCTTTTAAATAGATAGATATTTTAATATTTTAAAAAGAACAAAAATTAAATCAATTGGTATAACTCTATCCATTCTAAATCGTTAATCAAAATATTTTTAAGTTTTATAGTATCTTAATATATATTATTATTTTTAATATATTTATCACAATAAATTAATTAACTCTAATCAATTAATTAAATAATCTGATTTAATTTAAATGATTGTTGGATTGATTTAACTGTTTATTTTAATCATTTATGAAATTTATTAGAAAATATTTGTATAACTTTTTCTAAAAACAAATAATAATATATATATTAACTTTAATTTTATAATATTTTACTGTAATTATTTAATTATTTTTTTAAATTAAATTAATTTAGTGTTTGATTATGTTTTTTTTTTGCAATAATTATTAAATAAATTACTAATAGGTTAGTAAAAATATATATTTTTTGAATTGAGTTCTTAACATATTTTTGTCCATATTATATAAATAATTTATTTTTATAATTAATAAAAATTATGAAATGTTTTAAAATAGTATTTATGGAAAGACAGAGATTTTCTTTTTTCTAATTTGTGAAATAAAAAATCAAGAATAAAGAAATGAATTTATGCCCATGTTTCTATGTATTAAATAAATCAAATATTTAAAAGTAAAATCTAATTTTAGTGTAAAAAACTTAATCAACAATGATTTTAAAACTAATCACACAAACCTACTCCCAAAAGGTAACAAATTTAATTATATTAAATAAAAAGTTTATGCACAAAATAATATAGCAAAATCAAACAGAAGATTCTCTCTTATAATCTAACTTTTTATTATACATTAATTTATATTAATCCAATAGATTTTATTATAGGTATACCGAATCTTATAATATTCAAAATTTGTCATATTTTAGTGTCAGTGTCATATGGTACGTGTCCTCTTTTTTATTGATGAATGTGTCTGGTCCGGTTTTAAAAAACTGGTATTGATATCTTTTATATAAAAAATTATTTATTTTCCACAACTTAGTATACTTTTTTTTTTCTCGAGAAATGCTAACAACCAAGACGACGGATGTATTTGCTTGGGGGCATTGGGAGGCGTTGCCTCCACTAATATTTTTGTAATTAAAATTTATAATATATTATTTAAGTATTTTTTTAATACAATGAAATATTTTTCTTCTTCTTAGATAAATTTATTTTTCTTTATATAATTTTCAAAGTAGAAATAGCTGTATTCTTTCCTTTTTATATAAAATATTTGAATATATATTTTCTTTTTAACAATATTATTCTTTTATAATTTGTTGTTGTTATTTTTAAGACTATAAATGATTGTATTGTAATCAAATAATTCTATTATTCTTCTATTTATATTGATTTGTTTATAATTGATTTTAGATTAAATTTTTTTATTAACTTTTGTCAGATTAGCAAACTTATTATGAACACTAAAATGAGGGGTTGAAAACTTGAATTTGAGAGACCTCACTACAATTTTTTTTCTTGTTATACTTCTCGGTATATTATTCTTATTTCCTTTCGTCTTTGTTCTTTTACATATTATATGTGAAATTCCTATGTGGTTAAGTTAAAATAATATTTGCTATACTATTTTTTGTTTAAAAAATATTTATCTTTAAAAGAAAATTGTAAAAAAATAGTATAAATTTAATTATAAATTATTTTTGTATATGCTGGAGAGATCTTAATAAATTATTAATGTAATTAATGTTTTATAATATATAACATACATATTTGTTAGACGAGGTATAGTTAACTTCTCCTTTTTTCAAGTCCTGCCTCTATTCTGATTAATAATACATTTTTTTAAAATATTTTTTAATACACTTCTTTATTATTGATCGAAATTTATAAAAATTATAAATTTTGGTGAAGGTTATATTTCGTTTAGAAAATGGTATGCAAAGAAACATGTGTGCATGTTGCCATGGATGTGGACTGTTAAATGCAATTCATCCTGACTTGGTTTTCACATGGATTGTTAAAAGGTGTAGTCTATGATTTAGGAACAAAAAATATTTATATATTTTATAAATGATTTTTGTTGATGGGTCTCGTTTAATGAATAGTCAGGTAGTTAGGAAAAGTAAATTAGAAAAAAAACTAAAAGAATACGTATATTTAAAAATGCTTAATTTATATATATAACCACATAAAATTCATAGTTGTAATTCAAAATTAACCGTGAAAGATGTTAAAATCCATTAATTGAAAAAAATCTTATTAAAAAAACTAAAACATAATATATATTTATGTTTTAAAGAATAATATAATTCTAAAAAATAAACTATTTTCTTAAATGTAATAGAATAAAATATCATAGGAAATGTTTCCCACAAATTTAAATTTGAACGAAATTTAGTTGAAATTATTGCGAACCATAATAACATAATACTAAGTAACCAAAGTTAGAGTTAAAAAATAAGAACTAATCCATAATATTTAATTTGAAAATTTCTAGATTGGTAAGAAAAAAACACTAAAAATAGAAATATTTTCATTGTAAAAAAATTACAACTTCTGTCTAAATACAAAATAAAAAAATAAAAATTTAAGCTCTCTTATAACACAAGAATACAACTCTATTGTAAAAGGGGAGAAACACTGGGATAACACTTCATATATTTTTCTCTTCAGGATGATAAAACTGATAGAAGAAATTGCTAATTATAGGAACAAAATGCCTTCTACTTATTACCGCCACCTATGTGAACAAAATTGTTAAAACATTCTCCACTCTGATCAGCGGTAAGTTGTTCTTCCAAAGCAACTAATTCATAAATATAAAATTACATAAAAACATTTAATTATTTGATTTTTAAATTAATAAAAAGATATTAAAAAATATTAATAAGAATAAAAATAAAAAATAAAAAAACTAATAATTTATAAATTAGAAATTAATAAAATAAATGTGTATATTAAACAAATTTATTTTAATTAAGCTATATAACTTACGAATTACTAAAATGCATAACATACATTCTTCCAAACACATTGAAGGATGTTTCATTTGTTCTGTTCCCTCCATACAATGTCCTTTGTGTTGCGTTATTTTTGGACTCCCAACTATGTGGACAAAAGTCCAATACTCTAAAGTCCCTTCACAGCCTCTTTATAAAGAGGAGAAGGGGTTAGATCGGAGGTGACATAGGAGGGAGAGTGAATTCTCACGAGATATTGAGAGAAGTAGATTTCTTAAATAGAGAAGTGAGAATTTCTCATATAGAGTAAAAAAGTGAATTTTTTCACAGAGTGGGTGAGAGAATAACTCTTGTACTTTTTAATAATCATAATGCATTAATTTCTTTTAGTGCAGACGACCCGTGGTTTTTACTCCTCACCTCGGCAGGGAGTTTTTCCACTTTAAAATATTGGTCTCTCTCTTTGTGATTCTTCTCATTATTGCTTTCATTTGCATTTGTAGTTACTCCTGGGATTCTTGCAAGTTAGGGAATTTTTATCCATTGCGTTGTGTCACCACATTGGTGGTGCCTTATTGTGGTGATGCACTACCTTCCCATCATCAAAGTGGTAGCCTTTTCCCATTAGAGTGGTATCGTGAGCCTGCGGTTTGAAGGGTGTTCTACTTGTGAGAATAATGGAGGTTAATACAAATAGAATGGTGAGTCTGAATGGTACTAATTATCACTTGTGGAAAGGGAAGATGAAAGATTTATTATTTGTGAAGAAAATGCATCTTCCTGTTTTTGCTGCTCAGAAGCCAGAATTCATGTTCGATGAAGAATGAGACTTTGAGCATTAACAGGTATGTGGATTTATCCGACTTTTTGTGGATGATAATGTTTATAATCACATTGCAAGTGAGATAGATGCCAAGACTTTGTGGGAGAAGATTGAATCCTTATATGCCTCAAAGTGTGGGAACAACAAATTGTTTTTGTTGAATTCTATTGTGAGTTTGAAGTTCAAGGAAGGCACTTCACTATCAGATCACTTGAATGAGTTTCAAGGGATTATTAATCAGATGTCAGGAATGGGCATCAAGTTTGAAGATGAGATTTTGGGATTACTACTTTTGAATTCTTTACCTGAGTCTTGGGAGACTTTTAAGGTCTCTATCACAAATTCAACCCCTAATGGTGTTGTCTCTTTGCAAATGGTAAAGGGTAGCGTACTTAACAAGGAGATGAGAAGGAAGACACACGGTTCTTCATCTCAATCCGAGGTACTTGTCACTGAAAATAGGGGGAGAAGTCAGAAAAAGGAAAGAGAAAAGAGTAGAAGTAAATCCAAGTCTAGATACAAGAATGTGGAGTGTCACTATTGTCACAAAACAGGGCATATATAGAAGGATTGTTTCCTGTGGAAAAAGGAAAACAAAGGCAAAAAGGGTAAGTCAAAAGAGAAGGATGATGATGATGATGATCATGATCGTGTCACTACTGCTACAGGTAATGGTCTTGTCATTCTTCGAGACTTTGAATCGGTTAATCTTGTATCCGATGAGAGCATGTGGATTATTGATAGTGGTGTTACATTGCATGTTACACCAAGGAAGGAGTTCTTTACATCTTACACTACAAGTGATTTTGGAGTGTTGAAGATGGGTAATGATGGTGTGACCAAGGTGATCGGTGTTGGTGCTGTTTGCCTGCAAACCAACATAGGAATGCAGTTGTGGTTTAGAGGAGTAAAACATGCTCCAGATGTTCGCTTTAACTTGATATCTGTGCATATGCTTGATGATGGTGGTTATGATAATCACTTTGGTCATGAAAAATGGAAACTCATCAAAGGTAACTTGGTTGTGGCTAGAGCGGAGAAGATTTCTAAACTGTATTGGACAAAAACTTTGGTTGCTAAAGACAGTGTCAATGCCATGGATATGGAGGCATCTTTGTGGCATCGAAGGCTTAATCATATCAGTGAAAAATGGTGGATTTGTTTAGCCAAAAAGGACATGCTTCCAGGATTGAAGAATGCAGAGTTGGAGAAGTGTTCTCATTGCATGGCTGGTAAGCAGACTAGAGTATCCTTTAAGAAGCATCCTTCCTCCAGGAAGTCAGAGTTGCTAGAATTGGTGCATTCTGATGTTTGTGGCCCATTGAAGGTAAAGTCATTTAGTGATGCACTTTATTTTGTTACCTTTATTGAT
Organism: Mucuna pruriens; assembly: GCA_025330945.1. Lineage (NCBI taxonomy): Eukaryota > Viridiplantae > Streptophyta > Magnoliopsida > Fabales > Fabaceae > Mucuna > Mucuna pruriens. Next base: position 1,696,834 of record JAENHJ010000305.1, read on the forward strand.
GATTGTTTTAGGAAGCTCTGGATTTATGTTTTGAAGACAAAGGACCAAGTGTTGGAGAAGTTCAAACAATTCCAGGCTTTGGTTGAGAGACAATCGGCAAAGAAGGTGAAATGTATTCGCCCGACAATGGTGGTGAATACTTGTGGACCATTTGATGTATATTGTAGAAAAGCAAGGTATCGGACATGAAAAGATTCCTCCTAAAACTCCTCGGTTGAATGGCTTAGCAGAGAGAGGATGAACAAGACACTGGTTGAGAGAGTTAGGTGCATGCTTTTCTGAAGCAAGGTTACCTAAGCATTTTGGGGTGAGGCACTTTACACAAAGCAAGTGCATGTTATTAATCTTAGTCCTGCAGTTGCTTTGAATACCGAGGTGCCGGACAAGATTTGGTTTGGCAAAGATGTCAAGTATGATCATTTTATGAGTCTTCGGTTGTAAGGCCTTTGTGCATGTTCCAAAGGATGAAAGATCTAAGTTGGATATGAAGACTAGGCAAAGTGTATCTTCATTGGGTATGGTCATGATGAGTATGGTTACTGGGATGTATGATCTGTTGGAAGAAACTTGTTTTAAGTCATGATGTGCAATTCATGGAAGATCAAACCATTAAAGACATTGATAAGGTAAAGAAGTCTACACCGAGAAAGACAATAGTTTGTGCGAAATTGATCCGATTCGAATGTCTGGGTACATGATCGGATATTGCCGATAATAATGTTTAGAATGGTGAAGCAACATAATCATGTTGGTGATCAGCTACTTGGAGATGACTTTGATGTTCCCCTTGATGATGATGTTGAAGAGGAGCAAAGAGATGTCACAAGATGAGAATGGGTGATGCTTCTAAATTGCCTCGGTTCAAATCGGGGGAGGTCTAATAGGCGAGAGACAATCATCTACGATGTATACTTGATGAGTATGTGATCTTGACGGATGGAGAAGAACCCGAATGTTCATTAAGAGTCTATGGAGAGTGAAGAAAGGCAAAAGGCTTGGCAATCTAAATTGCGAAGTATGTTCTTTGTCCACTACCAAGACAGAGGTTGATTTTGTTCGGGACGAACATTGGTTATTTTGTGACGGTCGAAAGACGATGATTGACCAAGGTAGTTCCAAGAGGGAAGTTTGAAGCTTGTTGTGAGATCGTCAGATTGACGATTACCTCCACATAGTTGTAAGGGGGAGATATGTTGGGTTATTTTTGGGCTCTCAAGCCCGCTAGGTTTCTCTTTATAAGAGGAGAAAGGGTTAAATTGAGGTGACACAAGAGAGTGAGTGAATTTCTCACAGAGATTGAGAGAGTAGATTTCTCAAATAGAGAGAGTGAAAATTTCTCATATAGAGAAAGAGTGAATTTTTTCACAGAGTGGGTGAGAGACTCTTGTACTATTAATTAATCATAGTGAATTAATTTCTTTTGGTCTGGACGACTCAAGTTTTTCCACGTTAAAATATTGATCTTTCTCTTGTGTGATTCTTCTCATTATTACTTTCATTTGCATTTGTGGTTACTCCTTAGGAATTCTTGCAAATTAGAGAAATTTGTATCCGTTGCGTTGTGTCACCATATTGGTGATGCTTTATTGATAATACCGTACTACCTTCTCGTCGTCAAAGTGGTAACCTTTTTCATCACTTTATGTCCTTATCAATTATGACTTTGAGAAAGTTACTGAACAAATGGTAATAAGCAGAGAAAACAAGGAAAGGTAATTACTTTTTCAGTGAAAATAAAGCCTCATATAATATTGTAACCATGTGCCTATATGTATAATTGGTAGTTTGTAAAAAAAAATCAATCTCAGAAACCAAGTGTTAAGGGAAGAACACCTCAAATGGAGACGCCACTAGTGATCCAAAAGTTTATTTCAGAATCTGACTATTTGCCAGTGAAAAGCTTGAAGCATGTTAAATTTGTTTTGTGGACAGGGACAGTGAAGACACGGAGGATAGCATTTCCAGTGTCACTGGCTACACTGTCAATACATTAAATTTTTATAAAAATAAAAATAAAATTTAGAGATATTTTTAGCGGATCCCAATGTTAAACACATTCTATTATGTCGAACTAACCTTTAGCTATCAGAGTGAAACCAGTCACGTGCATGAACAGCAGTATCGAGGAAAATCTTTCAATGGAATCACTTCACTTCTTCACATGATGATTTATTTTATTTTAGATTTGTAGAATAAGCCTACCCCAATGGATTGGTTGATAATTATATCTTGCCCTTTTGGAATGTTGTACTGTTCCTAAAACTTTGTGTGGACATAGAAATTACAAACGTGCTGCCAATCTAACTTTTGAGGACAAAATTGTAAAACCATTCTCCACTATAATGTACAGAAAACAGTGCTTCTATATATTTTAGTCTCAAAAGCTGAGTCGCCTCAAATGGAGACTCCATTAGTGATCCAAAAGGGTCATTCAGAACATGACTATTTGCCACTGGAAAGCTTGAGGGAGGTTAAATTTGTGTTGTGGACAGAGACAGTGAAGATATGGAAGATAGCCTTGCCAGTGGCACTGTCCCAGTTGTTTCAGTTCCTCACAGTCTCCTCAACTTCCATCTATGCTGGTCATATTGGAGACATTCAACTCTCTTCTATCTCTCTTTACCAAGGTGTCATCACTTCCATCTACTGTTACTTGTTGGTTAGCACCTCTCTCATTCTTAAAACATTTTTTTTTTCTTTTGATTTCTGAACACAGAAAAATGAAGTTACCAAATCCATTAATGAGTAATTTAAGTCTCATTATGGACAAAAGATAATTAACACCGGCAAGAAAAGGTAAATGTACATTCTGATTTTTTCATTTTCCCATATGGGGAAATTTTGGTATTTTAGTCCATATGAAAGAACATTTATTTCTTATTCTTATTATTATATGAAAGTATATATATTATTTGTTGATTTCTTTTTTATACCTTGTCTAACTTATGTGCAAAATTGCAGTTTGGTATGTCATCTGCACTGGCAACACTTTGTGGCCAAGCTTTTGGAGCAGGGCAAATTCAATCCACTTGTATTTATGTTCAAAGGTCATGCATTATACTTACTGTCACTTGTATATTCCTCTTGCCTATTAGCGTATATAGCACTCCAATCTTTAAGTTTCTTGGCCAAGAAAAAGAAATAGCTGATCTTGCTGGCAGATATTCTATACAAGTAATTCCCTACATGTTTTCCTGTGCTATAGCTTTTCCTTTTCAGCCATTTCTTCAATCCCAGAGAAAAGTTAAAGTTATTATGTACATTGCATTTGTGGTTTTGCTCATACAAAATGGGATGCTTTACATTTTCATACATGTATTTGGTTGGGGTACAACCAGCTTAGCCATGGTGACTAATATCATAGGGTGGATGTATGCTGTGGCTTTGGTTGTCTATACCATTGGTTGGTGCAAAGAAGAATGGACTGGATTTTCTTTGATGGCATTTAGGGATTTGTGGGGCTTTGCTAAGCTAAGCCTTGCATCATCTGTTATGATTTGCTTAGAGCAATGGTATATTACATGCATTATGCTCCTTACTGGCCTACTAGACAATCCTGTAATTGCTGTTGGTTCCTATTCTATTTGGTAAGATCATCAACTTCCACTAATTTGCAGCTGTTTAGATTGGTTAATTAAAACACACACTTTTTCCATGATTCTCATCTTTATTTCTTGGTTTTCCTCATGTATTACTTTTGTATTTTTAGCTTCAATGTTCAGAATTGGTACTACATGATACTCATTGGAATAAATACAGCCATAAGGTGAGTTACTATAAAATAGTCTCATGACAATTGATGAAATCCTTCTGAATTTAATTTCTCAGGAGACTACAATTTTGGTGGAATATTATATATTGACTAGATATAGACCAGTGTGTTGCATAGATATCTTAACAGTAATAAAATATATAAAAAGTAAAAAATCATATGAAGATAATTATCTGTTTTCTTTACTTAGAATTTTATTATACATGTAAATATAGTTTACTAGTATTTAGAACATGCATTATTTCGATGCTTAGAATAATTTTACTTGAATTCAATATTTTCTGCTTATAATTTTGTTTTGTTTTCACTCTATCTAAATTTGCCTTTCACAAGTACACAAGAGTGTTAGACAATATTGCTATCCTAATAGGTAAAGTTCTTATGAAATTTGTTTGGTTCAAGCTTATGTGAATTATTAATCTAAATATGCGCTTTAACATTATGAATTAACAATAAATTATCAAGGCCTCTAGTAGTAAGTAACCTTGCAATTAGGGCTTATTTTTTTCGATTCTTACACTATGTATTGGTTTTATACCCTTCAAGTGTTCGTGTCTCCAATGTGCTTGGCATGTCGCATCCAAGAGCAGCCAAATACTCTTTCTGCGTGGCAATGTTCCAGTCTGTCCTTCTTGGTATTTTTTTCATGACTGTCATTTTTTTGAGTAAACAAGAGTTTGCCAAAATCTTTACCAACAATGAGGATATGATACAAGCTGTTGCTGATTTAGCATACCTTCTTGGTGTAACAATAGTTCTCAATAGCGCTTCACAGGTTATGTCAGGTGATTGTTTACTTTGCCAACTTTAAAAGGTTCATTTTGTAACATATGTACTCCATCTCATGAGTGTTCTATGATTATACATTAATTTAATTTTAATAATTTGTTTCTTTGACATTTCCATAGGTGTGGCCATTGGAAGTGGATGGCAAGTCATGGTTGCTTACATAAACCTGGCCTGTTATTACATTGTTGGACTCCCTATTGGATATTTCCTTGGTTTCAAGCAGCATCTAGGGGTCAAGGTAACAACCTTCTTGTTATGGGAAATGTTTATTTGCTTCAATGTCTAAGGCGACCTATATATAGAATATTTACAGTGCAATTTGTCTTTATATATATCTTTTGGTTTTCTTGGAAATGCGCTATGGTTTGATCTCCAACTTACCTTTATTATGGCTGTTCTGTCCTTCAAATTGAGATCTAACTGGTTTACTGGTCTAGGGTCTTTGGGGAGGCACAATGTGCGGCAATATTCTTCAAATTTTAGTCCTCTTTTCTATTATTTGGAAGACCAACTGGACCGAAGAGGTAATCAACTAAGATTTTTTTAATAAGGAGTTATTTTTGGCACCCAATTCCAAATTTTTGCAGTGATGTTTTGTACACTAATTATTTTTTTGTTTTTCCATGGCCACAAATATCACCTTCTAGATACGGTTGGTTTTTAATTGTGGATAAAGAAAAACAACGGAGAATAAAAAAGGGAAGCAAATAAATGAGAGATTGTGTTTACTATGAAAGCATAAGTTTCATTAGAAGTAATTGATATTTAAATACACTAAGATAATAGAATAAAAGGTCATGTTTCATGATTTTAGGAACAACTTATAACAAAATAAAAGATCATGTTTCAGGATTTTAGGAATTGTAACTCAACAAAAATAAAAACAGAAACTAACTTATTCAATAACTACACCAAAACATATTCTTCAAATTAATTAAAAAACTAATTGACTTATTTAAACTAAACTATTGCATCCAAGAGGCACATTCTCAACACTTCTCTTTGCCTTGGAAGTTACAAACTCCTAACTTTTTTCTCAGAAATTTGAACCTACAATTACTTTTAAGGAGGCTGACTTGACATCTATATGGAACACTTGCCACCCCTTTTAATGGTAAGTAGTAGCCTTATTGTGTCATGCCTTACTACTAGAGCAAAAGTGTCTGAATAGTCAATTTCAAATATTTGAGATTAGCCCTTCATAACAAGCCTTTCTTTGTGCTTGTTTATAGACCTATCGGGGTGAATTTTGTTTTAAATACCCATTTCAACCTAGTGACTTATCATGTGGTCTTGGAACTAGCTCCCAAGTTTGATTTCTCTTGATCATGGACAACTCCTCCTGCATTGTAGCTAACTATTCTCCTCCATGGAAGCAACTTCTTCAAGATTGGTTGGTTCACACATGACTATATTGCTTCTTTGATAGATATCAGAAAGCAACCTTGTCCCATGAATTGTTGAATGATTTACTATATCTTCAAGCTCTAATTCAATATTTTGGTTTTTCTTTGAGTCACTCCAACACCAGTTTTCATCTTCCATAAAGTGCACATCTTTAATGAGAAATTTTCTAGTTTGACGCTGAAAATTTCTATAAGCTTTAAAGATTGTGTTGTAGTCTACAAATACTCTAGGTTCAGCCCTTTTGTCAAGCTTGGCACGCTTAACTTGAGTTACATGTGAGTAGTACAGGCAACCAAATATTTAAAAAAAAAAATCAGAGAAGGTTTAAACCAAACCAAGCCTTGAAAGTAATTTGATTTTGCAAAGCTCACGTAGGAAGTCTGTTTTGTATGAAAACAACCATTTTTTAAGCTTCAGCCCATAGCTTCTTTGGTAATTCCTTTTGATGAAGCATATACCTAACCATCTCCATGATTGATCTATTTTTTCTTTCACTCATTCCATTTTGTTGGGGAGTGTAAGGGACAATCAATTGATGTTCAATCCTTGCTTTATCACAAAATTGTTCAAATTGATTGGCTACATACACTCCCATTATTTGACCTTAAAGTCTGAATTCGGGAATTGCTTTGATTTTCAACATGAGCTTTGAATTTCCATACAACTACTTCAGATTTGCATTTAAGAAAATAAATCCAACACATCAATAAAATAATATAATAAAGACTTTTCCGTTTAGCGATGAAGTTCTTTGTGATCTAGCAAGATCAGTGTGAATAAGTTGGAGCTTTTGGTTCGCCCTCCAACTACTTTTAGAAATGACTTCCTTGTTTGCTTCCCAAATTGACAAGCTTTACATTCAACTAACTTTTTTGATAGGGATAGAACTCCATGAACAAGTTGATTTTTTAGCATGTAGCTCATTCTCGAATGATGGAAATGACCTAGCCTTTTATACTAGAGATCAATTGAGTTTGGTGTAATTGGAAAAGTAGTCTGCTCCTATTTCATTAAATCAAATGAAAAACTCTTGCTCTTCATTTTAGTTTAGAAGACCAAGTCAAGGAGACTAAATTAAATATATGGTGAGAGTAAGTCAACCAGACCTAGTCAAAAGGATTTTTTAAATTAGTTAAAAAAATTATATTTAATTAAATAAAAAATTTAATCTTTAAAATATCAAACAAAAGTACAACATGGAGTGAGGTGGGTACTATAGTACCCATATTTATACCCATCCCAATTAAAATTTACGAGTAAATAACTGTCTCAAACTCATCCTCAATGAGGATTTACCCAACCCATTTGGGGATATTTTAAGGATACCCATACGCTTTAGGTATAATTTTTCATCCCTCACTATGTGTATGGCCCTTGAAATGAAGAAATAATTAGGGTTTGTTAATAGTTGAATTTCTCAATCAAATGTATTTGATGTTCATGCTTAGCATCAATGAAAGCGCAACAATAGCATTGTTGCTTCTTTGCTCCATATTTCTGTTTTTAAGGAGATTAGCACTAGTGTCATCTACTCCTATACTGCATCTGCCATTTTTTGAGTGATTTACAGAATCGATTTAGAAAAATGTCAATGAGTTATTCAATTTAAAAAAAACAATCCTCTGTTGAACTCAAGATTTGCGCATAGTTAGCCAATACTTTACCAAATCCAAAGGCTTGTCAGAAGAAATTGGTGAATACAAGCTTGTGCATACTTGTCAATGTGGTTGTGTTCAATCTTTTGGTTGATTATTATCGGGAAAAATGTGATTTCGTTGGGGGTTGTGTGTAATTTATTCCCTGCTATTGAATAAAATTAATTAAAAATCACAAATTTTGGTAGATGATATTCTTATTTAATAAGTCTCTTTCCTAATTTAAGAATAAGTATATCAAAATTTGCAATTTTGAATAAATATCAACTAATATTAAAAAAATGTTAGAAAAAGTATTACTAGCATTTTTAATTTCTTGAAATTCAAATAAACAACCCACTATGACAAGGTCTTCAATAGAGGTTGAATACATTATGCTCTCTTTTGAAATTTTTGTGCCTTTCATCATCATGTTTTTGACAACAAGTCAGCTATCCAGTTAACCACCAATCAAATGTCTGATGAGCGTTCAAAGTACATATAGACATTGATTGTCATTTTGTTAGGCAGTACAAGAATTATGGCTTGATCAAACTTGTATTTTTACAAGTTAGGTGTCTTAAATATCTATGCACAAACTCGAGAAATATTATGACTACTTAGTTTTAAGTAGTTTCTTTGCAACCAGTAAGTTACAGATATACCTTCTCTTAGAACTAATATGGGATTTATAGTACAATATATATCATTTTGATAAGCCGAAAGATTTGCACTAGCTGAAAAGATTTATTGTTGCTTGTTTTCTATATAATTCAAAATCTTTTATGGTGTAAAAACCTTGAAATCTGCAATTGAATATTCAAGTCATGACTTTAGTGTTTGAATACAAAAGTGTTTGCTAGCATTTGACGCTTGTATTATTTTCAATGTCAAAGTGTAACTTATGAGGAATATGACTGCAGGTGCAGCAAACAGCTCATCGCATGAGAACATGGAGCATTAACAACCGCCACTCACATGTCACACAAGATATTACTTCCTCCGTTCTAAATTAATTAATGCTTTAGTATTCTATTTTTTTTTAATATTAATTGATGTTTTTAGTTTTTAATAAAATATTAAAATTTCTATTTCAATTTTGACTCCTAATAAATATTATTGTCTTCAAATATTTTATTTGGTCTTGAATGTACCAAAAAAAATATAGATAGTGAATTAAACTATAAGTAAATAATAACTAATTTTATCTTATTTAATGACTTTATTTTCAAAATAATATTTATTTATTTGAAATTATATTTTCAATTATCTCTTTTTATTTTTTTATATCAAGTTTTAATGAAAGATAATTTAAAAAAATATATTTTTAAATAAAATTAAATAATGTTAATTAACTTTGTTAATTAGGACATTAATTAATTAGTTCAGCTTATAATTGAGTTTGGAGTAGTATATAATAATGCATTCATAAATATTAAGGAAATAAGAATATTTTAGTAAATTTAGTTCCTAATAAATACTATTGTCTTGGGATAATTTTTTTTTATAATCTACGTGAAAATCCTAAAGATCAATTAATTTAGAATAGAGAAAATACACAAGAAAGAGCAATGTAAATAATACTTTTAATATATTTTTTAATTTTTGTTATTGTTAATTAAAATATATTGAGATTTACAAATTATGTAAAAAAATCATTTAATAAGAAATAAAACTCATAATTTGGTGATTTATTATGTTTTAAATCAAATAAAAAGTGTGTTAATATATATATAAATATATTAACAAATGTATTAATTAATTGTCACTTATATCTTTTAATCAATATTTTAAAAGTTTGAATCTGATTTTGGTATAAAAAAAATTATATTGGGAGAGCAATATCTCTATGATGAGTTTATGATTTTTGGTAAATTAATTATTATATTTTATGGTAGATATTTTGTATCTAATTTTTGAATTTAAAAAAAAATGTTTATGTAAAAATTTAATTTTATAATTTATAATAAATTTTAAATAATATTGAATTTAAATAATAATAAAGAGCATGCTATCGAAACATGTTAGAAAAATATGGTGTGAGATCTATTTATTGGTGATAGGGCAAGGATGATGTTGATACGGAATCATTTCGAGCAAGATAAATTATTAAAACGAATTTTATATACATTATGTAACGTACACGTGGATACATCCTTCAGCAGTAGAAAGACAAACACTATGCCTGTTTGTTCACATATTTTATTTTTTAAATATTAAATTTATTTTTTAATAACAATTTAAAATAGTTAATTTGTTATGAGGGTGAAAAAAAAACATTGGGTATAATAAATAGTTTAGAGAGTATAGTTAAATTGTAAATAGTCTAATAATAAATGGAGACCGGAAGGGATATTCCTTTTATTATATATGCTTATCGAGAAATTAGAATATCTATTTTAAATGAAAATATTTTTAAGAATTATTTTTTAATAAAATTATTTAATTTTAATTTTTTATTTTTTTCAAATATATTTCTTAATTTTGATTTTAAAATTTATTTTATTTTATTCCTAGTTGAAAAGCAATTCTTTATCAACTATTATAAATCATTTTCCTTTTCATTTTTATTTGTATATTTAATTTTTTATTCATTTATCTCTTTCAATTTATTATTTTTATCTTTGTTTCTAAACTAAATTTCAGTAGTTTTAAAAATAAATTATCAAATTATTAAAAATAACTTTGTATTATTACAATATAAAATATTTATCTTAAATCTAAAATTATATGTTCAAAAATATATATTTATTAAAAATTTTAGTTTTATAAAAATATTTATACAATGTAATCCACAAGTTAAAATACTGATAATTAATCGAGACAAAATGACACTTTGAAAGGCACTGATAGAAAAATTACATCACAATATTTTAAAGACACAAATTAGAATTCAAATCTATATGACTTATCAAATATAACATCTTTCTTTTTAAAATAATAATATAATATAATTTTATTTTCTTCTTATTATTATTTTTAAGTTCTTCATGGGAAATCAGGAAACAATAACAAGCTTTTTTATTTTTTATTTTTATCTCAAATTGAGAATCAAGGACATGGACGAGCAAATAATAGAGTTGGGGATGATCGAGATGGTACATCCATCTAGTCTTCTCTCTGTGCAGTTGCCATTCTTACACTCACATGAAAAGATAAAAAATAAATGTAATCTTTTACTTAAGTTTAGAATATATATATATATATATAACCTTCGATTTTAGAGGCAATTAAAATTTTAAAACTTTTTTTGTACATAACAAAATATTAAAATTTCAATAAAATATTATATATTCATTATGTAAAATAGTTTTATACTGAAATTCAATTATAATCTAATATATAGTAAATTTATTGATTTTCACTTCAAAATTATATTATTAGATGAAAGTATTTTGTGGACGAGCATTAAAATCATTTAAAAACTAGCATGTTTATTAAGTTTATAATAAAATCTAAATATAGCCTACTAAATTAAGCATTTGTTAGAACTTATATTTTTAAGTTTTTGTTGTTCCGTTCCAACTCTGATTGGGGCACCAGTCATTATTAATAAGTGGCTTGTGTTTGGTTAAAATTAGGAGAGAGATTTGTGTCTTATAGATTAAGCTAATTTTAGGAGTGATTTGGGATAAAAAAAAAAGTTAAATTATAATTTTAATAATTTATTTTATGGTAAAAATTTATTATTTTTAAAAATTTATTTTGATTTTTAATTTTTAAATTTGAGTCAATAATATCCTTTAGAAAATTTGTTTTTAAATTTTGAAAATAATTTTAAACTATATTTCGATTGATTTAAAATGTAAAACTTGTTTCATTATAGTTATCTACATGAATTAAAATTTGAATAAAAATAGATCACAAAATAGTGAAAATTAAAAAAAAAGTGAGTCTCATAAATATCTCAACAAAAATTGAAATTTTCATATTAAATTTCATTTTTTTTATTGTTCATTAAATTCATTTTTACATAATTTTTATCTTGTTTATAGTTATTTTTGTTTAAATATTAGTTTATTTATGTAGTTTTCATGTAAATGAATATAATAAGACATATTTTATGTCTAGAATAAGTTAAAAAATAGTTTAAAATTATGTTTCAAAAAATAAAAAATAATATTTTTTTGAATAACAATATTAATTCAAATTTAATAGTTAAATGATTAAAATAAATTTTTTAAAAGATAAATTATTAAAACAAATTTTTACCATAAGACAAAAATTAAAATTATAATTCATTCATAAAGGATAAATAAATACAAATTTGTGTAAAATGGATGCTAGGATTCCTATAAATAAGACTTATCGTAGCTCGAGCAAACGCAAACAATAACAAAAGACTTACGAGAGAAGTTTTAAGAAGTACAGTGGGCATATTTATTGGAAATTTTTTCGGGTATACATCTTTTTTTATATGTGACGTTACATTGTGGTAGGAGAATGCTTCACTATAATATACATCATACGTGACATCTCTTGAAAAAAAAAGTAGAGATAGGATATTGTATATCTTTATTATAGTGAAATGTTTTTCAGAGGGGCTAACCATATTAAAACAAGTATAATTTTTTTTCACTAATTGCTAGTGTGAATAATGACAAATTGATCTCACGGGAAAAGTACTATTCATATGCTCTAATTTTCAATATCTTTTCTATATACTATTCAAGACACTTAACTTTATATCTTAACTACTAACTCTCATTGTTTTTCCTGTCGTGATGGATTCGCGACCTCACGGTGGAGGTATTTGGAGTTGTCACTGATGTTTTTGTTTAGGAACATCAGGAAATCTTGGACATGGACTGGATTGGATAGGTTTGGTCTTGAACCAGGGACATAGTGTTCGGAGGTCAGTTACATTTAGACATCTTGGTATTTATCGTGCCCATCACCTGATGGTTTACCTCTAAAAAAAACGACTTTGTTAAACACTTGCTCTCATGGGATGCTCTCACGGATGAAAGGATCCAGGTAGGTCTCTGGAGTGGGATAGTGTGTGTGTGAGGACTTGATGAAGGAATCGCTCCTTCATGCCTACGTACCTTCTTTATAAGAAATCAAAGTCCACGTAGTTCTATGGCGGGTGCCTAAATGCCTAATCCAACACGCTGTCGGATTTGGATTGGGTTTCGGTTGTTGTTAGGTTCCGGATCCCTTCCGGTTCTAATCCGGGACCCAGGGGATCCCGGTCTGATGGTATAATGTGATTCCTATTTCGGGTGGGAGGTTTTGGGGTCCACGATTCTATTGAGATTAGCGGGAATGCACGTGGAAAGGGTGACATTTAGAATAGACCACCAGGACTAGAGTAGAAATAACTTACCTGGTATCCAGTCAAAATCTCAAATGTCTCTTACACGGGTTGTGGGTGTCTAAGTGCTGCGTATAACTCTTCTCTTCTCAATGAACTATAATCTCCTTCTCTTCTCTGAATTTTTTCGATCCCTTTGCTCGCTCCTTGTTGCCCTTTTTATAGGCGGTTCCAACCCTCCCTTTCCATCGACAATATTTGGGGCAATCTTTGCTCATAAATGCGATGGTGATTTCCCTATATTCATTTAATGCGGCGACACTCTTCCTTCTTCCTTTGGGGCGCCTTTGCATTAATTGTGGTGGCAATCGGTCAGAATGTGGTGTTAGGCGTGACTGCCTAAGGATGAAGTACTGTCGCCCTTCTTAGTAGAGTCGTTGCATTGTCGAGCATGTCTCCCTAGGTTTACACTCATCGTTTCATGGCGTCCCGTCCCACGTAAAAACCCTGTTCATACCTCTTTAATGTTTCCTTATTCTTTTCATCTTTCCAGGAACACATTCATCTTGTCCCCCTTGCCAAGTTTTGTCCTGTCTCCTATTTCCAGCTTTTTCTTATGTTTGACTTCGCTTCTTACTGCGATTGCAGCCCTGCTGGCTTTCCACATCATCCTCTAAGCTATCCGGGGTTCCCACCATCATTCTAGCGATCTTGTCCTGTTTGCCTTCTGGGTTGGGCCAAGAGTGAACTCATTCGTTCCCTAGCCCAATGGATTTTGGCATTGACTATTAACCACGGTCTGTATGTTTTGGGCCAATTTGTCTCCTTCATGAGTTTAAATGGACAAAAAATGGGTCCAACATGGACCTATGCACATTATGTTACAACTTAATTTTATTAAGAGTAAATTATAATTTTCTTGAGAAAAATTTAAATTAAAATGCTATTTTCTCTTATTTTAAAGATTATACCCAACTCCTTTAAGAAAATAATAAATATTAAACAAACAAGCTTTTCTACCTGGTGAAGATGGAATACCTGCTTTCTTTTATCAACGATTGTGGGAACAGAAGTTACTGAAATTATGTTGAATATATACTAAATGGTTTTTCTTAGAACATGTCCTTACATGTAGAAGTTACTGAAATTATGTTGAATATATACTGAATGGTTTTTCTTAGAACATGTCCTTACATGTATAGGTTCCCCACAGAGTTGGATCTCTCTAACAATGATATGTGTATATCTTTCTTTGTTGATCTGCTTGATGGCCAGCCATGTCAAGCATTCAAACCCCTCAGGCTCGGATAGGGTGACCCTCTCTTCATATCTATTCATTTTATGTGCTGAAATTGGACTATATTTTTTATACAACACATATTTCATCTATCCATGATAATGATGTTTGAATTAAATTGAATAAAAATATTATAAATAACAAAAATTTTCTCTAAATATTTAATATAATGGTATAAATATTTATGCTATGCAAAACCGTGCCGTTCATGACATTAAAATTTGCCACCGAATCCTAGTTATTTCACTTTCTGTGTGTAAATGATAGTATAATTTTTGATAGAGCCACAAAGGAAGAGACAATGACCTTGTCACAAACATATCAATATGCAAAATGGTGCAGTTCATGAACTTGCCTAAAATAAATTTAAAAAAAAATAAAAAAAAACTATATGTTAAGTCTTTTATCAATATACATGGTCTTTTTGTTTTATAAAAATAAATAATAAATATATTTTTTTAGTTAAGCTACATTATAATTTTTTTTTATATTATTATAAGTCAATTAGTATCAATATTGATTACAACGGATAGTGTTGATTAACTAACACTAAAATGACATTAATATATTATTTTTATTATTATTTTATTTTTTAGATTGTATAAGTAAATCACGCCTCCCTTTTCACCTTCATTCATTTGAAACATATTTTCATCTTCCCTCTTTATTTGTCTTTGTCTATTCTCTTCTTCTTCCTCATTCTCATCTCCATCACTCTCTTTTCCTCCGTTCCATCTCTTCTTCTTTTCCCTCATTCTCTTTTCCTCATTCATTCTCCAAATATCCCAAAGCATGATGGGCATGACACGGTCAAAGATCAATGTCAACACCCAAATCTCTGAGGTAATGAAACTCCTTCTATGTTAGTGGTGTTATTGCTCGTGACAAACTTAGATGACCTCTACTCAAAGGAAAGAAAACTCTAGCAATTATTGTGGATATTGTTTTCAAACATTTTGACATTAGATCAAGAATTAGTACCTTCATTTTTTATCTGGAGCAGAATTGAAACACAGTCGCCACAACAATGACAAAGATTTTCTTGAACTCTTCTGCATTATAGTGTCGACTTGACCAATTCTAATAAGGGATAACTTTTTTTTTGGATGCATATATATTTGTGTCAACCTTTTTAACTACGACTTTAAAATCATCACTTGATAGATACAAAATAATAATTAATATTAATTTTTAGACATTAGAATCAAATTTTCACAAATTCTCATTTATGTTTTTCTTGTGATCCTCATCCTTGAGTTTTAATTGCTTTCCTCTTTAATTGATCTAGATAATTATTACCGTAGAAATACAAAGAAAAATATTTAGGTTTCCCAATCATTGTAGAGAAATAAAAAAAACACATTTAATTTTGTTAGGGATCGTTGAAAAAAGTTCAAGGGGTGAAAAGAAAAGGCCATGTCAAGTGCAGGGAGAGAAGTCCTAGTCAGATCGGTGGTACAATACTGTAGAAATTTTAATATAAATTTTCTTAAGATGAAATTCTTATTAAATAATAATTATAATATATTCTAATTAGAAGAATCAAATTAAATATTAAATTATTAATATTTTTTAAAATTATAATATTGTGTAAGAATGGGTATTAAATTTTTGTTCTCCTAAAAATAGCTCGAAGAGAAAAAGGCTACCTATCAAGAGTTAAAAATCAAAATCAAGCCTTTTGGCAAAACAATGGTGGAGGATTCTGACAAATGAAAACTCTGTTTGCAAGCATTTACAAAGCTAAATACTTACCATGGGTCTCACACTGTTGGAATGAATAATTATATTCCCACCAACTATAATTATTGCTTTTACCTAAAAAGCATACATGCTTTTCAAGGTTGTTTTATTGTTTGGTCCTTCATGTCTGAATGAGAATGATTTTCCAATGGTAGTCACTATAATGAAGTTTTGTTTCTCTCGTCTCCTATATCACAATATTATAGATTTTTTTTTCAATAGTAAGAATATGTTTGAGTTACTTTTTTAAAGTACTTATTAAAAAAAGAAAAAATAATAATAATTTTTAGTTTATACATAAATTAAAAATTAATTTTTGAATAATATTAATTTTTTTAAAATTTATAAAAATAATTATTTTATCTTTTTTCTATCTTAAGTATTTAAAAAAAACTTTATCAAAACATATTTTAAATCAGATATATTATTCTTCGACAAGTAAAATATCTAAATAAAGAATATAAATAGAAAATTATTATTATCTTATAATAAAAAGTTATACATTTTTATTTAATAAATGGTTTTTGTAATTTTAACTGAATAACTTCTTCTCTTAAACAAAAGTTTTTTTTTTAACATCTTAACTTACGTATCTAATGTATATCCATTAATTGTGAATTAACATTTTCAGTACATCTTTTGAATGAAAAATTTGCGAATCACCTCCACTTTAGGTCGTGTGAAGATAATATTGCAAATCTTGTACCGTTACTAAAACTCTGTGTGGACAATGAAGTTACAACTCTTGCCAATCCAACTTTGTTGTACATGATTGTAGAACATGTCCACTGCATCACTCTAAGATGCTTGATATATCTATTCCAGTGCCCCACTTAGGTCATTATGAATTATGACTTCTGAAAAGTGAGAGTGAATCACATTATTCTTAAATTAATAAAATCGTAAATAATCTTTAAAATTATTATAATGTTAATTAGTTTAGTTCATAAAATTATAATAAACAATAAAATTAGTTTAAAAATAAATAAAATAATAAAGTAATCTTTAAAATTATAAATTATTAATCAAAGTAGTCATTAAAATTATAATGATTAATCAAATTGATTTTATAAACTAAAAAAAAACTTAATTATGTTTTTTGTTTTTTAATTTTTAAAATTCATGAATTTTATCATTAAATTTTTGTTTGTTTATTTTATCATAAAATTATATAATTTCAATTTTTAAAGTGCAATTAAATCTTCAAATTATACTATTACTTGGATTAATTTGACTGATGATTACAAATTGGAAGATTAAATTAATTGATATTTTCAATTACAGGAACTATTTCTCATTTTGTTTATTTTAATTATCAATTTGATCATTTATTATAATTTTAAGAATTAAATTGATTTATAATATATAATTTCATAAATTATATTACCATTATTAATTTTTAAGGATCAATTATTGGTGATTAACTTAAAAAAGAGATTATTCTTTTACACACGCCATGGCAAAAGTGTGTTTTGATTGGTCAATGAAAATTTTAATATATACTCACAGGACCTCAGCCCAGTGCTACTCGGATGAACGATTTTTTAATTTTGGAAAAATCATGTTAACAAAAAGCTATTAAATGCAGAAAACAAAGAAATAATAATCACATTTTGAGCGAAAACAAAGGAGCCAGCATATAATGTAATTAACCACGTGCTTATATGTATGGTTGGAACTTGAAAGTTTATAACAAATTTCAGTCCCACAAACTGAGTGTTAAGGGAAGAACTCGAAATGGAGACGCCATTAGTGATCCAAAAGGTTACTTCAGAATCTGACTATTTACCTGTGAAAAGCTTGAAGGATGTTAAATTTGTTTTGTGGACAGAGACA
This sequence comes from Mucuna pruriens, assembly GCA_025330945.1. Classification (NCBI taxonomy): domain Eukaryota; kingdom Viridiplantae; phylum Streptophyta; class Magnoliopsida; order Fabales; family Fabaceae; genus Mucuna; species Mucuna pruriens. Next base: position 1,714,569 of record JAENHJ010000305.1, read on the forward strand.
GTGAAGATATGGAGAATAGCATTCCCAGTGGCACTGTCCCAGCTATTTCAGTTTCTCACAAACTCCTCAACTTCCATCTATGCTGGTCATCTTGGAGACATTTATCTCTCCTCTATCTCTCTTTACCAAGGTGTCGTCAGTTCCATCTATTTTTACTTGCTGGTTAGCACCTCTCACATTGATCATAAACTTGCTTTTTCTTTTCATTTCATTTCTCAACGCAGAAAAATGAAGTTACTAAGTCTACTAATGAGTAATTTAACTTTCTTTATGCTCAATAGACAATTAACTTTAGCAAGAGAAGTAAAAGTATAGTTTGATTTCTTTTTATTTTCCCAAATGTGGAAAATTTGGTGTTTTTGTTATATGAAAGCACAATTATTATTATTATTATTATTATTATTTTGTCATATATGATTTTTTTATATCTTGTGTAACATTCATGTGGAAAATTGCAGTTTGGTATGTCATCTGCACTGGCAACACTTTGTGGCCAAGCTTTTGGAGCAGGGCAAATTCAATCCACTTGTATTTATGTTCAAAGGTCATGCATTATACTTACTGCCACTTGTATAATCCTCTTGCCTATTTATGTATATGCCACTCCAATCTTAAAGTTGCTTGGCCAAGATGAAGGAATAGCTGATCTTGCTGGCAGATATTCTATACTAGTAATTCCCCACATGTTTTCCTTTGCTATAGCTTTTCCCATTCAGAGATTTCTTCAAGCCCAGAGCAAGGTTAAAGTTATTATGTGCATAGCATTTGTGGTTTTGCTCATACAAAATGGGCTGCTTTACATCTTCATAAATGTATTTGGTTGGGGTACAACTGGCTTAGCCATGGTGAGTAACATTATAGGGTGGATGTATGCTGTGGCTTTGGTTGTCTATACTATTGGTTGGTGCAAAGAAGAATGGACTGGATTTTCTTGGGTGGCATTTAGGGATTTGTGGGCATTTTCTAAGTTAAGCCTTGCATCATCTGTTATGTTTTGCTTAGAGCAATGGTATATTACATGCATTATGCTCCTTGCTGGTCTACTAGACAATCCTGTGATTGCTGTTGGTTCCTATTCTATTTGGTAAGATCATCAACTTGAACCAATTTGTATTAAGATACACAAATTTTCCATGATTTTCATTTTCCACTGAATACAATAAACTCACTTTATTTCTTGGTTTCTACTTTTGTATTTTTAGCTTCAATGTTCAGGGTTGGGACTTCATGGTGCTCCTTGGAATAAGTACAGCCATAAGGTGAGTGACTATAAAATAAGCACACGACAGCATCAGTTTTAGGTATATGAAATCCTACTAATTTATCAGGGGACTACAGTTCTGGTTGAATATTTGTCAATATATGGACTATTACTGATTACAATGGAACTAAATTAATTTATCAAGGACTATAGTTCATATTGATTATTGATTACAATTTTTTATTTGTTTTGGTTTTGACACTTATAAAAATTTAAAAGTGTTAAAAGTAGTTATCCTATGGTTACATGCATCTAGACAAGCCAGATCACATTCACGGGTCACAGTGATCACTTTAAGAAAATATATTTATAGATCAAATTAATAAAAAAATTGTATATTTGTAGGAACTAAAAACATTTAAACATCTTAAAAAAACTGTTTAAACATACATTTTCATGTATTTCTTTCGATTCATACACTGAATATTGGTTCTATACCCTTCAAGTGTTCGTGTGTCCAATACGCTTGGCATGTCGCATCCAAGAGCAGCCAAATACTCATTCTGTGTGTCAATATTCCAGTCTCTCCTCCTTGGTAGTCTTTTCATGGCTATCATTTTCTTGAGTAAACAAGAGTTTGCTAAAATCTTTACCAACAGTGAGGATATGATACAAGCTGTTGCTGATTTAGCATACCTTCTTGGTGTAACAATAGTTCTCAATAGCGCTTCACAGGTTATGTCAGGTGATTGTTTACTTTGCCAACTTTAAAAGGTTCATTTTGTAACATATGTACTCCATCTCATGAGTGTTCTATGATTATACATTAATTTAATTTTAATAATTTGTTTCTTTGACATTTCCATAGGTGTGGCCATTGGAAGTGGATGGCAAGTTATGGTTGCTTACATAAACCTGGCCTGTTATTACATTGTTGGACTCCCTATTGCATATTTCCTTGGTTTCAAGCAGCATTTAGGGGTCAAGGTAACAACCTTTCTTTAATGGGAAATGTTTATTTTCTTCAATTAATGTCTAAGGCAACCTATAGAATATTTATCGTGCAATTTGTGTTTGTAACTATAGTATTTTGGAAATGCACTATGGTTTGGTCTGCAACTTATCTATCATGAATTTCCTTTCCTTCAAATTTACAGCTAACTGGTTTTATGGTGTAGGGTCTCTGGGGAGGCACAATGTGTGGTAGTATTCTTCAGATTTTAGTCCTCTTACTGATTATTTGGAAGACCAACTGGACCAAGGAGGTAACCAACTAACATTTTTTTAATAAGCAGCTATTTTTTGACACCCAATTCCAAATTTGTGTAGTGATGTTCTGCATGCTAATTATCCTATAGTAATGTTTGATTTGTTTATATACCAATTATTATATGAAGTCAAGCTTTCTCACTTATTTTAATTGCTTTTTAACTTTTTTTATTAGCTACAAATTTTGTTCATAATTATCAGCGTTTTGTAAACAAGTTATTTTAAAAGTTATTAAAATTTTTTGATACATTATTCTAAGTAGGGTATTTTAAAACGATAATTTTTAATTTTTATATTCATTTTCTTTTTGTCTTTAATATATTTATTATTTTTTATATCAAGCAGGTTTTTCTTCTTCCACTTATAAGTTATGATTTTATTATATTATTTTTTTACATAAATAAGAGCTTTATTATTTTTATCTTTTGTTTGTATAATAGATTGATAATGATAAATAATAAGTTTATTTTATTTATTATTATCATTATCATTTTGATATTTTTATATTATATTATTTTAACTTTTATACTATAATATTTATTTTATTATTTCAACATAATATTTAAAGATATTGATATTAATAAATTATATGTTAATGTTTTTTGAATTTTTTTGTTTTTTTAATATTTTTTATATTACACAGTTTAGTTTAACCATTATACTATTTATATTATTTATTTTATTATTTTTAACATTATACTTCATTATATTTTATTTTGATACAATATTTTTTTGCACAATTATTCTAAGATATTTTAATCACTACATTAATTAACATAAAATAAAATTAAAAATTATATAAAAATATCATATAAATATATTTATTTTTATTATTTTATATTTATCAATTATTTTAACGACTTATAATTTAATAGACTAAGTTAATAATTTTTAACCATTAGCTACCCATTAAGATTAATTTTTCAACTTTAAATTAACTTTTCAATTTAAGCTGTTAAGTTTTTGTTTTTATCATGCATCATGAGAGCGACATGTGATGTTGGCTAAAACTTGCGTATAAGCAAGGACAGATAGAACAAATCTATCACTTCATTTTGTTTGTCAAAATAAAATTTAAAACCATGAAAGATATACCTGATGATTTGATTGGTTTAGGGTAAAATATCATTAGCTGAAAATATTTTATAAATGTTTGCTTGTTTGCTTGTTTTCTATATCATTTTCAAAATCTTGTAATGGTGTAAAACCTTTTTAAATCTGCCATTTAATACTCATAATTACAAGTCACTTGAATGTCTAGTGTAACTCATGATGAATGTGATTGCAGGTGGAGCGAACAGTTCATCGCATGCGAATATGGAGCATTAACAACCTCCACTAAGATAACCCAAAATGTTATATGAAAAAAACCTATACACTTTTTAATATGTATCTATTTTTTATATATTTTTATTATCAATTAAAATTTATTAAAAATTGAATTTTAATTTTTTAATTAAGGATTTTAATTTTATTTATGTTTTTTCTGCTCAACCTTAATGTTGTGTAATTTTCTTGTACTACCTCCTTAATGGTTTCTATTTGATCATTTAAAAACATACAATTAAGCAAATTTTAGGTTTATAAAAACTGACTATTACTAGTCGAATAAAAATTCTAAGGAAAAAGGTTGATCATGTAGTTCTTCTAAACTCAATTATTCTATAGTTCTACCAACTAATTAAGATACGGTCACAACTAATTAATTGATTAAACATCCAAGAATAATAAAAACAATAAGATAATTTAAAAATTACATTCATAAAAATAGCTGAGAGGTTTAAGCATAAGTTACACCATAATCCTTAAAAATGGTTTAGCTATCTATCCATATACATGATAAAAGACAAGCAAACTAAAAATAGACATAAACAAAAGAAGAAGGAAAATTGAAAATCCGTAAAGACTAACGGCTTTACTCCTTCATTCTATGCTGTATTTTTAGTCTTGTCAACATCTTCAAGTATCTTTTTGGAAGTCTCAGAATCGATAGAAATATTAGAATGATGGAGAGAATGAATTGTGGAGTCCTAGGTAGTGATGGGATGTGTCGAGATAGAATATGTCGGAATGTCTTATTTTTGTTCTCTAATTGCTCTTTTTTATATTGTGCGAATTTTATTTTATTTTTTAGTTGAAAATCTTAATTTTTGTTATTTTTCTCATCTTCTTTTTTGTGTATCTGTATTGCATTAAATTCAAGAAAAAAAATAAAATATATGTAATATATGTTAAAAATATTAAGAATTTGAACCCAAAAAATTTACCAACAGTGAGGATATGATACTAGTTGTTGCTAATTTAGCATAACTTGTTGGTGTAACAATGGTTCTCAATAGTGCTTCACAGCTGATGTCAGGTGATTGTTTGCTTTGCCAACTTGAAAAGCTCATTTTGTTACATGTGTTCTCCATCTCATGAGTGTTCTATTATTATACATTAATTCAATTTTAATAATTTGTTATTATGACATTTTCATAGGTGTGACCATTGGAAGTGGATGGCAAGTTATGGTTGCTTACCCGAGTGTTCTATTATTATACATTAAATTCATAGCAGGGAAGTCTGAAGAATATTTTAGTAATAAAATTATTTCAATAAAAAATAAAATTAGAATAAAGTGTAATATATGTGTATTTATTAGAAAAAAATTGTATATTTTTAACCTAAAAAGAAATAATAATATAATATTTATATCTCTTAAGAATGTTAATGTTATATTTTGATAATACGTTTTTATAACCAAAATTAACAAAATTTTAATAATAAAAATTAAAAAATAGAGCAAAATGTTATATAGTTGAATATTTTAAAAGAAGGAAGTGTATAGTTTAACATATGAGAAGAAAGAATTGTTGTATTCACATGCATCTTTTAAAACAGAAAAACGTAACTTAACTTACAAAAATTTCTCCATCCTTATGTAATTTTGGGATAAAAATTGAAATAGGAACGGGCCCTAAGGAAAATATATAGACTAGAAATTGAGATGAATTTGAAATAATTTTTTTTATATCTATTTAATTAAATTAAGAAATGAAAGGAAAGAATTGAAAGATTTTACCTTTTAATTAATTTTTTTGGTTTATAATTTCAAAAATATTACATTAAGTAATTTTAATTATTATACTAATTTATATATAGTAATGAGTATTACATTATTATAATATTTTCAAAAGCACTTGTGATTAAGAGAAGTCTTGTAGTTAAGAGAAGTCTTGTAGTATCAAAACTATGCAGACCCTTTCTTGGAAACTCTCCAGAGTACCATATACTTATTATCTCAAAAAAGACTTATGCAAAAAGTGTTATAATAATTGTAACAGTATCTATATTTTATCGCAAACACTTCTATAAATTTTAAAATTGGTTAAAAATAATTAAATACAAAATTTTACAATTAATAATTTTTTTAGTTAATATTTTTAAAAATAATTAGTTACAAAATTATTATAATATTAGTGATAGTATGAAATAAGTAATAAACTAGTTTAAAAAATAATTTTAATTAATTTATAGTAAATTTTCAAATTTTATAATTATTTTTTTATTAATTTATAATAATAAGAAATACAAATAAATATAATTTAAATTTAACTAAAAAAAATAATATATTAATTAATTAAATAGAATTTAACTACTCATTTAAAATTTAAATTATTAATAAAATAAAAAATTTGTAGTAAAAATAATCTTTTTATATTAGTTCACCAATTAATTTCAATTACGTAACTGTAGTTAGGTTGTTAGCATTGCCACAATATCTATATAACACAAGATTTTGTTTTTAGCTATCTTCTCTACTAATATTAGCATATGTTGCTTTGGCTTGATTTTGCACTATTCACTAAAATAATAAAATGTTAATATTTATTTCAATATATATAGAGAGTATATTCAGGTATTAAACTCACAACAGTTACATTTTTAATAATATATTTTAAACATAAATTCGTATATTTAATTACTATATATTAAATTTATTAAATCTAATAAATATATTGTTTTATAACATTATTTAAGTTAATTATATATCATATTTAATAATAATACTGTATAAAAAGTATGTTTATTCAAATATTTATATAAATGCTATATTAATAACATTAAATACGATATTAATGTTTGTACTCAAATCTATTTTAATTTGATAACTTTAAAATTTATTTTGTTAACGATAATAATTAAAAATAAGAATTTTTAAACTTATAATTTGATTTTAAATATTTCATAATGATTTGTTTAAAATAATGATTAAGAATAAAAATTAAGATATATATAATAGTTATCCTTTAATTACAAATCATCATTAGAATAACTTCAAAATAATTATTATAAAAATAATAAACTTATCATATATAATAACTTATAATTTCAATGCATCACTTATTTCCTTTATATTATATTACCATATAGACTAAATTTTTTATCCTAAACCTTGTTTTATAAACTCACGTATATTTTACTTTTTTAATTTGATTACTTTAAAATATTTTTTATGGAAAATAATAATTGAAAATAAATATATTTTAAAATATATAATTAAATTTAAAATAATTTATAATTAAGAATAAAATTAAAAAATATATTATATTAATTTACATTTGAAATTTTCTATTTTAAAACTTTTTTATAAAATATTTTTTTTAAAAATTAATAAAAATGATAATTTGATAATTTTTATTGTATATACATACATATTTTTAGATAATAAGTTTTGTAATAATTAATTTTCTGTTTTGTAATTTTTTTTATAAACTATTTTTTAAATAATAAAATTTTTGTTTCGCTTTTGTGTTTACAAAACGTTTTTTTTTTCCACAAATTGACAATACAAGTCGGCCCAAATGATTGGCAGAGTTATGATTTAAATTTGATGATTTTTTTTTGGGTGGAAATTTAAATTTGATGAATGTGTCTATGTGTACGTCACATATTATATAATTTCAAGGGTATAGGCCAAGATGGGTGAAGTCAAGAAATAGAAATTTTTTAAGTAAGTAATCAATTTATTTATTCTTGAAATTATAAGAGTGGATTAAATTAGTCATTGAAATTAATGAAATGATAAAATGATTATTAAATTTGTAAATTGTAAATCAATTTAAATCTTCAGTTAGTTAATGTAATTTAACACCATTAGAAAGGCTAAAGTGGCACATGAAGTGTGTGATTGATAATCAACAGAAACAAAGAAAGATTCCTTGGTGGTCACATACACATTTATGTCAGAATGGTCTCTACATTTTTGGTTAAATTTATTCCTATTATGTGGCAATGCCTAGTTGGTTGCCACCCTAACACTTAAGGTGCCCTTTGTCATTATCTTAATTTTAAGGATGAATTTGATCTATCTATACAATTTTAGTGAGTAAATTAGAAATATTCACAACTGTTTGACACACGACTCCAAAAACTCTAGATACCAAAGTGATTGCATATAGGACTGGCTTGTACAAGGTGAAGTGGGCAAAGTAAAGGGGCACACATATGAACTTCTGCCCTGCCACTGATAAATAGATTTAACAATGCATTTTTTAATATATATATTTTTTTATAATCATGTTATAAATACATATATCCAGTAGATTTGTAATGACTAATTTCTATCAGATAACTTGCTTGATTATCTTTGATTGTCTTTAGTGAGGTCTCCTCTTCTAATCACATTTTTTTTTCATCCACAAAATTGGAACCGAGAATTTACTTAAAGAATTCGAATCTAAACCACTCAAACCAATATAACATTGATTTTAACACTCTTTATTATTAAAAAAATATACATATATATATATTATAAATTACAAAATTAAGTGAATTTTACTCTCTATTAAACAAGTTTTACATATAATTTCATCTATTTTAATAAATTTTAATTAAAAATAAAGAGTATATCAACAAAAATATATTAAAAACTGATTCCTAATTTAAAAGTAGAATTCCGGTAAATTTATAATTTATAATAAACATTAATCAACAGCAATAGTGTCCGGCAGGTAGAAGTTGTTAATTCTCCATGTTCGCATGCGATGAGCTGTTTGCTCCACCTACATTCATATTCCTCATACGTTACACTAGACATTGAAAAACTAAAGGCGCCAAATGCCAGCAAATACTTTTGCATGAAAACCTCTAGTGAGTTATGAGTATTCAATTGAAGATTACAGAGGTTTTACACCAGAATAGATTGTTATACAGAAAACAAACAAACAGCAACCAAAACTTTCATGCCTTCAGCTAATGATATTATATTATAAATCCATACCTGAACCTCTTAGGAAATTCATGAGGCATATACTTCAGTAATTTCACGGTTTTAAAAAATTTTAACAAGAGAAAGTGATAGATTTGTCCTGTTTGCCCTGTCTTCCTTATATACAAGTTCTAGCCAAAAATCACATGTCACTTCATTATGCATGTTAAGAACAAAAACTTAACAGCTTAACTTGATAGAATAATTAGCAAATATACAAATCAAACATTGCTATAGGATAATTAGCATACAGAACATCACAGCAAAAATTAGGAATTGGATGCAGAAAAATAGCTGCTTCTTAAAAGATGTTAGTTGGTTACCTCCTTGGTCCAGTTGGTCTGCCAAATAATCACTAAGAGGACTAAAATTTGAAGAATATTGCCACACATTGTGCCTCCCCAGATACCCTAAACCAAAAAACCATCTAGGTGTAAATTTGAAGGAAAGAAAAGTCATAATTGATAAGTTGGAGATCAAGCCATGGTGCTTTTCAAAGAAAAATAAAGATACAAAGACAAATTGCACTATAAATATTCTATAAAAATAGGCTGCCTTGGACATTAATTGAAGTAAATAAAAATTTCCCATAAAAGAAGGTTGTTACCTTGACCCCTAAATGCAGCTTGAAACCAAGGAAATATCCAATAGGGAGTCCAACAATGTAATAACAGACCAGGTTTATGTAAGCAACCATAACTTGCCATCCACTTCCAATGGCCACACCTATGGAAATGTCAACACACAAATAGAAAAATAGAACACTCATGAGATGGTTACAAAATGAACTTTTCAAGTTGCCAGAGCAAACAATCACCTGACATCACTTGTGAAGCACTAATGAGAACCATTATCACACCAAGAAGGTATACTATATCAGCAACAGCTCGTATCATATCCTCACTGTTGGTAAAGATGATGGCGAAATTTTCTTTACTCACGAAAATAACAGTCATGAAGAAAACACCAAGGAGGAGAGACTGGAACATTGTCACATAAAAAGAGTATTTGGCTGCTCTTGGATGCGACATGCCAAGCACATTGGAGACACGAACACTTGGAGGACATAGAATCAGCAATCAATGTAAAAATTGAAAGAATTACATGAAAAAAATCACTAACAATCCATGTTTCCATATATCTATCTGTATATAATATATAAAAGTTGAAGCGTAGATTAACATCTCTGTTATTCAATTAACTTAAATTTTCAATTTATTTTAGCTAACTAAGAAAAATAAGCTTTTTGCATGAGTTTTCTTCATATAAATTATTCTCTTTGACATCTTTTAACTAACATATAAACGTGAACTAAAAGTTAAAAGTTTTACTTTGTGTGCTTTTATGCATCGTATTAATCTAAATTAGGAAAATGAGTACTATATGTTTCATATTCTTTTGTTGAAAATATTCCAAAATAATGTCCAACCTATTCTATAAGGAAATACAAAACTAGAGGGAAATAAAGTAATTAAATCCTTTGAATGTGACGAGGATAAATAAAAAATTGTTTCCTTGTATACATGAGTAATGATTAACCACCTGCTAGATTTGTCCACCAAGCATCTATCCAGATCCGGATGTGTGGTTAATTATTGTATAAATACGGTTAGATGTATTTAACAGGTCTAGTTGTTAATATTAATTACTTGAGAGATAAAATTAATCATTATCAAACATTTCAATAACTTTACGATATTATTAACCACTTATAAAGTAAAGTTAATTATTATTAGATATTTCAATAATTTTATTATATTATTAACTACATTGATAATTATATATAATTATGTTAATTTAATAATAATGAATGATCTCTTTATATCATTAATAACTTGTGAGACAAAATTAACTTTTATTAGATATTTTTAATAACATTATTATAATATTAACCACATATCAATAATTGTATACAATTATGTTTATTTTTTAATCATTTGTGAAACTTAATTAAATATGCATGGTAGTTAAATCAGGATTCATATGTGTATTGAAAGACCTATTTCTCAAATAGCGAATCAAATCATATCGTAACTAATAATAAAAACATAACATATATAATTAATAAAGACATAAAAATACAAATTCATGAACAATTACGAAAAAAATATAAATCTAGAATAATTTTATCGTAAAAAATTATGTCAAAAGTTAAAACATACTTTAAATTAAATAAAATATTAAAATGTATCAAACACATCTATTTGAATATTTAATATACTTTGAATGTAAAATATATATTAAAAATTTTAAGGATAATTAGTTATTTTTAAAAAAAATATATACATTTCATAAATATATAAAACTACTATAATTTTAAAAAAATATATAGCATATCTATATATTTTTAAAATTTTCTCAAGATATAACTCTGTTTTAAAAAAAAAAAAGAAAATAAAATAACTAAGTGAGGCACATGCAACAATAACACATGTCGAAGAAGCAGGGAATAGCTCAATAAACATATTGAAGGAAAATAGAAGAGAACAAAAGCATCACTCAAGCTTTCGAAAAGAAAAGAAGAAACTAGAAACAAACGAGATAATGAGTAACCTTGAGTTTGTTTGGTGGCGAGAAATTGGCAAATTCCTTCTCTTTTAAGCTAATTTTTGGGGAAAAAAATTCTTTTTTTTTTTTTGTTTTACATAACCAATTTGGTACGCGACATGTGTAAAAAAAATGGTGGGATTTATCTCCAGAATGCGATTCTTGCAATTGAGGTCCAATTCTTCTATTCATGATATGATACAGGCACCAAAATAATTCGCACAGCAATTCGTATCACCATATACTAGAATCGAATTGAATTACACGTATTATGTCGTGAATCATACTATATTGATAATACTGTGTAAATGGCGTTAACCACATAGACGGGTGCACATCGAATGGACAGAATGCAAGTGTATGTTACTCTTTTTCTTGGAAACATCTAACTCAAAGAAGGAATGAAAATTCTATAAATTAAATTGCAATCAATGACTTTCTTTAACTCATTACAGGTTCAAGGGCATATATTCCAATTCTTAATCATTAGTAAGCTAGATCTTCATCATGAGAATGATTGACTAATGTACTTTCGAAATCTTATCTATGACTTCTAATTACACCCCATTTGTTCTCTTCGATTCATGTATATTACATGCTTGAAAAAATTATGATCTTAATAATTACTAAGATAAAAATAATAATAAAAGAATAATTCAACAGACCGGTCTATATCTAGTCAATATATAATTCCATCAACTGTCATGTGATTACTTTATAGTAACTAACCTTATGGCTGTATTTATTCCAAGGAGTAGCATGCAGTACCAACTCTGAACATTGAAGCTAAAAATACAAAAGAGGAAAACCAAGAAATAAAGAGTTTTATTCGGTGCAATATGAAAATCATGGAAAAAGTGTGTTTGTATTAATTAACCAATATAAAGAGATGCAAATTAATGGAAGTTGATGATCTTACCAAATAGAATAGGAACCAAGAGCAATGACAGGATTGTCTAGTCTACCAGCAAGGAGCATAATGCATGTAATATACCATTGCTCTAAGCAAAGCATAACAGATGATGCAAGGCTTAACTTTGCAAAGCCCCACAAATCCCTAAATGCCATCCAAGAAAATCCACTCCATTCTTCTCCGCACCAACCAATGGCATAGACAACCAAAGCCACAGCATACCCCCACCCTATGATATTACTCACCATGGCTAAGCTGGTTGTACCCCAACCAAATACATGTATGAAAATGTAAAGCAGCCCATTTTGTATGACCAAAATCACAAATGCAATGTACATAATAACTTTAACTTTGCTCTGGGATTGAAGAAATATCAGGAAAGGAAAAGCTATAGCACAGGAAAACATGTAGGGAATTACTAGTATAGAATATCTGCCAGCAAGATCAGCTATTCCTTTTTCTTGTCCAAGAAACTTTAAGATAGGAGTGCTATATACACTAACAGGCAAGAGGACAATACAAGTGGCAGTAAGTATAATGCATGACCTTTGAACATAAATACAAGTGGATTGAATTTGCCCTGCTCCAAAAGCTTGGCCACAAAGTGTTGCCAGTGCAGATGACATACCAAACTGCAATTTTGTACATCAATGTTACACAAGATATAAAAAGAAAAGAAAAATCAACAAATCATACATGTACTTTCACATAACAATAAGAGTAAGAAATAATTGTTCTTTCATATGGACTAAAACACCAAATTTTCCCCATATGGGAAAATGAAGAAATCAGATTGTAGTTTACCTTTTCCTGCCAGTGGTAATTGTCTCTTGTCCATAAAGAGACTTAAATTATTCATTAAAGGATCTGGTACTTCATTTTTCTGTGTTTAGAAATTAAAAAAAAAAAAAACATTTTTTTATGTGTGAGGGAGGTGAGAGAGGTTCTAACCAACAAGTAATAGTAGATGGAATTGATGACACCTTGGTAAAGAGAGATAGAAGAGAGTTGAATATCTCCAATATGACCAGCATAGATGGAAGTTGAGGAGACTGTGAGGAACTGAAACAACTGGGACAGTGCCACTGGCAAGGCTATCTTCCATATCTTCACTGTCTCTGTCCACAACACAAATTTGGCCTCCTTCAAGCTTTTCAGTGGCACATAGTCAGGTTCTGAATTATACTTTTGGACCACTAATGGCGTCTCCATTTGAGAAGTTCTTCCCTTGACACTCAGTTTCTGAGACTGAAATTTATTACAAACGTCCATTTAAGCACCGTTAACTGTACGCTATAGATGAGTGGTTACACGACTTTTCGTAACAGGTTTGCAAAAGGGTATAACCGGAAAGCGGGAATTAACCGATTCATCTCATGCCAATACAATGTTATTATAATTATTGTTTTGGCGATATTATGAGTCTGAATATTAGCTCTGACTATTAAAAAATATCAGGGTGGGTGGAGACTTCTGTTATTATGTTGAAACAAAAATTAATTACTATGGTTTGTAACAAAAATTAATTATTATTTTTTTTATAATAGATAAAAAAAACTAATTAATCCGATAGGCTAATTGTTGAAATCTTAAACAAATCATCATGAAGGAATGAAAGGTAATTACATGAGGAGGTGCATTCGACCACCGATCCAGTTACAGATGTATATGGCACCGGCTCAAAATATCTTTAATTTTTGTTTTGTTGTTATAAAAATTTAATATAATTTTAGTAATTATTTTAATAAAAAATAAATTATGTATCGATAATATAAAATAATTTTATACCATCGTTTATTTACCACAATTATATATAATAAATTAATTAATTTTTATAATAGATATCTTAAAAATTATTTCAACAATAAAAATCGTAATTTAGTAGAAGTTTTTTTATACATCATTAAATTTTATTTTATTTAAATAATTAAATTGATCAATATTAAATAATAATAATAATATAAAATAAAATATTATTTTATAAGCTGCGCAACCTGATCTTAATGATCCAATGATTGATATGAATAAAAAAGAAATCTAATGATTGATAACTTTGATCAAACTTTTTTTATTTGCTATTCAGTACAAAAAAATTTACAAAGATAGACATTGTTCAGTTAAAAAAATATAAACTAAATTTAGTTATGTATCCGATTATCCTACTTACGTAATTTTTACGTAATTTTTACATTTTAGTGTATTCACTTATAATACAAGCAAATTCTTTGTTTTTATTTAAATTACATAATACAAAATGATGGATTGTCACTTCTCTAAACTTAAAACTTTACTTATTCTCGAACAAAGAATATATAATTAGAAAATAGGTAGAGTAAAATTTTAATTTATTCTTTCATGTATAATTCTCTTATATTCGTATTTAAACTAAATTGATGATAAAATTTCAAGTGTAACGTACATTCAAGTCACCTATCCTTTAAGAATTACATTTTTTTTTATGATAATTTAGGTCAACACTAGACTTTCACTTATGCAAATTGAGATCCTTTTACAATTTATAAGATTTAATATTTAACTCTTTTTTCTGTATAGATTATTGTTTATTCTCAACATTAACTCCTATCCTTCTCTATCATGCATACGTTGACAAGAATTTAAATTTTATTTATACAATGCAAATGGACATACATCATGATATTTTTATTTATAAGATGTAGGGATGCTTAGGTAAGAAGGGATGGGAAGTCATTTAGGCTAATTGCCTAAGATCAAGAAATTTCTCATATTATATCATATATCATTTTTTCACATTACTTAAATACTTATTATTGCTGTTTTTTATATTATATTTCCCCTTTTCTTTTTCTTCTTAATTTTGTGTGTATGTATATATTTGAATTTTCATTCTTTTTACTTTGCAGTAAATTTTAACAACAGCACATAAATAATGAAACAACAACCCAATAGATTAATCTACTCCTAGGTCAAACTTAAATAAATGCTTGTCTCCAAGAATCTAAAAAAGCAAAATAACTTCAAACTTAGTTTTTCACCGTATTCTCAATCTAATTGTACCTATTGACCTTAACAAAAAGGGTTAATTTTTTTTTAGCTTACAGCCTACTAATTCAAACAATAAAAAATAATATGAAACTCAAATGAGATAAACAATGAATAATACATGAACTCCTAAAGGTTAACCATTGGGTAATATAACTGCAGCTCCGGAAAAAAAAATCACGTCTTGCATCTTCTTGATATAAAAGGAATGATACCTCCCTTTTTACAAGTGACAATTGTGATAGGAAAATAAATAAATTACATGTAATAAAAATAACGTATTCCATATAAATTTTTCTAATTTGTAAGAATCTTTAAAGAATAATGATAAATAAGAATGATAGCAATAATGAGAAGAATCACATAAAACACACCAATATTTTTAATGTGTTTAATGTGGAAAAACTTTTTAATGTGAGAGGTAAAAATATGGATTATCCAGACCAAAGAAATCAATCCACTATGATCAAATGGGAGTATAAAAGTGTTCAATCAAGAAACTCAATCACACAACAAAGCAAGAAACGAGAAGCAAGAAAATGAAAAACTCACAAAATCATGCTATTGTACGAGCACTATGTCTGACTCACATACTTCCAAATCAAAATCCAAACAGTCAAGATAAGAATTATGTATGTTGAACCTGCTGTCAAATTTTTAGCCTAATCCAACAGTTAACGAAAAAGGTCATGATTTTGACATTTTGCTGATACGTGTAAAGATGAAAGTAGAATTTTCTTTTGCTCTCTCTTTCTTTTCTCTCTTTTGGCTGTGAAATTCATTCTTTCTCGATCTCCCAATCTGACTCATTCTCCTCTTATATAAAAAGAGATCTAATAGCTTTGAAAATATTAAACTTTTGTTCACACAAGGGAGACTAAAAATAATCTTACAAATTGATATTTTTTTTTTTAAACTAAAAATCTATTGGGCATACTTGAGAAAAAAAAGCCCTGCAAAAATGCAAATCACACTCCATTTTGAGACATTGTCAGGAATCTTGTACTGTGTAAAGCTTTTGGTCGACAAAATAATCACAAACCAGCAAATGTCTATTTATTCCATTGCCACAATGAAACTCGCGTTTTCAGGCCCCACTAATAATGTCCTTATGATCTTGAGGTCTCATGAACACAAGCTAATAATAGAACAAGGAAAGATAATTACATTTTCAGTGAAAATTAAGCCTCATCTTTTTGGATGAACCTAGAATATTACCAATCGGGGTAAAAATTAATTAATTAATTTCTTTTAATAAATATATATATATATATATATAAAAGAAATATACATCCAACTAGTACTTAAAAAATAAAATTATGACTAACTTACAACTTTAGTATTTTATATTATGATAAAAAATTATTTTGATTTTTTATTTTGAAAAGAAATATTTTGATCATTTAATTTTTAAATTTGAATGAATTTTTTTCTTTAAAAATATTATTTTTTTTTTTAAAGCATAATTTTGAATTAATTTTTTATTGATGTAAAATATAAAACTTGTTCCATTAAATTTATTTACACAAAAATTATGAGACTTAATTAAAGTTTGAAAAAAGAACTATAAACATGAATATGATAAAAATCATGTAAGAAGTGGGTGTCATGAGCATCTAAAAATAGATTTGATATAAAATTCTTTAATTTTTTTTTGTTACTTATAAAATTTATTTTTTACATAAATTTTATCTTGTGTATGTTTTTTTTAAAACATTAGTTAATTTTTATACTTTTCGTATAATAAGCAAATATAATGAAATAAATTTTATATTTTGAATCACTCAAAAAAAAATAATTCAAATTATGTTTCAAAATTAAAAAAAAAATTAAAGAAAAATATTTACTCAAATTTTAAAGTTAAAAAATAAAATAAATTAAAAAAATAACCAAAACAAAATTTTAGTAACAAAACAAAATTATAATTTAACCTAAAATTATCTATAAACAATATCTCATGTTAACCGAATTGAAGGCTCGTCTAATGGCATAGAATATAACCATGTGCATATGTGTATAAGTGGTAGTTTATAACAAGTTTCAGTCTCCGAAACTGAGTGTTAAGGGAAGAACTCCTAAAATGGAGACACCATTAGTGATCCAAAAGTTTACTTCAGAATCTGACTATTTGCCAGTGAAAAGCTTGAAGGATGTTAAATTTGTTTCGTGGACAGAGACAGTGAAGATATGGAGGATAGCATTCCCAATGGCACTGTCTGCACTGTTCCAGTTTCTCACAGCCTCATCAACTTTCATCTATGCTGGTCATCTTGGAGACATGGAACTCTCTTCTATCTCTGTTTACTATGGTGTCATCAGTTCCATCTATTTTTACTTGTTGGTTAGCACCTCTCACCTCTCTCATTCATATTTCTATTTTTTAATTTCTAAACACAGAATAATGAAGTAACCATTAATGAGTAATTTAATTTTCTTAATACACAAAAGACAATTAACACTGGCAAGAAAAGGTAAATGTACATTCTGGTTCTTATTATTATATAAAAGTACATATATGATTTGTTGATTTCTTCTCATCTTATCTAACATACATGTGCAAAATTGCAGTTTGGTATGTCATCAGCACTGGTAACACTTTGTGGCCAAGCTTTTGGAGCAGGGAAAATTCAATCCACTTGTATTTATGTTCAAAGGTCATGGATTATTCTTACTACCATTTGTATAATCCTCTTTCCTATTTATGTATATGCCACTCCAATCTTAAAGTTGCTTGGCCAAGAAAAAGGAATAGCTGATCTTGCTGGGAGATATTCTATACAAGTAATTCCCTACATGTTTTCATGTGCTATAGCTTTTCCCTTCGGGACATTTCTGCAGGCCCAGAGCAAGGTTAAAGTTATTATGTGCATAGCATTTGTGGTTCTTTTCATACAAAATGGGATGCTTTACATCGTCATAAATGTATTTGGTTGGGGTACAACTGGCTTAGCCATGGTGACTAATATCATGGGGTGGGTGTATGCTGTGGCTTTGGTTGTCTATACCATTGGTTGGTGCAAAGAAGAATGGACTGGATTTTCTTTGATGGCATTTAGAGATTTGTGGGCCTTTGCTAGGTTATGCCTTGTTTCATCTGTAATGACTTGCTTAGAGCACTGGTATGGTACATGCATTGTGCTTCTTGTTGGTCTACTAGACAATCCTGTGATTGCTGTTGGTTCCTACTCTATTTGGTAAGATCATCAACTAGTACTAATTTGCAGCTGTTTGGATTGGTTTAAATACACAGTTTTCCATTTTTGTTCATATTCCACTGAATAAAACTCCTATTTCTTTGTTTTCCTCATGTATTTACTTTTGTATTTTTAGCTTCAATGTTCAGGGTTGGCACACGACGCTGCTCCTTGGAATATCTGTTGCCATAAGGTGAGTGACCATAAAATAAACAAATGGGTTCAATATTATTACTGTGTTCAATTTAGCAGTGATTCAGAAAAACTATGGTGTCCTACCTCGTTTATTCATCATGCTGGAGAGTAGCTTTAAAGTTACCATGGTTTGGTTTTTTCATAGTGAGAAGAACCTGTAAACCTAATGACTCAAGATTCTGGATTAAATATGGTGTCAAATTTACTTGTGTGGTTGATTGAGTGATATATTGATAAAAATCTCGCAAGTGTTTTACTTTGTACATATTCCGTGACTAGAATTGACTACAAAAGGAAACTAATGTAACAGATTGATTGCATATATTTTTCATGTAATTCTTTCAATTCTTATATTGGTTATTGATTCTATGCTCTTCAAGTGTTCGTGTCTCCAATACGCTTGGCATGTCACATCCAAGAGCAGCCAAATACTCTTTCTATGTGTCAATATTCCAGTCTCTCCTCCTTGGTATTCTTTTCATGGCTATCATTTTCTTGAGTAAAGAAGAGTTTGCCAAAATCTTTACCAACAGTGAGGATATGATACTAGCTGTTGCTGATTTAGCATACCTTCTTGGTGCAACAATGGTTCTCAACAGCGCTTCCCATGTTATGACAGGTGAATGTTTGCTTTGGCAACTTTAAAAGTTCATTTTGTTACATATCGTCTACATCTCATGCCATTGATTCTATTGAACTATCTCTTTTTGACCTTTCCTTAGGTGTGGCTGTTGGGTGTGGATGGCAAGTAATGGTTGGTTACATAAACCTTGCATGTTATTACATTGTTGGACTCCCTATTGGAATTTTCCTTGGTTTCAAGCAAAACCTAGGGGTCAAGGTAAGAATGTTCTTATTATGGGAAATGTTTCTTTACTTCAATGTCAAAGGCTGCCTATATTTTTAGATAATTACAGTGTAATTTGTGAAATTGTCTTTACTTTTCTTGGAAAAGCACCATGGTTTGATCTCCAACTTATCCATTATGACTTCCCTTAAAATTTACACACCTAAATGGTTTTGTGGCTTAGGGTCTCTGGGGAGGCACAATGTGTAGCAGAATTCTTCATATTTCAATCCTCTTTGTGATTATTTTGAAGACCAACTGGTCCAAGGAGGTAACCCACTAGCATTTTTGTTTTACCAATTTTAGCTATTAAGCTTTTATTTTTAACATGCATCATGATTCATGAAGCTACATGTGATTACAACTTGTATATAAGCAAAACAGGGCAGACAGGACAAATCTATCACTTGTTTTTGTCAAAACAAAATTTAAAACCATGAACGATATGCCTGATTATTTGATTAGAGGTTCAGGTATGGATTTATAGTACATTCTTTACCTGAAAATAATTTTGTAATTTGTGAAGCCATGGAAATGTTGCTTATTTGTTTGCTTTCTATATAATACTCATAATTAGAAGTCACTCGAGTGATATTGTAACTTGGAGGAATATGACTGCAGGTGGAGCAAACAGCTCATCGCATGAGAATATGGAGCATCAACAACCTCCAATCGGATATCATGGAAAATGTTACATGAGAAAAAACAATATTTCATTCTTTTTCAATATATCCTTTTTACTCATTCTCCGTTATTAATTGATAGTGTTAAAAATTATCTTTTCAATATTTTTTTATGATTTGTAATAAATTTTAGATAATAATAAAAAATATTAAAAAAAATTAAAAGAATGTGTTATTAATTTTATTTATTTTATTGGTTGTAATTAGGTCGAGAATGATTCATATAAGTATCTTTTACTTTGGTTAATTGATCTTGTTTAATACCTTATACAAAATCACACTGATTGTAAATGGTCATATTGTTTAATAAAATATTATTTGTATAACAAAAGAAAAAGAGAAAAAAGATAAATGTATAGGACAAATTATTAATTCTTAAGCCAAACTTAAAAGTTGTAGAATGAGTTTTTTTTTTTTTATCAAGTAAAAGAATTTCAAGAGTTATAAATACTTTACACTTCTACTTCTAGTTGAAGAATCTATTAGTAAAAATATTTACCTTTTTTTGACAAACATGTTTTCATTTCACAAGAGCTCAAAATTATATATAATTAGTTTTTAAGTCATTCTGTGCATTTATTAGCTTTTACCAAGCTCTTCTTGCAAATCTTTAGAATAACTATTTTTTTCTTCAGGTGTTTCTTAAATCTTCTTGTGAGTGTAAAGTCTACATATGTCTGAATAAGAATATTGGAAATATTTGAGGATAAAGAGGTTTGAAGAATAGTAATTAGTTGTTGAGAAACCTTCTATGTAAGAAAGGAAATCGATAGTAAAAATTCTTTAGTTATTCGTCAAGGACTAGAGTAGTTCTTAGTTTGCAGGTGAACCAACATAAATTAAAGTGTGTTGTTTATTATCCTTTTTGTCTCTTTAACACAAGAGGTTGCTAGGAAAAAAAATCCTCTCCACTTCTTTCATTATTAAACTTTTTGAAGATAATAAAAATAGAGATGATACACATTATGTTAAGTGTGACTTCTTTTAAAAGTTTAATAGTAGAAGAAATGGTGAGAAAAAGAAATGGAGAGAATATTTTCCCGGTTTCTAGATAGAGTATTGTGTCCTAAAAAAGTTTCATAAACTGATTATTTGAGTCCTGTAATGATGCTTGTTCAACATGTTTTTATTGTTTTTGAAAACGTTTTTAAAAGGAAAACAAAATCCAAATCAACCTCGTATTTTGTTTAAATACATTAAAATAAAATATTTCATTAATGATCGAAGAACTGAATATATAACCTATCTTAAAATTATATTCAACTCAAAATCTTAAGATATTAATTAAGTTATTCGACGTACCTAATTTTATTTCATGTAAGTTTTTTTACTTATATTTATACTTCAATATTTTTGTTAATACTTTTCATTGGTAACAATAAAAATAAGTAAGTGATTTTCTTAGAAATATCATGAGTTTTATGAAAAAAAAAAATATGTATTTCAACATATAAGCTATATATGATCTAGTGGAATAATCGGTGTATTTTTATTTTTACTTTTTGAAAAATATGCTTATATGGTATTTGTATAGTTTTGAAAGTAATTTTAAAATTTTGAAAAAGACTTCAAAAAGTTTTACTTTTTTTATTAATTGATATTTTAACCAGTACTCCTATCTAATTATTTATATTTCAATTTTCATAGTTTGTTCTGTAATTTTATTATTTAATTTAAAACATTAAAAATAATAGAATACTTTATTTTTAAAAGGTTTTGAAAATAAACTTCTAAAATTTTAGATATATATAATTATTGATGCTCTTCTTTTGGGTAAAGCTGCGCTCCACCATATGAGTACTGTACATAGTACAAGAACAGTAAAGTATGTCAGTTGATATAGGTGGTGATTATTTAACGATGTTAGAGATCCAAATTCTAATTTTAGAAATAAAAAAATTGTTAAAAAATACTGGCTGATAAGGCTCCACATAGGTTAAAAACTATTTTTTATGATAATATATACGGATAAAGAAAAAATGTTCCCTGTCTTTTTCAAGCAAGCATATACCAAATTCACACTCCACTCCACTATGTTTTGTAGCTTTTATTTCTATCCGTGTAATAAATGCAAATAGTTTGATATGACAGATTGATTTTGACAATGCGAATAATGCATTAGAGAGAAGACTTGTTAAAGTATCCTGAATGATTAAAGTAAAACATTTTAAATTTCAGATACCCAATTGAAATCAAAAATCAAAAATATATTTAAATTTTTTATTTTATTATTATTTGAGAAAATCTTCAATTTATTTTTAAAAAATTATGTTCTTAATTTCTTATAAAGACTTTGAAAGATTAAAATCATCACAACACAGTTTAGTGTGTCGTTGTAGAGTTTCCAATGTGTCACATTGAATGTGTCAATCAGAAAATATCTCCTGATATTCTTTTCTTTGTCAGAAAAAATTGTGTTTGATATATTTTTTTTCATTCTATATTTTTCATTAATAAAAAAATATTTACATATATTAATAACAAATGTTCTATTTTTGTAATCTATACATAATTAAAGTGTGATAAAAAACAAATTAAAATATAATTGAAAAAAAATATAAAAAAACATATGGAAGTATAATCGAAAATAAATCAAAACATTTCTTTTGATTTAGAGAATCTTAACATGACCATTATTAAAGCCATTTGAATTCCAACGTGGCAGATTGGTTGCTTCCTGCATTATTTTTGGAGCCTTTTCAGGTCTGAAAGAGCATAGCATGTGAATCTCTAAACTTTGTCTAGACCAAAAATAATTACAAATATATTTCTTTTTTTAATTTCATTTTAATCCATTTACTTTTTATTTTATTTTTTCATTATATCATTTATCATATATGTCATATTTATAATTTTTTCTTTCTTTTTTATTGTCATTCTATTTCTACGTACAGATGTTCGTTTATTAACACTCTTCAAATTAAGCTTGTTTCTTTGTTATTGTCTTACATGCTATGATTGTGATCAAAGGTTCATAGGTTCAAGAAGAGGATATCACATGCTTCACATAGCATGATGTAAATGGTTCTTGACTGGTCTTCTTGCTGTAAGTACTCTACCAGTTGAGTTAGTGAAATATGTGGAAACAATCTGTGCTTGTTATGATTGACTCGAGGATTTAATAGCTTTGATGTTGACTTTTGTAATCAATGCTATATAAATTATAATTGATCTGTATCTATCATGGTTGTAAGAATTTTCACTTATAATTATTTGACTTTAAAGTGTGGCCATTATAAGTTATTCATCATGTGTTGAATGTTGCGGGACATGCTATTTTTTTTTGGAATTTGGGTTGATCTATCTTTTCAACTTCACATACCACTAAGAATTTTTTATTTATTTATAAAATAAGTATGAAGTATATATATAATTAAAAGTAACAATTAATTTCTATCGAAAATTGAAAATTCAATAGACAAACTAATTTCTATAAAAAAAAAATTATGAATTCAATAGATGGTTGATATTTTCTTCTCAATACCTAAATTGAAACATCTTAATTAAGTAAAAGAAATATTTACTAAAAAAATTGTCCCCACACCAATGACTTATATTGACCTAAAATGTGGACTTGTTAATTTCCACGTGTAATGTGACGTATACACATGGAGTTGAGGCACCAATTGTTTGATCATGGTATGCTATCTGATATGAGAGGTGATGGAGCTAGGTTATGGTATTACGTGCTTTTATTTGCTGAAATCTATGTTGGGTTAGGGTTACAAAATTATTTTGTAATGTTCACAAAAATTCGGAGCAGAAAATTAAAAGGTAAGTGCAATGACCAATAATACTAAATAAAAAAATAATACCAAAATCATTCAAAATCTTGAACGGAAAAAGTTACTTCTTCCAATTTATTTATTTTTAAAAAATAAATTAAAATTTTTATTATTATAATAATTACTCGAACTATATATGAAATATTTATCTTTAATATTAGTATTAATGCGGTAAAATGGCACGTAATATGGTTTAGGCAAGTGTTTTTTCAGTAAAAAAAATCTTTAGCATATAAAAAATTGTGGAGACGAAGTTATTTTCGTGGAATTGGATTAGAAACAAGAAAATGGGATTGATGACATGCTGGTTTATGAATCCCTAATTATT
The DNA here is from genome assembly GCA_025330945.1 of Mucuna pruriens. NCBI lineage: Eukaryota > Viridiplantae > Streptophyta > Magnoliopsida > Fabales > Fabaceae > Mucuna > Mucuna pruriens. The sequence continues at coordinate 1,738,805 of JAENHJ010000305.1, forward strand.
TAATAAAATTATATAACACTTAATTCCTTTTATAATAATTTAAGTATAAATGTATTTTTCTATTCCTTGATGTCTTCTATCCTAATTAATTTATTGAATATATTCTTTTATGTAATAAAAATCTCTTAAGTATTTAGTTTATATTCTGTGAGTACCTCATTTTGTCTGGATAACGTGGGTCATTCTTTATCAGTAGTTTAGCAAAAAGGAGTTAAAGATAGCCCAACCAAGAAAAGAAAAAACAGAAGGAAGAAAGAGGGAATGACCAGGTTTATTACTTTGGCCAAATGAAGAAGGATAGTGATAGCAAAAAAGCTGGGAAAAGGACCTGCATGCTACTCCTCTCGAACTCGTGGCAATATGGACAGTAATGATATTAAGGAAATCCTAGGAGCACCACTTGGCAAGCAAGGATGACACGCCTCGTCTTGTTAAAAACGCATGACTTTTCTGGGTCGTTCAAGCTAAGCAGCGCAAAGGCAGAGTACTTAAGATGTAATAGGAAGGACAAAGGGAATATAGCAGAGAGTCACAGACCGATTATCCTTTCTAGAAAAAGGAAAGAGGGGGACATGCGAACATGCAGAAAAGACCTCTAGGCCCTTGCTTTTCGTCTGACCCTCGGTCAAAAGAACGAACGTGAATATCATGACGCACACAGGTCTGTCATCTCACCACATGATAACACACTCAACCATGGAGTCAACTCAAGACCAAGATGAGTGATCACCACTACATTTAATGCAAACAAGATAAGTAAACTCCTGGAAACACCCCATCATTTAATGCATTGAGGAAAAGAGCCTCCGCATCAATGTGAAAGATCCCCGTTGAGATTTTTGCAATGATGACTCAAGGGTGCAACTGCCTATAAAAGAAGTCAAGTGAGGATAAAGGAAGGAGGCTAGCAAAAGGATAACCCTTGAAAACAAAAATCTCCAAGGAAAAAAGAGTTGATTCCTACACATCATCCTCAAGGTATTGAGCAAGGCGTCCCTTCCGGATACCAGATTGGTGGTTTAGTCTGTATTCATCCATCTTCATGTTCATAACTCTTTAAGAACACTCCCGATCATCCAGCAAAAGGAGTCTAATTGAGGTATAGTCTGCACTAGCCTGAGCTAGGCCCTCCTTTCAATATTCCCAACTTGTAGTCTGGCTGACACGTGGTCAGCGACTCACTTGAGATAAGTCAGTTTTGAATTCTTTCGTCCAACTCATTATGTTCAAAACTACATAAACTTTGAATTCTCCATTGCTTTAGGAGATACGTAGAGCAAGAATTGGTTCTTGTCAAGTTATTTGTCCATAGACTCTGAATAACCTCCTGGTCATCATATGTAAAGATTTTTTGAATAATATATTGTAAAGAAGTCAATTTATCACATGCATCTACTAAGGTAACTGCTTTGAAGTAGATGTACTGAGGAACCTCTATCCCTAGTGCGTAACCGACCCTTGAACTCGGATTTCGGTTCTTAGACTTGTCTTATCCAACCTATGGTTTTCTAGCATTTTCCATAAAAATGCTGGTGGCAACTCCTCTCTCACTCGTTCCTTTTGCAAGAGATGGGAATGAGAACAAAGTCATTTTTTGCTAGCCCATCGTGATCCAGGTTGCGACATATTTGTTTAAATTATAGAAAATCAATTTAAATTCAAGTATTTTTTATCTTTCATATGATATTTAAAATTTTAAATCTTAAAAAATTCTAGGCAAATCATTATTCTTTTTTTTACACATTAATATCTAATCTAAATTGATTAATATAACAAACATGGATAAATTTTAACACATGGGATCAACATTCATCCATATGTATTTGTTACCTTTTATATGCATAATTAATATCAACAATTTATTTGTAGACAACTTTTTATTAATTTCTTATTCATTCTTGTTAATTAAATTATTAAGTATTTTCTTTTACCTGAGAAATTTAAATTTTTATTTTACACATTGATATTTATATGTAAATATGTAAATTTTTTAATATAGAATTATATATGTAAAAAATTATCCATGGAGGTGAACATTTCTTTTATGATAACAAGTAAGCAAATTTACTCTTAACTCATGGGGACAAACAATTTATTTGGAACCACATTAATATTTTTAATAATTTTAATATGATTTTTATCTTGATTCTTATCTTTTTCCTTAATTTATCGAATGTTTTTTTTTTACAAGGTATGAATAAAATACAACAAATGGGATGAACATTTTCAATGAAAGAAGAAACTTATACTTAGATGAATAATTTACCTTAAATCAAGTTAAGGATTAAATTACTTGCAATAAATTATGCTTTATTATAATTTTAATATTTTTTAATTCATTGTTATAATTTTTTTAGAATAAATTTATTTTTCTCATGGTTATTAATTTATTGAATGTCTTTATTTATCTAAACACATTCGAATTTTGTTTTAAGTAATTAGTTTAGATTAATTAAATGAAAGAAAATTCAATTTAATTAAAAATATTAGTTTTAAATTTTTTTCACATGATATTTTAAATTTAAAATGGTAAAAAATTGTAGGCAAATCATTACTCTTTCCTTATTTTTACACATTAAAATCTATATTGTAAACTAATTAGTATAAAAAGTAAGCATAAAGCATAACAAAAAAAAACATTGTATAAAAGTACATAGGCATATGAACTATTATAAGTTTTTATATTTTGTTATAGTTTTAATATCTTTCTAATTCATTGTTTTAACAATTCTAGTATAACTACATTTTCTTTCTCATTTTTTTATTACCCAACTTATTTACTAAAGAATTTATTCAAAAAATTTAAATTTTATCTTATCTAATTAATTTATATTTAGTTTTGTAATGAAAAATCAAATTAGTTATTGTATTCATTATTATCTTCTCCATACAAAAATAATGTTTAAAATAATTTTTTAGGTGATCATTATTCATTTCTTATTTGATATGTTCTTTTATGCAATATCTATATGAAATTAATATTTTAATTATATATAAAATACAACACATGAGGATTTTTATATATATATATATATATATATATATATATATATATATATATATATATATATATATATATATATATATATATATATATATATAAAAGCAATTAAAAGAATTTAAGTTTAGAGTTTAATGATTATGTACTAACCATGTAAAATAGTTTTATATTGTTCAAACACAAATTATTATTAAAATAATTTTTAAGGTACATATTAAAAAAATTAACAAACTTACCATTCCTAATGAGATAGGATTAGATGAATGTGTAAAACTCTTTACATTGACCAAACATTATCTAATTTCTCTTACACTTAACTCATGAAGAACAATTTTGCTTGAAACTATCCAAACATGTAAAATATTAGGAGCAATATTATACTTTTAATTCATTGTTATAAATATTTTAACACAAATATATTTTTTCTTTCTATTTTTATTTAACTAATTTATTCAATATTTTGTTTTATCTAATATAGAAAGTATGAATAAAATATAACGAATGAAAATAAACACTTTTCGTGAAAGTACAAAGAGAATTTTACGCGACTTTTATAATATTGGTCAAGTTTCTGATATTTTCAATTAAGTTTTTGAACTTGAAAGTATGCAACAAGGCTTAATATATTTCTAAAATTCAGCTGCATTTGGTTATTAAAATGTTATCTATTTTAAGGTAACATTATATTCTTCATTCATAGTTAAAAAAGAAGAAAAAACTTCATTCATGAACCAACACATAATTTGTTTCTTTTATCCTTTCTATTGGATCTGCATGGTTCTTTTATTTCATTCATGCAAGAACCAAATAATAAACCCATGGATGGAGGGAAGCTTTTTTTTTTTTTTACATAATATGGACATTGATGTACTATGTAAACTTTATGTTGTGATGCAACTATTTTTACATAACAGAAGTGGGCAGCCGCATATTCGAGGTGGGGGAAAGAAGGAACATAGGGTAATATCTTACAAATTCTGACCAAGTATTTAAGTTGTTTTTACATTAAGTATTTTATTTACAATTACAAATTTATACTATTATCCTATTTCAAAACTGAATTTTTAAATTTATTTTTCTAAAATCAGTAATTATTTTATAATTAATAATCCTTTTGTAATTTTTAATTTTTAATTTTTTTATATAAATAAACAGCATTTATAAACACTTTTTAAATGTTGACAACAAAGGCATATAAATGTCGCTTGTGCAATACACCAGTTAATATGCTAGTACAATAATATAATTCATAAGCTTTTAATAGTATCATCTCTGCCTCTTGGTAAATGGTAAGAACACGATACAAGTTTTAAATAATAACAATAAAGAGATCGATCACATATAACTGTGGTATATTATAATGAAATAACATCCAAGCAAATGTAAGTACGTTTAACACACTACGTGAATCGTGCCCATAGTGAAAATATATCTCTTCAGTGGTCGTTTATTATTGTAAAAACAAAGCTATTCACTTCAAATTTTTGTCTACCGTGTACATAAGTGACTATTATTATTTTAAAAGGAATGTGCACCTTTTTTTGTCTTCAAGTATTAATCCTGACGGCATGGTGATCATGGATTCCCCCAACCTGTACCTCCACGAAGAGCCAACCGATTCCGACAATGACGATGAAGAAAACGATGTTATCCTCATGCCAAATAGGTACGTGATGATAAACTATTATAGAAAAATGCTAGGAATATACTCTTAAATAAATTTTTTATTATTGAAGTGAAATTTATATTATTGAAAAGTTTTTGAAGATTTTATCTCATATTTAATGTTTTTCTCTCTTAATTTTATAAATTTTAATCAATACCTGCTCTCCTCTTATAAGTAAGATAATTTATTATAACCATTTGGACACTTACTATGATCATTCACCTATCATAGAGCAACTTTATATAATTAAAACAGCAGGTCTCTCTCTCCTATGTGTGTTTTTATGCACCGCTTGTCACGTTTCATTTTGGTAGTTTAGGCTTCCAATGTTATTTTGGCAGTTTATACTATCATATGGATAAGTAAAGCCTTCAGGATATTTATATTAAGTGTCCTAGTGACTTGATCTTAATGCTAAATGTGTTCACAATTTTAGTAGCAGAATATACATGTTGGGTTATTTATAGTGGGAAACCAGATTAGACACCTAGTATTCGCAATTTGTCTTCCTGGGTTGCTGCTTCAATTGTTTTTGGTTGGTTTAAAACTTGTTACCATAATCTGAATTAAGTTTGTTTTCATTGATCTTATTAGAGGTTTCTCGTGTATTTGGCTGTGTTTAGGCTCCTATTGTGTCTTAATGGTACATGATATAAGTGATATAGTGTACTTTGGAGTTTCATAGTTGACGTGCTTTTCGTTCTTATAAGAAGAAAAATTATTTTTACTCTGTATTTTCATTATGTTTAGTAATTGTAATTAAAATTATTATAATTCCATATCGATAAATTTATTTTTCAAATTTAAAAAAACATATGGATTTAGTTTTTTTTATTAAGAATGCATTTTTTTTTTTAACGTGGAAAAAGAGTAAATTCATGTTTTTCTTAAGAATTGAGGATCGAATTTATGAATACTAAAACAAAAGAAAAAAAAAAGTCTTGATTACGTTTAACTAAAAATATATAGGAATTAAAAATACTTATTATATCTACAATGATTTGTTCTGTGTAGATAATGAAGATAAATTCGTGTTATTAGTTTCTAAAAGTGGGGAAATGGCTTTGAGTTCTGAGTCCTACAAGTGGAAGTATGATGTATTCATGAGCTTTAGAGGGGATGACACCCGTGTGAGTTTCACAAGCCATCTCTATGATGCTTTATGTCAAAAAGGAGTTAATACTTTCATAGACTACAAGGAGCTCAAGAGGGGAGAGAAGATTTCACCTTCACTTTCTAGAGCTATTCAAGACTCAAGGATCTCAGTTGTAATATTATCTAAAACATACGCCTCTTCAACCTGTTGCTTAGATGAACTCCTTAAGATCCTTGAGTGTAAAGGCTCCAAAGGCCAACTGGTTTTGCCTGTTTTCTATCACATCAATCCATCTCAGGTAAGAGAACATCAGGGAAGCTATGAAGTAGCTTTGGCCAAACATGAAGACAAGTTTAGGAATGGTATGGAAAAGGTGAAAAGGTGGAGGGCAGCTCTATGTGAAGTAGCTACTTTGTCTGGGTGGCACATAGGAGATGGGTATGTATCCTTCAAAATATTATTACCCATTTGGTACTTAATGTTTTTTTTTTTATTTTTTAAGTATACTACCATGTCAGCAATAAAATTTGAACTTATAACTTCGTATTAACTACTCCAATCTTCTGTATTAGGCCCATCATGCTTTTGCTTAAAATAGATATTTTTCTTACTCATCAAACATTTATTGGCCCCTGAATATACTTATGCTATATGTGGCTGGCTGGGTAAAAAAAAGTTCAAAATTTGAATAGAAAAAGAAAATAGAATGGTTTTTAATTTTTTTTAAATTAACTTTCTAAATAAAATTAATTTAACACCGTAAATTGTTTCCTTCAAATTGTATTAGAAGCTTTTCTTTCACCTTAATAGAAGGCATATAGTCAATGTTGACTAAATGACTACACAAAATAAACTGATAATTTGTAATGAACAGGAATAGGCTAGCCTGATTTTATTTTACTTTTACTTTTTAGTTTAACAATATGCAAATGCAATTTTACTTTTACATTTCATTGGATTTGCTGATTATAAAAGGAAGATAATTTTTCTGTATACGGTAAAGTGTTATATGGTTCATTCTCACGAGGCCAACAGATGCTACAATTTCTCATTCAATGTCAATTAATCATATCTGAGAAACTTGCATTATGTTCTTTGGAATTCTAATAATAAAACATCACACACATCAACAATTCATTTAGTAGCATCAATAACTGAAACACTAGGCATTTTCCAACAAAAGGGAATAACTAGTAGATGCACCTAACTTACTCATATATTGAAGCAAAGTTCAAAATAGTTCTCATATGTGATTATGCATGATTATAGATGCCATTCATAGCTGTCTTTTCCAAGATGGTTTGAAGTTTTTTTTGGCTTTATTTGTGGCAGGCTGGAATCTAAGTTTGTCAAGAGAATTGTTGAAGAGATATTGAGTAAGCTGAACTACACACCTTTCAATGTTGCTAAACATCCTGTTGGACTGGATTTGCCTATGGAAGATATTAAATCACTTTTGGAAACTGGATTAGATGATGTGCGGTATATAGGAATTTATGGAATTGGGGGAATAGGGAAATCAACGCTTGCTAAGGCTGTTTATAACCATATTGCTAATCAGTTTGAGGCAAGTGCTTTTATTGCAGACGTTAGAGAAATTTCAAGTCAAAGATTTGGCATAGTTCAACTGCAAGAAGCACTTCTTTCAGAGATCTTGAACCATGGAGATTTTAAAGTAGGAAACAAAGACAGAGGAATTAACCTGATAAAAAATAGGCTTTGTTGTAAAAAGGTTGTCATAGTTGTTGATGATGTTGATTCATTGGAGCAACTGGAATATTTGGTTGGAGAACACAGTTGGTTTGGATCAGGAAGTAGAATCATCATAACAACTAGAGATGAGCATTTGCTAATTGCTCACAATGTGAAAGCAGCCTACAAGGTCAAGGAATTAAGTCATGGTCATGCTCTTGAATTGTTTAGTTGGTATGCTTTCAAAAAACCCTGTCCTCCAACAAATTATGAGGAATTGTCCTTCCACATATTAAACTATGCCAAGGGCCTGCCATTGGCACTAACAGTTTTGGGGTCTCACTTGTGTGGTAGAGACAAAGCAGAATGGATAAGTGCAATAGCTAAACTGGAAAATGTTCCAAATAAGCATATTTTTGAAGTACTTAAGATCAGCTTTGATGGGTTGGAAGTGAATGAAAAGGCCATATTTCTGGATATTGCATGTTTCTTTAAGGGAGAGGACAAACAGTATGTGAAAATGATACTAGACAGTTGTGATCTGCACTCAGATATTGGAATTGGAGTTCTAATAGATAAGTCTCTCATTACTTTAGAACTGAACAAGCTTTGGATGCATGAGTTGCTACAGGAAATGGCTAAAGAAATTATTCGTCGTGAATCTCCCAAAGAGCTTAGTAAACGTAGCAGACTCTGGTTTCATGAGGATGTTATTCATGTGTTGAACCAAAATATGGTATACTCCTCTCCTTGAACATATTTATGTTAACATCAAAGTTCAAAGTTTCAGTCATGTACCTAACTATTCTATCTGTGCATTGCTTTGTGCTACTAGGGTATTAATAACATTGAAGGAATAAGGCTAGATGTACCTGAACCAAATAAGGTTGTCATAAATGGAAAAGCATTCACAAATATGAAAAGACTTAGACTTCTTATGATGAATAATGTGCATATTTCAGATGATATTCAATATTTATCTGATGAGCTAAGATTAATTGATTGGCCGGGGTACCCTTCTTCAACTCTACCACAAAACTTTCACCCAAAGAGGCTTGTTTCTTTAAATCTGAGTCATGGTCGCATCAAAAGCCTCTGGAAGGGAGTTAAGGTACAGAATGGCTCTTTCAATTAGTGAAGTATTTTTTGAAATGTCAAAAGTTGTTGTAATATAACAAAGTAGCTAATTGTCATTTTATTTGCTTTACTAATGATGCTTGTCTTCTTCAGATATTCAAAGACTTGAAACTTGTGTCCTTCAGCTGCTGTGAATACCTCACTGAAATTCCAAACTTCTCAATGATTCCAAACCTTGAGAGCCTCAGCCTAGACCATTGTAAAAGTTTAACTGAGGTGCATGAGTCTGTGGGATCTCTTGATAAGCTGGTTACTTTAAATTTCCTAATGTGCTCCAATCTCAAGACTCTTCCAAGGTTTTTCAAGTTAAAATCTCTTTGTATTCTTATCCTTACTGGCTGCTCAAAAGTTGGAAAGTTTCCTGAGATTGTTGAGAGAATGGTGCATTTTGAAGAACTCCTTCTCCAAGGGACTTCCATAAAAGAACTGCCAGAGTCAATTGAATACCTAAATAGGCTGAAAGTATTACTCTTAGATTCTTGTCAAAGGCTTGAGCATCTCCCTAATAGCCTTCATAATTTGCAATGCCTTATTTCACTTCGTCTCACTGACTGTTGTAAGCTCAAAGAGCTACCAAAATTGCCACTAAATACAAGATACATAGACACAAGTAATTGTAGATCATTGGAAAGGTTACCAGCATTATCCAACTCGTCAAATTTCAGTGAAGAGAATTTACCAAGGTTTTCTCAAATGACGTTCATTAACTGCAATAAACTGATTGATAAACAAGTCCAAGACCACATAACAAGTCTCTTATACAATGAGGTAGATGCTAAATGCTCACTCTATGTCTCTTTGTGTTCTTCCATAAAAATATTAAGGAACTAAAATTAAATTTATGCTTCAGGAACTTCTTGAAGAAGTCATGCTTCCAGGGAGCAACATCCCAGATTGGTTTCACCATCAGAGTACTAATGATTCAATTTCTGTTGAAGTGGCTTCAAGGTTGTATGGTAAGACAGTGGAGGTTTTTTTCTGTGCAGTAATTGAGCTGGACAAAGGTGCTATTACAACTGGTATGTTTTCATGTATATACGATCTTACCATCAATGATCAAAAGATACTTTCGAGGGAAAGAAGTTTTGATTCATTGGACACAAGTCATGTCTGGCTGACTAAGATCAATTGTCATTGTTTGATATGGCCCCTCAACAGTATCCAATATCAAAATCACTTTAAGATTTCGTTTCTGATATCTGAAGTCTCATCAAAGGTGAAAGTAAAAGCATCCCTAAAGGGTTGTGGTTTCCATATTTTGTCCAGGCAAGAAAAGCATCAGATTGATCAAGAAACAATTGGAAGCACACCTGGTAAACAATAGGCTACACCTTATAGCAGATGTATGACTATGTCTATGAGTAAAAGATTAACAAAAAGGAAACACAATGAAAGTTCAACATGGTGTTTTCCTCTCTAGAATTCAATCACTTGTACAAGATATTAGGTTGTTGAACTTATTACCAACACAATAAAGTAGGGAATAGTGCAATTGTGTTGCCATCTATACTATCTTGTTCTTACTTGTTTAGTGTTCAATATTAATAATGTCTTTGATGCTTCCATGGACATTGTTTTGTGCTCAAATGTATGATATTAGACAAGTATAGCAGAGTGCACAAGTGCATTACCATTTGAATTAGATGTTCATGTTTTTTCAACTTTAAATTTGGTGTTTATTCTACGAGGCATTTGTGAATTATCTTATGTACACTTTTTTTTTAATTTCACTTCAAAGTTTTTTATGGCTAATCTAAGATTGTATAATTGCTAAAAATGTAGCATATGAAAATCTCGACAAAATGGCCACGAAATTATGGAAATGACTCGACTCAACCGAAATCATGAATTGTGCACAGCCCAAAGCATCGAAAGGGAGGTACAAATGACAAATTTTAACTCGTGGTAATTTCTCACCAAACAACACAAAAGATAAAATGCACATAATTTTTTAAGAATTAACTAACTTTTAATATTAGTATTTATGTACTATTATATAAATTAAATTTATATATAATTTTTATTTTTTACCATAAATAAGATTTCTCACTTAATGTGCTATTGTAGAGATACATACATAGATAAATTTTATGATATAAAATTATAATATTTTTGCATTCACAATAAAAGAAGTAAAACTAATTGCATAGATTATTATACTATTAAAGAAGTAAAACATAGTAATAAATTAAGTGTGACATCCTTCTACCCCGAATAATTAGATTAAAATAATAATGTAAATAAAAAGGAAGAAAAGCTAATAGTTAAGACCAAAGAAACATAATTCATATGAAGGATATAAGATTGACATGGTCATTAAACAATTCACATGGTCATTAAACAAGTAGGTACAAAATTTTCGAGAAGATTTTAAATCTAAATATTATAATTGAAAAATAAAGTTATTATCATCTTCAAAATAAGCTCTTCAAACAACAAAACACATAGATCAACTATTCTAAATTTCAAAACCGCAATGTCACACTAATCGAGCAAGGAACTCCACCCTTCAAAACTCGGCACGATGAGTGGCCTCAATATTACCTAAAAGAAGACCACAAGAGTGTACGATGAGAAATAGCATTCAATCATATATAAATGCAGATAGTACCTCAAATCTCACCCATTATCGTACTCAATTACTAACCGCTCACAAATACTCATATATCAATTACAAGTGTCATCACATTCATAATCAATCACATTCCATTCATGTTTACAACATGCACATGCTCACACAACGCATATGCCAATCACCACACCTAAGAAGCTCGATTTGGAACTTCACACCATGGACGAACCTTCTCAATTCCCTTAGTTATCGCTAATGATGGTCATACCGTTAAACATCACTTATGGCTGGTGTGTCGCATAGTTAAACACCACCTATGGCTCGTGCGAAGACATTCTACACAACTGTTAAACACCACCTATGGCCGGCGTGTAGCATGGTTAAACATCACATATGGCCAGGGTATTATAGTCACGTCTGGCTTCTCATGCTTCTCATGCATCTCATGCATCTATATCTATGCTCAATGCATTCTCATCCACATTCTCATCCACATTCTCATTTTCATGATTCATACATTATTCACACAGTCCATAATCATACCAAAATCATATCAATTTAGCCATCATTATCATAAATCATTTATAAGAACACATAGCTAATATTCTTTTCTACAATCAATCATGGCAACATCACATACATTTAGAATTCATAACCACATGATAGACAATGATACATATCGAATAATCACATATTTCCATACTTCAATAATCATATCTACTCCATATATGATTATAAACTAACACATTTCACAAAATGCAACCAATTAAATTATCACTTAAATCAACCAAAACCATAGAACATATTGACGAATCTTTTCTACTGATTAAAGTATTATTCTTTTTTTTAGAACCTAAAAACCAAACAAATTTGAAAATTTAGATCCTAGAGGGACCTAGGGATTGCCCTCACTTTCCGTACACTCTCACATTTACATATGACTGAACTCATCTCTCCCGTACCTTAGATGCGAAGAACAGTGATGATCTGATGCAGTTGTGGGACAATCTAAACACCCTAGCTCCTCTCCCTGCATATATGCGTTCTCTCTCATCTAGGTCTGACTGTGTGACGCGTAAAACCCTACGTCTAATATTCTAACTAGTCGAGTCAACCCTAACCAGCCCGTCAGTCCCCATTAATTCAATTAATTAAATTAATAAATGAAAATAATTCAGATTAATGTCTCATCAGTTTATAAAACCATTAACTCCTCTATTAAAATAAAAATTAAATATAAATATTTAAATACTAAATTAATTTTCTGTCATCATTAAGAATAATAATATTATTAATAACATTTCAGTTTCAAAATGTAATTATTTAATAAAATAATTTCCTATAGCAATTAATAATTAAAATAAAATTAATAATAATAATAATAATAAATTTTATTTTTAAAAATAATTAAATAAATTTTAGGATGTTACATTAAATCAACTACCAAGTTTTTCATGTATTTCTAAAAGTAAATTTTAATAATCAAAATATTTTAGAAAAAAAAATGTCGTTCTCATTAACATGATAAAATCGCATCACCTCGTGAAGAATATAATATAATAGATGTATTTATTGTTAACTGTGAAATATTATGTTTTATAGTATATATAAGAAAATAAAGCCTAGTTTGAAAGAGGTTATATACAACTTATTTAAATTTATCTTATATTATAAATACGTGTAAAAATATTTAGAAAAACTTATGAAAATATCTAATTATTAATACATAAGATGTTTTTTTAGTTTATTTTTATAAGTTTTGAAGATAACTCATGGGAATAACTTATAATATCTTATATTATAAATACATGTTTGAATGTTTAGAAAAAATTATGAAAATATCTAATTATTGATACATAAAATATTTTTTAGTTTATTTTTATAATCTTTCGAAGATAACTTATAAAAAGACTTACTTTGAAATTTTGATAAGATCAAACATATAAAGTGTGTATGTTTTTTTATTTATTGTTTCTTTCTCCAAATTAAATATTTTATTTTTTCGTTTATTCATTCAAATTAATATAAATATTAATTAACTTATACACAAAACAAACTAATTATTTATTGCTAGTAAACTTTTTATTTTTTATATACTTTCTTCTTTTATATTATAAAATATAATTTAATTAAATAAATTTATATTTTATATGTTATTATTAATTTCTTTTATATGTTACTCATACTTTTTATGTTTCCTTCTACAACAACAGTAGTGTCTAGTGATTGAATTTTTATAATGATTTACTATTTTTATATACTTATATTTATTTATATACGTGAATGGAGAAATTTTTAAGCTTATATCATAATTTTAAGATATATATGATTTTAATTTTAATATCTCAATTTATATTTTAGTTGTATTTTATTGTTAATTATTCTAATTTTTAAAATTACTTATAGGTGCATGATAAAATTTTTCATATGTGTGTCACAATTTTTTTTAAATTATGAAACTTAAATTTTTGTTTTTTAAAAACTAAAAACAGGTAAATTAGTAGTTTTTATTATAAAATTTTTGTGATTGTATAATAGCATAATAATTATTTATTTAGTTTTAAAATTTTAATTTATTTTTATTTATGATTTGATTTTCTTTTTAATTTTTAAAATAAATTAATATCCTATAATTATTTATAAAGTAATGCATCCAAACACTTTAAAATTATATAAATATTTATAAATAAGTATATCCAAATACAAAAGAACTTAATTGAATTTTAACCACTTATAACAAAAGCTTTTATATAATAAGAACTTATTGAATAATATTTTAAATAAGATAAACGACCCTAAATTAAAATGATAATACTTTAAAAGTTGAGGAGAAAATTGTAATATTGTTTTTATTAAGGGGTGTTTAATAAAACTAACTTATAAGTTAACTAATTTAATTGAAATTATTTGATAACATTAGCTAATAACTAATAAATATAAAATAACATATTTAGATATTTGATTTTTAAATTAAAAAATTAAAAGATATTTCAAAACAATTAATGAAGATACAAATAAATAAAAATAAAAAGTCAATAGCTTATTTTCATAAGTTAAAGTGACTTATTTTAAGTAGCTTAAGAAAATAAGGTATAAGCTACTAAAATAAGTTTATGTATCAAACAAGATTATTTTAGTCCATATATTCCATTATGTGAGGAGCTAAAAGTGTAATTTTTAATCTAAAAAGAAAAAAAATAGTATAATATTCGTATATCTTGTAAGAGTACAATTTATACAATTTATTTTATTTATTAAACCAATTGAGAAAGCATAACATATATATTTAATTGATATTTATCGTTTAATTACTTAATGATTCAAATTAAATCATATTTAAAAATTTTCGAATTTTAAAATACAAAAAACCTAAACAACAACATATTTAACTATCATTTTCTCAACATGAGAGTTTTTAGTTATTTTTCTTTGATGAAGTTATTTTTAGGAAATTTTTAATATCTTATTACTTTTAGGAGAAAATAAATCATCGTTATGATAAGTTTGTCAATTTTATGTTAATTATCCTAAAAGTCATACAAACAGTTATTTGTTATTGAATCAGAGTATAAAACTATTTTACATCGATGACCGTTAAGCTCTTCTTTCAATCTATCATTTTTTTTGTAAACCAAGAGGTATTTAAAACTTATTTTTCACCTAACTAATCTTTTTCTTCTCACCAGATCAATCTATCATTATTTTTAATTTTAAATTGAATTTCAATAATTTAAAAAATAATTATCAATAATTAAATATAACATTCTATCGTAATATAAATTGTTTATGGTGAATTTAAAATATAATTTATATTTTAAAAAATTTTATTTATTACGAATTTTATTACAATATAATATATTCACCCATATTTTTTATTATAAGTTTTAGTTATATGAAATAAATATTTATTATGTATAGTGAACAAGTTAAAATACTAATTAATGAAAATAAAAATAGATAAAAAAAAGAAAAGTGAAAACATGGAGTATTGAGAATGCTTTTTATGAAAATAAATATTAGAAAATGAGTAGGAAATAGGATCCTCTTACATGAGCATTTTTTTACCATAAATATTTTGGAGAATGCTTTTTTTATGAAAATAAATAGACACGGTTAGTGCATGATAATTAAATTTAAATAAATATTAGAAAATTGTCATGCGTTAGAATCTTCTAACATGAGCTTCTTTATAGCAACAATAATTTGTTTATATTTTTTATATTTAAAGTTCTGAAAAGGTTTAAATATGACTTAATGTGAATTATTGACTAATTAAAAAAGAGATATTGCAACCAGGTGTGTATACTTTACATTATTCCATAAATACTAAAAGAAGGTAATATAATTTCATTCTTTTTCTCTAAAACTTAATTTAAAGGATCCGATCGTGCATGTAAATCATATGTATCGATTAATCAAAGAGACAAGAGAAAAGACATAAATTAAGTATTTGTATTTAGAAAAAAAAATTAAGTGTTTGTTTAGAAATATTTAAATATTTTAGAAATAATTATATTAGAATAGTTTATTATATTAATATTTTATTACATAAACTTTTTTTTTTCTTTTTTATACTTAACAACTTTAGTTGAGCAGTGTAAGTTGAAATGTTTACATGAAAATATAAAAAATATTATATGTTTAACTTATAGAAATAGTACGAGTAGTAATTAGTTTTTTATTTTAACTTTATTTTAGACAAATTGAAGATATAATATATATAATTGTAACTTTAATTTAAAATTCAACTTTATCGAATTAAAACACTATGCTAGAATTTTTTTTCCCAAGATAACTTGTTTTTTAAACAAAGGTTGATATTATAACTTATTTAATAATTATTATATTATTGTCTAATTTATCTATAATTTTAACAATTTTTAATTTATAAATTCTCAATAAATATTTCATATTATTTTTGTAAAAATTATTAATTTTTAATTTCTCAAAATTATATCATATATTTTTATTTTAATCGAATTTCTCCATCTTTTCCCTCTTCTTACTTTTTTTTTTCCTCCCCCATAAATTTTTTTCCTTTGACGACTATCTGAATTTTGAATTATTTAAACCTTCATATTAGATTAAAAATTTATTAAAAATATTTTTTATTTTTCAAAATTAAATTATATACATTTGTTTATAAATTTACACAATGCATAAGTCCATATTTAATTTTAATTTACAAAAAAAAATTATTTATTTATTTATTTTAAAATACCTTAATCAAATTAAATATCTTAAAACATGACAAGTCATTCATATTTATATATTATAAATTAAAAATCTTATTTTTTTAATGTAATAAATATTTTATTATAATTTATTTCTCATTATAATAAATCACTTTATTGTTATTTAATATATTTTTATAAAATTTAATAATGATAATATAAATAATGAATAACAATTTTACATTGTTATTCAATCACAAATCGATATAATTTGTAAGATAATTATATAAAAGTCAACAAATTTAACATATATTACAACCTAAAATTACTTTAGGTTATTGGTACATGACATATTTTCTCCATTTTATATTTATTAAAAATGTTAAAATTATTAATTGTTTTTATTTTTTTACTATAGTTTTCTTTTTTACCCTGTATTCTCAACATTAAGTAAGATCTTTATTATATTGAATTTCCCTTTTTCACATTAAATTTCAATCACTTATATTCTCAATTATTATTTTTTTATTTTTTAAATTTACTACTTTCCCTTAAATCTAAATTATTCATTTTATACTTGTATGTTTAGATTAATCATGTTTGTTTGTTTTATAATCTTAAATAATTATTTTATTTTAAATTTTAATTTTTTTACTTAAATTAAATATATTATATATAAGGACAGTAAATGAAATACTTATTAGTTTTCATTTATCATTAAATGTATACTGGAAATTGAAGTGTTTATTGAAATTAAAAAAAGAATTCATATTTCCTCTTCAGATTAGATGTTTATATATTTTTCTTAATCCCTAACATTGTTCATTATCCAAATTAAAAACACGCCCAAATACGCGTTTAAAGTTTTCTCAATTTTGGCTCGGATTACACATTAAATGTTTTTTTTATAAGTCAATAAAAAGTAATAGTCTTTCCATAAAATCCCCATCCACTCCTACTTAGAAAAATCATTTTTACTCTTTCTCAAACGCCATTTACAAACTAGGGAGTCTCTTGGTAGGCTCTATTTCCAAAGATATTTAAAAAATAAATAAAAAACATGTTTAGGAAATTATTTTTATATACCTTTAATTATTTTTATATACCTTTCTATAAAATTATTTCCAAACTTTAATTCTAGAGACGAGAATAAAAAAAAAGAATATTTTTGTCATTTTATTATTTCCATACTTTAAATCTAGAGACGAGAATAAAATAATTATAATATTTTTGTACTTTAATTCTACATATGAGAATAAAAAAATTAGAATATTTTTGTTCTTTTATTTTTAAATTTGATGATTTTTATACAATAAACATTTTTTATCACGTATAACATGTTATTGATATATATTAATGTTTCATGTATTTTTTTAATTAATTTAAAACTTTTTAACAAGCATTTTTCTTTTATTTTATTTTCCAAAATTACAATCATCTCAAATAATTTTACAGTTTTACACTTTACATTTTGAAAAATATTAAAGTATATATTTTATATATTTTTAGAAATAAATATAAAAGAAGGAAGGAATTATGAATTCAAAAACTATTTAAAAACTTACGAATAAAATCATAGTAATAAAAATAATAATTTTATTATCTATACATTAAAAAATAAAGTAAAGAACATAAAATATTTTTCATTAAAAACTACGCTCTGGTGTCTCAGAGTCTTTGACTAAATTCATAAAGTTAATAACTCCCCTATCTGCACCCTCCTCAGTTTGAGAAATTATTAGAAAACTACAACTCATAATTTGTTGGATGATTCCAACTAATCTCTATATAATATGCAACTTAAGTGTTATTAAAAAAAATTAAGTTAAAAATATATATATGACATCGAAATTAGTTAGAATCATATGTGATGGTCAAGGAACACAAATTTAAATACATGTAATATCGAGGTTAGTTAAAATTATGGATACACGATGATACAGAGTTACTTAACTGTACATAGCTGCACCAGAAAAGAAAGGCAAGATAGGGTTCGGGGCAGGATTGGCTGTGGGCGCTCTAGCGGTGAGATCGGTGCAATCCCAGTGGAGAAAGGTGTTGATGCTCTAGAGGACAACATTGCTCGCTGATCCTGTGGCTGAGAGCTTGAGGAGGATTAATCAAGTGATGATGACAACTAGGAGAATCGTTGAGATTGGATGTTTGACAAAAAGGATTCCAAAACATTTTGCACAAAACGCACTTGAGAAGTTCTGGCCTTCGTAAATCATTGAGAGAAATAGGATTATTAATCTTTGGAATTAGAAGTCCAAAATTTTTGGGTGCATATACAAGTTGCATGAGTTTCATAAACCATGAATAAACTTGGATGGAATCTCTTAACCATGCCTCTTACATGAATACCAAGTTTGTTGACTGTTGTTTCTTACCAATTGTGTACACAGGTCACAATTTGCGTTGCCTTTCTAAAGCAAGACGTATAGATAGTGTCCTCTGTTAATACTAAATTTTCATTTGAAATATCACATTCCTAGAGGAAAGGTCCCTCCCACTCTTGGGCATTTTATCAAACATGTCCTTTGCAACTGTCATCTTTTATATTCCTCAAATAATATATAGTGACCTTGACACTGAATCAATGTCACCCTTAAATTAGTTTCAAAATGGAATCTTATTTAACTTTTTATAATTATGAATATTAATGATCTTTTATCTTGTGTCTGAATACAATATGTTGTTTAGATAAAATAATTTTTATAAAATTAAAATTTTTAAAATTTGAAATTTTTTATTATCCATTCTCTTTTGTCACCTATTTAACTATCTTATCTTTTCTCTCTCACTTTATTCTTTTTTCATATTATTTCCTTTCTTCTATTTCTCTCTCCTCACTCTTATTTCTTTTTCTTATATCCCTCTTTTTATTTTTATTTTCTTCTTTTCTTCCACTTTCTTTTCCATCTTCTCTTTTACTCTCTTTATTAATATTCACGTAGAAAATATCAATATTTATATTTTAAATTATTAAATATTTATAAATTGATTTATTTTTTTTAATGTTTAATATTAAAATTTTTATTTTTAAATTTTGTTTATCATAAAAATTAAATTTCATATTCAAATTAAGAATTTAAAATTTAAAAAAATTAAATTAGTTTATTCAAAAAAGTATTTAAAAAATAAAAAATAAAATATTTTAAATTTCAAACATTTCAAAATTTCTGAAAATTTAAAATTCCTCTATCAAACACAACATTATAATTATTGAAAAAAATTAAATCGTGATATTTATATTACTAAAGAAGTTTAATTCTTATATATTCTTAATATATATATTTTTTTATAATTTTAACTAATTAAAAATTATCTTAGAGGTGATAATTTTTCATATATATTAATTTATGATTAAAATAATAATATTATAAACAAATCTTTAAACTCTCACTGTATTCTAATTAAATCCTTACTTAAATATAAATTAAACACACACAACTTAGGTATGTTTAATAATTGTTGGAATAGCTAAAAGATATAGTAGAAGTCACCTACATTATTTTTTTTTCCTATCTAACCCATCAATAAATATTTAAACAAAATTTAAATTTACCATTCTTCTTTTTTCGTTTTTGGTAAACAAAACTTTACCATTCAAATACTTTAGAGTTAATAGTTCACGAAAAATAAGCACATGGCATATAAACCATGAACGTCACTTGTTTTTTTCAATGTCTAAAATTGTACAAGTTCTTAGTATAATTTAAGAACATGTTTGGTTTGATTTATTACTAAGAAATAATTAACTTTTTTCAGCATCGAGAGCTTTTGAAAAGTGAATATTTTTTTAAATTAATCTCTTTGAAACATACATCAATCTATTTTAAAATTTAAAAAACCAAGATTATTTTTCTTATTTCTATATTCTACTTTCGTCCTTGACTGCACCATGTTTACGCGGTGGAATTAAAGAAAATATCAAACAAATTGACAAAAAGGGTGAAAAAATAAAATAAAATAAAATATATGCAGTCCCTATTGACCATAAGTGATTCTTTCCCTATAAAACAACACCGTGTTTTTTTCGTGTGGCAACTGGGCCAAATCGATATAGAGAATGCATAATCCAACCTTTCTTTATCATCTTTACAATAATAACAAGAAACTATCGTTATTCCTTCTGACGATGCAACCCACCAAGATTAATGTCATGGCCCCATGTGATCAACCATGAGAAAAAATATATTGTCTTTTTTGGAAAATATCCTTGATGTTCCAATAGAATTAAATTAAATTTTAGGAATTCAAGCAATAATTTAATTAAGTTGTTTATATTTTTGTCACCGAATTTTTAAATTGAATAATAACGTGTGAGTTTTTTTTAATATTAAATTTATAAAAGCTGCCATTAAAGATACACATATTATTGAATTTTTAACAAAATATATAATTACATGCGATTGTTTTATTTAAAAACTTGATGCATTGATACGAGAAATGTCATCTAAATTTTGCACATTATCGTGATTCTTAAATAAAGGAAATATGCAAATACAAAAAAATTAAGGAAATTAAAAAAAAAAGCGATAAAAATTGCTAGTTGAATACAAGTAGCTATGCATGAATTGTTAGATGAAATGAAAGAAATGATAATTAAATTGTATATCCAAATACACTTCAAAAGCTTAAGACTTGCATGCCTTTCCAAACACAAGGGTTAAATATAATTTACAACGTGAATTATAGACTGGATTGAAAATTAGGTTGATTTAAAATTTGCAATATATATATAATATCAATTCCATATAGCTAGGAAGATATTCTGCCTATGAACCGAAAGTGAAATTTATACTATTTTGTATGGTTTGATAATATTAAGAAATGGAGGTGCTCAATTTTAAATTTTATACAATTAACTTATACTCAGAAGAATATGCATATTAATCAAACATAAGCGAATGAAATTATCTATTCCAAAAGTATTATGATGAGATTTTTTCTAAAACATCTTCATATATTATGTAGAATAATGGTGTCTCTAATTAATGTAGTCAAAAGTGAGGTTCCAGGCACCAGCCACAGTTACATAATTCCTAAGCAACCACTTTCCTTGTTTATATATTCCCCACCCAAGATGTTCTTTCCCACGTTACATCCGCCCCCAACCATGCCCTATCAACTTTTCACTTGACAAAAGTCTAAACCACCCCTCAACAAAGGTTAATAATATCTAACACTTTTTCTCTTCTCATACTTTATTATTCTTTAAAATTGATTCAAATCCACTAAGTTTCATACAATTTATTAAATAAAAATAAATTTATATAATTTTACTAGAAATAATTTCATTTAATAGTAAACATTATAAATAAAATTATGTCTCAAATAAAAATTTTAAATATTTAACAGTTGTATTAAATATTTTAAAAAAAATTTATTGCTCATAATTATTCTATTCAATGATAATAAAAATGTGTAAAAAATATTTATAGTCTCTCGTGGAAAAGAAGTGAATATTAATTAACTGAGTCTTAATTTGAAACAATAAAATTACTATTGGTGGCAGTTCTGTTATTACCCGTAAAATCTAAAGGCTAATACATATCACTTACCTATAAAAGCCACAGAAAGCATGTAATGGTTTCTTCGTGTTCTCTCAACTCAACTCTTTCTGTATCTACCTTCTTACCATTTTGAGCATGGCTTCTCGCTACGAAATCGAAGTGAAGGTAGCATCAGCCCGCGGGCTGAAAAACGTGAATTGGCGCAACGGCGCCAACCGTCCATACGCCGTCGTTTGGGTGGACCCAAACAACAAGCGGTCCACGCGCGTGGACGAAGACGGCGACACCGAAGCCAACTGGGACCAAACCCTAGTCATTCCCTTACCTCCAGAGCCCCTCGAGAATCTCACACTCTTCATCGACGTGGTGCACGCCGGCTCCGAAGAAGACACCAAGCCACTCATCGGCTCGGCTCGCCTCAGGCTCGTCGAAGTCCTCAGCGACGCGGGAATTGGCGAGCGCGTGAACCGCACTCTCGCGCTGAAGCGTTCCTCCGGGAGACCGCAAGGCAAGGTCGACGTTAATGTTGTCATCAGAGAGCCTGGCTATCGTGCGCAGGGCGGGTACTACGCGCCTTCTTATGGCGTGAGGGATTATTCCCCTGCGCCGCAGGGCTATGGATACCCGTACGGCGCCCCGCCGCCTCAGGATAATTATTATAATGCGGCGCCGCAAACGGCGTCGTACGGGCAGGGATACGTGCAGCAAACGGCGTCGTATGGGCAGGGGAGTGGTTACGGGTACGCACCGCAGGAGGAGAAGAAGAAGAGTAAGTTTGGGGGGATGGGAACGGGATTGGCTGTGGGTGCGGTTGCTGGGGTTCTTGGTGGAATCGCACTCGTGGAGGGCGCTGAATACGTCGAGGATAAGATTGCTGATGACGCGGCAGAGAAGGTTGAGGACGATCTTGGTTACGACGAAGATGATTTCTAGAGGATAATCACAACTTTACCCCTAACTAATATGAAAAGAGAGATAAACAAAACAAAAAAAAAAGACATATCTTGACGCTTTTCCTTTCTCTTTGTCAGTTATGCTTGTTAACTATTGTTATTGTCGATGAAGGTTGAACGTTTATACACTTTGCATATGCTCTTCTTTTTCTTTTGATATTCCCTCACTTGTCGTGTTTGTTAAGATTATTATTGAAGAGTAGTGTTTTTTTTTTTAAATAAATAAATGGCTTCATAGAAAAAGACGTTTTTAATGATGTAATAAGTTGAATATAATTTGGTTTAAATTTAAGAAATAATGATTTAAAGAACTGTTTTATCAAAGTCAAAAATATATAAATGATAGTAAAAATGATTATAAAGATTACAATGTTATGGGGAGTGGATCCAAGACTCAGTCCAAAATCTAGAAAGTTCACAACCCTTGAGCCTCGAGGAAGGGTGCGAAGAGGCCATAGAATGCAAGTTTAGGACTAAAGCGCGAAGGGTATAATGATTTTATTTTGAATGCTTTTAAAATTTGAAGAGAAATATACTATTATTTGTTTAAAATAAACTAAATTAAAAAACTACCAAATCTTATTTTGTTGACCTTCTCTATCGTTTATTTAATTTACTCAATTTGGCGGTTTCATCAAAGTAGGGAACTCAAGTTTTTGGATATAGTAATACTACGAAATGTCACTTTTTAAGTTGCCGTAAGAAAAGGTTAAAAATTGGCATTAAGATAAGTTAAAGCATTAGAAAAGTGGCGATGAGTTGATCCAATGGTCCATATTCAAAGAATAGAGGTTAGAAATGACGTGTTCTGAGGGGCCCAATTTATCCAATGTGGCAATGTCCGTGATGTTTGTGAAACATGTCTTCCCAATTTGAAGATAAAGAATTGTTCTATCCAAAAGAAAAGAATGAGAATTTTAACGTATTATTTCTAGAATATGCTGTGGTTAGCTGCTTCTGCATCCAAGCCAATGTTTCGGACGCAAATTTTTAGGCTTGTATATATTGAGTCATGTTTTATATAACTAATTAACTTTTATTTTTATTTTAAGATATAGAATTATTAATAAAATTTAATAATTAAATACTTTTAATATTTCTGGATGATAATTGATTCGACCACTCTTTCGTAAAATAATTAATTTCAAATTCAATATAAAAAATAATTAAATATATAGAACATTATATATTTTAAAAATAATTTCCAATATAATTAATAATTTTAATAGGATTTTAATTTTTTATTAATATTTTTTATTACCATATCAATTAATGAAAAAAATCAAGAGTCAAGATCACTAATATCATATTAATATTAAAACTTAAATTTGTTTCAATTCAAAAAAAAAATCATATATTAAAATTTACTTAAATGAGATGTGAATAAAAATATAAGTTTATTTGATATATATATATATATATATATATATATATATATATATATATATATATATATATATATATATATATGTAATTATTTTTTTTATAAGAACTAAAAAAAGTAATTTTAATTAAAAGGATAATCTCATTATTATCATTTTCACCAAAATATTTTTTATGGATCATATTATTTTTATGAATTTTAATTTTTTTGTTTGAATTAAATTAAATATTATGGATCTTATTATTTAAATTTAAATTATATATATTTATATATATATAATTAATTAATTATTTTTTTTATAAAAACTAAAAAATTAATTTTAATTAAAAAGATAATCTCATTATTATCATTTTCACCAGAATATTTTTTATGGATCATATTATTTTTATGAATTTTATTTTTTTTTGAATTAAATTAAATATTATGGATCTTATTATTTAAATTTAAATTATATATATAACACCTTACCTAGGTCATTTTACACATTCATCTAATAATATTTTATTATATACAATAAATTTTTATAAAATTATACGTTAAATTGGTATATATTATATTAGGAAAAAAAATTAAGTCACGTGTTATTTAGAAATAGAGTAAAAAATAATGAATACAAGTGTAAAATAATCATTACAGTATGAATTGGATTTTAGAATTAAGTTGTATTTAAATATAAATATTCTTTTGTTAAAATATTTTCTTATAATGATATTTTATTTAATTATATATTTTTTGAATTAGTTATATATATATAGATTATCTCATATTATTTTAATAAAAAATAATTAATTAAAATTTTATATATATATATATAAAAGATCAAGAGAGTAAATGATAATTTAATAAACTAAAAATATTTTAAGATTTATTTTAAAATCTTATAATGAATATTTTATAATAATTTTAAGTTAAATAAATTGCATTATATATTTTAGTATAAAAAAATAGATATATATAATACTTACATTAAAGACGACAAATATAATTTATTTTATATTTTAATATAAGAAGATAAAGTTTACTTTTCCAAAGGAAATAAAATATATTTTCATTAAACTATATATTTTTACATAAAAAGGAAGATAATATAATACTCACATATTTTAGAAGAAGAAAATATAATTTAATTTAAAATATACAATGTATTATATTTAAATTAATATCGTAAAATTTTAATATATTATTTTAAAATATATTTTTAATTAAGATATGTTCTGAAATATTTTAATTTATTAAGTTATTATACTTGACAATTTTTTTAAAAAAATTATAATTAAATATAAAATAATTAATTTTGTTTACTAAAATGATAGTTAAAAGAAAATTATGACATAATTCACATATATATATAATTAATTAATTAATTAATTTATATATATTATATTAATATACATTCAAATTTTTATATTTAAAAATACAAAAACAGATATAATATTAATAGAAAATGTAAATTTTAACAGAAGAATGAAAAATAATATAATATTTATATCTCTTGTAAAAGAATATTGTAATTTTTTATTATTTAAAATACCTGTATTTATTAATTTCCAATTTTCAACGTGAGAACTAAAATGTTACGCAGTTATATAAACTCTTGGTTGGGTGGATCCCTCCCTTTCGATGCCAAACCGGTTTAGCATTTTATCATCCGCATGTTTTGCAGTGGCTGCAGAAGAAGAAGAGGACATTCTCCAGCACTCTAAAATGTATAAACAATCGATTGAAATATAAATTCAAATTATTGAGATATTTTTTCTTTATTTTTCTTAAACTAAATATTCATAAATTTATTTTATTTTTCACATATTTGTATTATTATATTTTTCTCTTTTTTAATTTTATTCATTTTATCTCACTTTTTTTTCTTTCTATAAAACCCACCGTAAAAGAAAATATATGTAAATTCTCAATTAGGAAAACGGGGGATGACAAATAATAATGGGATATCATATTTTCGTCCTTATCATGCACAACGTTTGGGTGAAAAAGTAAATGAAATTAAACAAAATAAAACAACTTCGTGGCTAAGCATGCCAATACTCACTCCATTTTATTCAGTCATTTATCTGGAAACAAAAGTAAAAGACAACAAAGAAAAAAAGAAGTTAGGCTAAACAAGTTCACACTTTGGCTATTATTTTCACTTTTCTCAATTTCTGACACACTCACAGTCCACACACCCAACAAAGCCTTCTATAATAAGGTAGGTTTACTCATAACTTACATATTCACTATCTTTTTCCCTGTCCTTCTCTTTTTCCATCACTCTCAAACCACACTCATTCCACACACCACCCATCTATATCCTCTTCAACCCTCCAAATAGTAGTCACCCTCTTCAACCAACATCGCACCAGATCAGTGAAATCTCCCTTACCATAATGAAGAACCAACAAAGCCTTCGACCTCCACCGGTAAGTTCATTTTACTTTTCACACGCCGCATCTTAATTTTTTTAAATTATCTTTTCTTTTTTGTTCATAGTGATACTAATATTCTCGTGTCGCGTTTGATCTCATGGTTTCATGGTCCTCGTGTTTTCTTAATCTCACTGTCCCACCATCACCCTTTGAACTTTCATGCCTACATTCATATATAATGCTTACATTGAACTCAAAATTCTAAGCAAAATATAATTTTTGAGCTTCATTAAGTGATTGTTTGTTATATAGAGACAGTATGTATGTGATATTGTGATGTGAAGTTATGAATCTTAGTTTATGCATTTATATTTTTAAGTGGAATAACTTGAAGGGGATTATTGTTAATGTTGGCATACTAACCTAGCAGGTGTTGCAGGTTGATTCTGCTCCGGGATCAAAGCTATGTATCCAACCTGACATAAATCCAAACTCACATAGAGGAAGGATAAGTGTTCAGCCTCCTTTTCTACCTGGTCTTCCTGATGATCTTGCTATTGCTTGTTTGATTCGAGTGCCCCGGATTGAGCACAGGAAGCTGCATTTGGTTTGCAAGAGATGGCACCGCCTTCTGTCTGAAGAATTGTTTTATTCACTCAGGAAAAGTCGTGGAATTGCAGAAGACTGGTTGTATATTGTCAAAACTTACCGCGGTGGAAGAATTTCAGTCCATGCTTTTGATCCCATCTACCAACTATGGCAACCCCTTCCCCCTGTGCCTGAAGATTTTCCTGAAGCAATAATGTGGTTTAGCTGTGCAGTTCTTAGTGATTGCCATCTCTACTTACTTGGTGGAGTAGATATGGAAGGATCTGTTAGTATTAGCCGTGTTGTTTTCTACAGTGCCCGCACAAATAAATGGCACAGGGCACCTGATATGCTGCAGAAGCGAAATTTGTTTCGTTCGTGTGTAATCAATAACTGTATCTATGTGGCTGGTGGGGAACTTGAAAGAAATCAAATGACTCGGTCTGCTGAAGTTTATGACCCTGATCAGAACAGGTGGAGTCTTATCTCAGAGATGAGCACATCCATGGTGCCTTGGTTTGGTGTTGTTCACAATGGAACATGGTTTTTCAAGGGAAATGCGATTGGGAGTGGTAATTCCGTGTGTGAAGCCTATTCGCCAGAAACTGATACCTGGACCCAAGTTACTAATGGAATGGTCAATGGATGGGGTAATCATTGTAATTGCATCTCACTGAATGGACAACTCTATGCTTTAGATTGCCGGGATGGATGCAAGCTCAGTGTGTATGATAGTGAAACAGATTCATGGAAAAAGTTTATTGATAGCAAGCTTCATTTGGATAGCTCTCCAGCTCTTGATGCTGCTCCACCTGTTTCACTTAATGGAAAGCTGTGCATTATCCGCCAGAATATGAGCATCAGTCTGGTTGATGTTTCAAGTCCTATTGAACAAGTGGAA
The DNA here is from genome assembly GCA_025330945.1 of Mucuna pruriens. Lineage (NCBI taxonomy): Eukaryota > Viridiplantae > Streptophyta > Magnoliopsida > Fabales > Fabaceae > Mucuna > Mucuna pruriens. The sequence continues at coordinate 1,766,848 of JAENHJ010000305.1, forward strand.
AACAATCCTCACCTTTGGAAAAATATTGCTGGAGAAGATCATCCTAGGTCTTTAGTTAGAAAGTTGTGGTCAACTATAACAGGGCGTGGTCATTCGAATTCAGATGGTTACATTGAGTGCTGTCAGGTGCTTCAAGCCTGAGATGAAAAGTTTCTCTGATAATATTGGCTATGCAGTTAGGGAAATTGGTTTCTTTGGAAATTAATTGAAATATGTTTGCAACTTACTAGCAATGGACATGTAGGAGAAATTATGCTTCTTCCTATAAAGATGAGGTTTAACTGTTGATTTTGGCAAGAGAATGAGGTCTTCCCAATAGAATCTTGATTTAAATAGAGGACAGATGTTGCATATGCTATTTCACTCTAAGACTACCTTTTCCCTTTGTTACTAGACATAAGGTTTGTTAGGCATGCTTCGTGGCTATTAGAGATATAGTAAATTGGAGATTAGTAGTTTGTTACTAGTTTATTAGCCTATATAAAAGTTTGATGTAATCACTTTGGACTCACTTTTCTCATTATCAATGCATTCTAATTTTATTTTCTATATTTTTCTCCAATTCTCTCTTCTCATTTAGGACTGAACCATGAATTCTAACTGCGGCTGTACATGATTCATTAGAACTAGACATATAACAGTTGTATCCCTTTTCCTTTTGGCGAAGTTGTTCCTCTGTTGGTACTGTTGACTGTGTCATTGAGTTGTGAACCTTGAGTAACCGAGCAAGTTTCTGTAAACATAAAAACCTATTTATGCTTTATCATAAGAAACAATTACTCTGTTGAATCATTTGTTCTTGATGAGCAAACTACCAAAATGGAGACCAGTCTAATGAGAATAAAAATAATAATGAGAATTTAGAACTATATTTCTCAAACTGCAGAGCTGGAGAATAATGGTAAAAACTACTATATTTCTTGTTTGGTCATGATGCATGTCAAACAAAAACTCAGAAATGCATTGCTTACATTACAAGCCAAATATAAAAAAGAAAAACTCTGAGCTGGGAACAACCAATACACCAAAGTTTTCTTTCAGCTATGCACAACCACAAGAGTACAGGTCTGACTACTTTTGCTCTTCCAGAAGGAGTCAAGTGGTGTAGTGCTTCTTTCAAATTTATGGAAGAATTCTTAATAATTAATTTGCTTGGAACTTCTGAATGTTAGTATGCTTTAAATATGGAGCAGTGTGACATATTGCAGTAGCTGAGAAACAAACTGAGGTTAGATAAATCAGCTACTTATCCTGTTCTGGTATCCTATTCGGCTATCAAGTTTTGTGGATTATGTTTACAAGGCTTACTTGAAGTAGAATTTGTACTTTCAGTTTCTGTTGGTGATTTTATTTTCTTTTGTTTTGTCACCCTTCAATTTTGTGTATGAATATAGTCTTTGTTAATAAATTGTCTTGATTTATCCTTTTCCGCTAGTCTTTGTTAATTATTATTCTCTCTATTCTTTATACCATTTTTTCCAATTCCAATCCAATCACTCTTTGTATTGCTCCTCGTTGAGATACTTAATTTACAATCTAGTTGTTTGACATAAGTGGTGCTTGTATTGCCGGTGCTTTATTCCTCTGATTGTATATGTGCCTTAACAAGGGCAGCATAAGTGATTTATTTAGTGGCTCTGTCACCTGATGAAGTTGAAGCTTACGTGGATCTTTATGAGTGCCTTTAAATGAGAAAAATATATGGTTTTAGAGAAACAATTGCTCCATGGAAAAAAGAGGTTATATCTGACCCCAGTACTCCCAAGCCTTACCCAGAACCATTCTATACATTCCTACAGGAAAGTCTTATGTGAGTTCTTTTTTCCCACCTTTGAAAACTTGGATCTCCCTATTTAAGAGTGATTGGCCATTGTGGGTCACTTTCACAATCAAATTACTTAAGAAGATTATTGTGAAACAATTTAACAGCATGAATCTGATTTGACTGCTGACTGAGTCAACTTGCTAGTTTGACTAGCAAATTCCAGTCTACATATCAGCAAAATTTTGACAGTGAATCCACTTCAGTTCTATATAATGAATCATTTGTATTTGTGAATAGTATTTTGAATTTGAAGCTTGACCATTTATTGAGGTCTAAGCTTGTTCATTTAAGTAAAAGATTTTTTTTAGTTTTTTAAACTAGTTATTGTAATATGGTTACAAAAGTGGTGCACGATGATCAATCACTCTCCTATTTTATATCCTGTGGTTAATCAGTAGTATTTCTATTGTGCTACAGCATTACTTTGAAATGCAAGATGGGGTTATTAATGTATATCCAGATAGTAGTATTTCTGTTGTGCTACAATGTTACCCCTTTGTTTGGCCAATGTCACTGGAAATAGAGATTAGTTAAAGACAAAAAACATGGTTTCTTTATGATTTTTGTTTCCTCAGTTAAGCTTATTTTTGTATGCTGTTTCATGTTTGCTATCCTAATTCCTGAGCTCTGGTTTGGTTGTGCTGCATAGGTCATAAAGTGTGTTGCTTAATTTTTCTTTGTTTTGCTCTTAAGTACTGCTGCTAATGTTTGCTTCATTGGGTCTCTCTGTTATTTGAGGCCATTTTTTTGTGGTTAAGCTTTTATGGAAAGCGACATTTGCCTTTGGCTCTTCCACAAGGCCTTTCAATAGTTTTCTTACTATTACCATTACACAAGGGCTTTAATATGTTCTAAAATCAAGTTACTTTGAAGTTCTTTTTTCCATTTCTTATATAAATTGTTCTAGCAGTTTGAGGTGTATTAAGTTCTTATGTGATATATATATATATATTTGTTGATGAAGTGAGTGTTTGAATTCATAACTTTTGTCATCTTTAGTTTTGCTTTTTATATATATACATGTACTATATGTTCATGAATGTAAAATATTTAACTTATCAAAAAATATATAAAACTAACTTTATCATGCATTATTTAATTTATTTTAAGATAGTATAAAAATATCTTATCACTCTTAAACTTGAAAATTATACATTAATTTCTAAAAGTCCAATTATTTTTAATTATAATTTTTGGATATTACATCTTATGTATGTTAGAATTTACAATTTTTTTAATTTAATCAATAATAAAAGTATATTAAAAAATATAGGAAAGAGAATTTGTTGGTATTCCTATTTTTGAATCCAAATACACTATTTTAAAATTCTATAAATCTAAGGATTAATTAACCATTTGGTCTCTATACCTATACAAACATTTTGTTTTAGTCTTTATGCTTAAAAGATCTCCGTTTTAGTTTCTATACATGCAATTCTTTTATGTTTGTTTGTTCATGTCATTAGATTTTGGTAGCGTAAAATTACCACAAAATAGAGGCAAAAGGATTAAAATAAAAAATAAATTACTCATGTAGACTAAATTCTAGAGTTTTTAAGTATAGAGACTAAAACAAAAAATTGAAACAAGTATAAAGACATAAATAATTAATTAAATCCAAATTTAACTCACTAATAGAGAGTGTTGTTAGAATTACATTTTAACACAATGATCTATAAAAACACATACTATGTTTAAAGCTCTTTTTAATATACTTTTAATTTAAAGTTATTGTTAAATTAAAATGAATAAGCAATTAATGAAAATAAGTATATAGATAAAAATAAATGAATGATAATTTGAGATGACTAAAAAAGATATTCTTGAACTAGTTGTGAAAAAGTAAGTGTACAAAATACACCTTCCAAGAAAAATAGAGTGTTGAAAATGTCTAATTGAATGAGTGGGGAGAACATGAGCATCACTCCTTAAGTTAAAAACTAAATTTATAATATAAGAATAGATGTTTGTGATTTAAGTTTTAGTTTGTATTTCTTGTTTTATTAAAAAAGCAAATGCTTTAAGTTTGGATATTATTATAAATCCATTCCATATTGATATATCACAATACGCTATAAATTCATTTAACACATATTTATAGATATAAATCAAATAAAAAATTAACAAAAAAATAATACTATTTAATTATATGTAACATCCTAAGTTAGATGTAGAAAAAGAAACATAAAAAAAAAGTGATTTTAATCCATTAAAAAAAACAACATTAAAAAAAAAGTTTACTTCACAACTATGATTTTTATAAAAAAAAAAAAAAAAACAAAATTAGGCCTCTCTTGGTCCATAAGTCCTAGGCCGACCTTGATAATGATAGTTGTGACTTGTACATATGTGCGCATGGCAACAACAAATAGATCCAAATTTATTATAAACACGCAGTTAATGATGAACCAAAAATGATCAATGGACCCAATGACCAAACTGAGGAAAAGGCACACGGAGATAATGCAACTAAAAAAAGGAGTAGATGGAGATAAAGAAAGTAATTATGGACAAGATTTGTACTCAAATGATTATGGGAAAATGCATTCAATTGTGGTGTGATCGTCATGCATCTTACTAGACAATAGATCAACAAAGCACGTTTGGTTTATCTCAAAATAAAGGACTGAAAATGCACTCATTCCTTGTTTATTTTACTTTTTATATAAGGATGTATATAATTTAATTTAACCTTGTAATTTGACAACACCAACAAAATATTAATATAAAGACTTAAAGAAAGAAAAATTAAAAAAAAATAAATAAATAAATAAATAAATAAATAAATATATATATATATATATATATATATATATATATATATATATATATATATATATATATATATATATATATTATCCATAAGTAACAAGAGAATTAGAAATAGATTAAATCGAAATATATGATGAACCAATGGGAAGGAAGTTTGAATCACTTTTATTTTATTTTTTTCATTTTTTAACCATTTAAAATAAGAGAAACAAAACCAAACAAAGGTAAAATTAAATTAAAACTAATCATTAAATAAATTAATTAAAATAAAAATAATTAGAAGAAAATAGTTTTTTTTTTTCTGGATCGAAGTTACATGTTCACACATGTGATTTTCATGAGACATGAAATCATTCACAATGATTAAATGAGTATAAAATTTGTTGTGATTTGATAATACATATATAGGCAACTAGTTTCTTGAGTAGTTTTAGAAAACTAACTTAAACTTAATACATTTATTGTAATTTTCTTTTAGTACATATGGAAGTTCTAATGCTTGTATAATATATATATATATATATATATATATATATATATATATATATATATATAATATGCTGTAAAATTAATTGCTGAATATATTTATGTTTCAACTTTTATTAAAAACATGAAATAATGATAAAATCAACTAATGGTAAGAATTCCCTTTCATCTTATCTATTAAATTTTCTATGAATCATACAATAAAAAGAATTTGTTTTATCTTTGGTCAAAATAAGTGTAATTAGAGTAGTTACCAAAAAAAATTAATATGATAAAAAAACATATGACTCAGCCTCCACCCTTAGTGCTCGTTATGTTCTAGGCATATTCATTCCATAGGCATATTCATTCCATAGGCTTGTAACCACACCCTAACTACTTAGTGGAAAAAAACATAAAATTATTCGTTTGTATTTTCTATAATTCATTTGAAATAGTATTTTTTTTATTTTCTTTTTTTTTCTCGTTATTGTTAGTAGTATGTTATAATAAAAATGACTTTAAGAAAAAAAAATTATAAAAAAAATACAAAAATGATAGTTAAAACTTTAAACTATAGATGTATAACAATTTATAGACTATATTTATAGACATAGTCTAAATGGTCATTCTCTATTCTAATTGACAATATATTTTTATCATGATGAAAATTTAACAATTGTTACCTAACACCTTATCATAGGTAATGTTTTTCTTTATCGCTTTCTAACAACAATTTTATTTGTAAGTTTATCCAACAATTTAATAAATGTTGCTTGTACGTTTAGGCCACACATATAATTGTTGTGTATTACATACAACGCATCTTCATTAGTAGACAAACAATTTAGATACTAATTCAAGGTTTAGACAATAATTATATAACTACATGTTTAGAACATAGTTATAGTTAGTTTTATATACATTAGACAATAGTAATACTATAAACAACATTTTATCAAGACAATAATTTTACATTTATTTTCAAACCAATATAAAATATTTTATGAATTTAATTGTTAGTTTTAACAAATATTCTTTCAATGTATTTAATAATTATTTTTTTTGTTGTTATTGTAGCTGTCATCACAATCGTTGCCACCATTGTGGTTGCTAGCATCAATATCACCATCATCACTCTGTTGTCGTTGCAATCATCATGCACTGCAATTGCATTGCTGCAGCGATTGACAATCGTTGCCACCATTGTTGTTGCTAGCACCAATATCACCATTTGTCGTTGCAATCATCATGCACTGCAATTGCATTACTGCTGCCACCACCAGGATCATCGTTACGACCATTCTAACCAAAATGTTTAAATTAATTTTAATAAAATAAAAATTTTTTAAATAAATTTATTTTAAAACTAAAAATTAATTTTTGAAAGAAAAAACTAAACTAGAAGTTGATTTTAATTTTTAAAAATTTAAAACTTAACATTAAAAATCACTTCAAACATCTCTTAATTATAATTTTTTTGGTTTAATAACGGGTAAACTATTCATTTCATTTGGAAAGAATTACCATCTCTCCCCTGAGGTATAGAAAAATTGAAAAATAATAAAAAGCAATCCTTAGATTTTTCCACATCTGCCAATTTAGTCTTAATCATTAACAAATTACAGATAAATGCATTAAAATTTTATGAACTTTGCTATGTTCTACTAAATTCAGTAATTGTGTGATGCATGAGTATAAATTTTTTTTTGTAATATTTTAATTTTTATTTTGATAATTTTATTTTATTCTTTTTATTACAATAAAAATAATTTATTATTATGTATAATTTTTTCTTATGTTAATTTTTCATAATATTATTATTGTAGAAATATTTTTCTGTATTAGTTTATTATTAGAGTTATTTTTATTTGCTTTACATTTGTTTGAATATATTATTATTTTTAAATATCTTTCTAGTATTTTAAATATTTATTATAATATTATTTTACTAATATCAAGAGTTACTTTATTGTATTTTAATTAAATTTCATCCTTAATTCCGAAATAATTTCCATCGACTTCATAAAACTAAAATATTTAAATCAAAATACATAAATTTTATTATAAAATGTGTGTGAATTAATAAAGAATAAAATATTTAAATAAATATACATCAACTTGATTAATTTAACATATTTTAAAATTAAACTGAAGTATTTTAATTAATTTTAATTTTATATTCTTCTCTTGACAAAAAGTAAAGCGTTTAGTTAAAACTTTTTCTGGGGACCATATCAAGAAATATAATGGGTGGAATTACCCTATTGAGTTGTTTGAGTTAATATAACATTTCTTTGTAGAAGTTTCTAATACTAAAAGTGATAACTAATCTAATGTAAGCTCACAAACCAATGAGTATATTACCATAGTTTTTTCCATAGTCAGCATCAATACTTAAATCTTAAGTTAATATAGCATGGATCCATAAATAACTCCTAATTCAAAGAAGAAAAACGATTAATAAGATATAACATGCAGAAGAAAGAGGTTATAGAAAATAAAAATTAAAAAGAAATTAGAACATAGTAAATGTAATAGATGAATAGAAAGTGAGAGATAAATAAAAAATACATAAGGTAGAAAAAATTGTAAAACTTTTTTGAATGTATAATAATAATTACTCAATCCAGAGTGTATTTTTTTTCACATATTGTATTATCGTTCTCACTCGTAATGCAGTCCATCAAGATTTGAAGTTTTAGTTAATTTTATTTTTCATTTCCTAAAATTAAAATTATATTTTTTAGTCCATACATTTTGAAAATAGTTTATTTTATTCTTTCTTCATCATGTTGTTAGAAGCATTATCATGCATATAAAAAATTAAGATACAAGTAATCATATATGGTGTCATTACTTGCAATGACCTGATTGTTTGTTGTCTTTTATTAATATATTATAAAATATTAACAAAATATTATTTCAATGTGATTAAAATATTATTGAAAGTCACCTAGTTCAATACCATTAATATCAAATGGAGGTAGTGTAGATTGGGAGAGAACTTTCGAGTTCACAATGCTATTAGATTTTTAGACGTGGTGTGATGGTTGAGTTCGTGGACTCTTACACATTTCATTTAGATTTTGTACATTGATTTTTACGCGTGACATTTGTTGTAGGTATGGGCAAGATGATGTTTAAGAATATTTTCTTATTTTAAGAAATAAGACAATTTAATAAATAAAAAGATGTAAATATATATATATATATATATATATACCAAAATTCTAAGATGAATACTTCCTAATAACCAAGGTTAAGTAAAAATATTGTGCAATCATCATTGCAATTTTCGTTCAAATACCATTGGCTATTGGGGAAGTCTCCTAACTCAGGCTATTTATCAACTCGAAATAACATTAGTCTAATTCTAAAATATAGCGGTTATAATCTTTCTTTTGGTAAGAATGAAGTTATATATAATACACAAATAAAAAATTAATAATAATATTTATATACTTGTATAATATTTTTACTTTTTTTACTTTACTTTTTCTTTGTTTATATCTTCATATCTCACGTTACATCATTTTATTATTCTTTTTCTATTTTTCACTGGGAGTATACACTGACAGCATATAATTCAATAAAAATAAAATAAAAAACTAGTCTAAAAAACTGATAAAGTCGAAAACTTTCATTAAGTTGAATTGAATTTTATATTTGATTTTAAAAATTGATTAATTCCAATTTAAATCTTATATTTACATTTTTATTTGTTATATATTTATAAAATTATTTTTTTAGTGGAATTTATAAAATTATTATATAGCTTATTTTTATTTATAAAAATATATATTTAACAAGAAAAATAAAAATAAAACTAAAACTGGAAATCAATACCACTCAAACGACTTTAAATATAAAATGAGATTTAAATTTTAAAATAAATTGATTAGGTAATACATTAAAAAATCAAAATATTTAGATAAGATATTTTCCCTCTAAATTAATTCAATTAAATACTCCTAATATATATTATTTTTCATAAAAAAAAATTGTAACCGTAAACAAAAATTTGCCACATTTACGCAAACCAAAATTTGAGACCTAAAAGATTCTCTTTCGAAAATACAGGCGACAACTCAGATGAACTTTACATAAAATACAGATCAAAGTGTATTAATAAAGAAAATAAACTGTGGACTTTCTGATTCCTTTCTATATAAGATAGTTTTATATAATTGTCTAGTTTACTTACCAAATAAAATAGTTTTATATAATTATTTATTATAATAAATTGATTAATATTTATATAATAATGATTTATGATTAAAATGTTCAAACTTAATTCATAAGCAACGAATTTTTGTTGTGTCCAGTCCGAGATACGGTTTTCCAGCACGTTCCATGCCGGAAGCAAGGAACCATTCCATATGTCAAATTTCACACCGATGGCAAATTCGTTATTATCCTCAAAATTTGAGGCAAAGAAACAAACTCCCCTTATAAAAGCGTCAAAGTCTCTCCCATTACCCACTTCTGAATCGAAACCTTAGAGTCAACGAAATCGCAAACAGCAATGGGTTCTCGCTACGAAGTGGAAGTTAAACTCGCCTCGGCTCGCGGGCTCAAGAACGTTAACTGGCGCCACGGCGCGAACCGCCCATACGTCGTCGTTTGGGTGGATCCAAGCAACAAGCTCTCCACGCACGTCGACGAAAACGGCGACACCGATGCGAATTGGGATCAAAAGCTTGTTATTCCGTTGCCACAGAAGCCTCTCGAAGATCTCACCATCTACATCGACGTGGTTCACGCCGGCTCGGAGGAGGACACCAAGCCGCTCATCGGCTCGGCTCGGCTCAAGCTCGTGGACGTCCTCGATGAAGCGGGGATCGGCGAGCGCGTGAGCCGCAATCTCACGCTGAAGCGTCCCTCGGGGAGGCCGCACGGGAAGGTGGACGTTAGCGTGACCATCAGAGAGCCCGCTTATCGTGCGCAGGGTGGGTACTACCCGCCCCCTTACGGCGTCCCTCCTCCGCAAACGTCGTCGAGGGATTATTCCTCTGCGCCGCAGGGCTACGGGTATCCCCAGTACGGCGCCCCGCAACAGGGATCGTATTATTCCGCGGCTCCGCCGGCGGGGTATCCTTACAACGCGCCGCCGCAGAGTGGGTACCCTTATAATGCGGCGCCGCAAACGGCGTCGTATGGATCGGGTTACTCTTCGCAAACGGCGTCGTATGGGCAGGGAAGCGGTTACGGGTACGCGCCTCAGGAGGAGAAGAAGAAGAGTAAGTTTGGGGGAATGGGGACCGGATTGGCTGTGGGCGCGGTCGCTGGGGTTCTCGGTGGAATCGCATTGGTGGAAGGCGCTGAATACGTCGAGGACAAGATTGCTGATGACGCGGCAGAGAGGGTGGAGGATGATCTTGGCTACGATGATGACTTCTAGAAAGTGACGTCGTTTTTTTTTTTTTTAAGAGGAAAAATACAAGTGGGGGAAAAAATAATAATACTAGCAGTATATTTTAAGTTATTTTATTTTTGCTTTCTTTTTTCTGTTTCTTTGGGATTCGAGTTTTATTAATGATATTATTGTTAATCTTATGCTTACCTTCCTTGTCTTTTCTAGCGATTGTGTATTAAGTGCGGGACCATGAACCGACATAACTCATCAATAATAAATTTAGTAGCGAGGTAACTATCATAAGTTACCATTTGATTAAATTGAAACATTAGGATAAATTTTGGTTTCTAAGAAACAGGTTGCAAAAGGTCTACATTTTCTGTTCTTCGAATATGCTTTTGTTGCTTGTTTCGGGAAAGAAAACGAATATATAAGAGTTTGAACCAACGAAGTCTAGCTGTTAATTGGATGTTTAAATATTATAAAATTTATTATCATTTTTCTATGAATATATAAAAAAAAAAAAGTGTTTGAAAGTAGCCATTGCGGGGTATGAATTTGGTGGGGGGAAAAGCGTAGTGGGATTGTGCATCATATTCATAGGCAAGTATCGTGCTTCATTCTACCTTTTCTTTTTTCTAGCAATTAAAAACGTCTCGTCTATGAAAGTTTGAGAAATGGACTGAGACAAATGGAACTGGCATTTAAAAAATTAGTATCATAATTAAATTAATTAACAATGTTATTACCATAACTGTATAATAAAATTATATAAGTATATAATAAATGCAGAAGAGAGTTGAAAACACAAAAATAAATATAATAACAGCTAAATATATATGACAATACATAAAAAAAAAAAGATATCTCAGCTTTGTCTCTACTTTTTTTTTACACTTTTACTCTTTTATATATTAAAAAATTGTAACATTTTTATTTTTAGTTCATAACTTTCACAACTAATATATAGTTTCCTCTTTTACTAGGTAACTTTCATTTTCTTTTTTATTTTATTTTTAATTGTGCTTCTTTTCTTCTAGTATATATAATAACACTTAAATAAATATAAGTTAAATATTATTACAAAAAAATAATATAATGAGTAAATATCTTAATTATCATAAATAAATAATTATACAAATACAAATATATTTGAAGTAAAAAATACTCATTAACAAATAAACACATTATAACAAAAAAATTTAATTAGAATTTTACTAACCTTCTAATTTGGAGAAAAGTATGGGAACCAATGGATAGATTTTAAAGAGGTAAAAAATAATATCTTTACTCGTTGAACCACCTGTTACACATGCAGTGGGTGAAGATTTCCTACCTGTAGGTAGTAGATGCAGGTGCAGGTCCACTACTGCTATTTTTCCTTGAAATTGCAAATTGTTTTTGAAACAGCTATTGCTTTATTGATTTTTTTTTTAACAGATCGATAACTTTTAATATTTTAAAGTTGGAAAATGATTTTTATACAAATGGGTAGTTTTTTTTAATATTTTAGAGTTGTAAAATATTTTTATTTTTATTTTTTTAAAAACAGCTAATGCTCGTAGTAGGGTGGGGGGTAAGTAATCCAGGTTTGGTTGAATATAATTTATAATACAAATCAACAAAACATAACTAGATTGATTTGGTTTTGATATTTTTTTAAGCAACTCAATCAAATTTTAATCTAAATTGACTAGTTGATGAATTAAATAAAATAATATATTTTAAAAATTAAAAAATATAAAAATAAAGTATTTAATCAATTTAATTTATTAAAAATTAAGACTTAAATATGTAAAACACAACTATAAATAATTATGTGTAATTATATTATAATTAAAATGACAATATATATTACATAAGAAAATTAAAATAATTCACAAAAATGTCATTTTAATTCAATCAAAATAAAAAATTATGTATGATATTTAAATTAAAATATAAGTTCTACTAATTAAATTCTATATTATCAATAAATAATTATAATTTTATTAATAATATTATATAATAATTGAGTTGAATTTGATTAATTGAGTTGTAAAATATTTATTATTTTTACTCTTTTGTAACAATAATATATAATATAAATATATTTATAATATAAATTATATATACATGAAGAAAAAAAAAAAAAAACTTGAGGGAGGAGGGCTAAAGCCTAAAGCCCCAGCCTGCCCTCCTGAATCTGTCGTTGACTGGCAGTAGCAATATGCTTCTTTTCTTGTTTACTTTTTATTAATAAAATTGGTGGTTTAATATTTAAAGTTACAAATAGTTTTAAAGTTTTTTTAAAAAAGCGAATGCTAATCATTTTATTTATTTATTTATAACAAAATTAGTGTTTTTTTAATATCTTATAATTACAAAATATTTTTTTTATTCTTTTTGAAAACAATTACGACTAGTAGCGAGTTGAGCTATGTCAGCTTTATAGGAATGCAGAGTTGAACTTACGGTTGCTAACTACAAAAAAGTTTTTTATTTTTATTTTTTATTTTTTGAAAAGAGACACTGCAAGTGATTTTTTAGTTGTTTTTTAAAGTTGTTATTGCTAATAACAAGATACTCGTTGCATTTTTTAATTCACTTTTTAAACCATGCGATGTGTCATGTTGATCTTGGCAGTCGGAGTAGCATAGTTAAAGTTATTATACTGATGAGTGGATTCAACATGACAAACACCATGTGAATTTATAGTAAAAATTTATTTAAAAATGTTTAGACATTAACTAAAAATTTACTAGTGAGTAGTCAAATAATCTAGTCAATGGTCAAATGAAACTCATGTGTTAAAATATTTAAAATGGCAGCCATTGAATTTGCTTAGTTATGGTTGGACGAGCTAGGACCGATCCAAATGGAGGAGACTGTTGACAATAGAAGGTGTTAGTATGAGTATGTGCGAGAGATGAAGTGACTTAGACCAAAGACCCCTTCCAATATAGTACTGAGCATAATCAAAGAAAGACTAATAAGTAATAATTACAGGTAAAATAATGCAGTCGTGCTTTCTGAAGGGATTGGGTTGTTTGCGTGTGCTTTTCATGACTTTAACCTGCAGACTCGTATCTTTTCAAGGACTCTTCTTGGAGGGTTCGTTATACCACTTTAAACTGATTTTTCTCAAGGCTAAATTATTTTTTTATGTACCTAATTACTTATTATTGAAGTGGTACAACATAGTTTTCAATTACGTGTTTAGGTAGGTAAGTTAGGTTAAATTTATAAGATAAGTTTTTATTTTTTAGTGAAGTAATTCTCTATGTAGTTTTGTTATTAACTAATAGTACAAATATAGACATCTTGTGAGAATTTCTGTCTTTTTTCCTTATCTACATTTTGCATACTTTGCCGCTTTTTGTAAATTTATATATCATTTTCAAATTTTCAAAAAGTTTTTAATGTTATCTCTTACCCACAATTCAATGCCTATTTCGTATGCATATTTTATTTATTTCTTATCTCACTTTGAAATCAGTCTACCTATTATTAATGTTTGCTTTTATTGAAATATTTTTTCTATTTCTTTTAAAATATTATTCAACTATATAGAATAAATTGAATATTTTATCATTTATTATTAATGTTTAAGGATAATTTTGGGAGTTTTTAGTTCTAAGTTTTAAAATTTTTAAAAATTAAAACATCAAATTTAAACTTAAAAAAATATCATTATCTTGCGTACTACATCAAATTTCCATGAATCAATGTAAATTTTTTATATAAAATAACATGTTTTGTAATAGTGATTTTTTTTTAAAAATAAGAAATAAATCTAAAATGATTATCACTAACACATTTTAATTTTTTTTATAAACATATTTAATTTTAAATAAGTTTTTAGCAAAAATCAAATAGAAAACAAATCTAAAAAAAGTTATTGCTAACAACTTATATTTTTAAAATAAAACATATAATTTTTGTAATAACTAAATAAAAAATGAATCGAAATAGTTATCACTAAATGATTTATTTTTTATTTTAAAAATATTTAATTTTAAACAAGTTTCTTACGGGAACCAAACATTAAGCGAATGCAAAACGATTATTACAAACAGCCTATATTTTTTAAAAATAAAGCACAAATTTTTCGAAATGACCGAACATCCGAAATGGTTATTGTTAAACATATTTTCTAAAAATATTTAATTTTAAATAAAATTCTTGCAATAATTAAATGGGAAGTGAATCAGAAATAGTTATCACTAACCATTCATATTTAAAAAAGTGAAATGAAAAGTTTTCATAATAACAAAAAAAAAACAGAAATCACTGTCTTTGAATCTTTTATATTTACTTTTGATAAAAAAAATTAATTTTATCAATTACCAATTTATTATCAATTAATTAATTATTCGTGAACGAGGAATGAATTCCCAAGTAATCATGCTAATTTCATACTAACAAATAAATTAATAGAATACATATGTACGTAATTAATATTAAACTTTTACTCTATGCAAATGAGCATTCTAGAAATTAAATTTCATACATAATAATAAAAAATGGAATAATGATGAAAATAAAATTAAAAGAGACATAAATTTAATGAATGGTAATTTAGGAATTAATTTTATTAGATGTCTAATTATTAATAGCTGAAGAGTTAATATGCTAATCTATTGTTGGGATTAATCAGCTTTGGGCCACTTCTTTACGGATTTATTCAAGGAATGACTAATGGGTTAAGAGGGGAGCAACATAAAAAAAGGAATCAAACAAAAAATGTATTGGGTCAAGATTGTCGCTCATTAGAATATGCAAGATGGGGCTATGTGGAAGATCAACCCAAAAGAAACTCCAATGAAAAGTAGTTGTCATAGTCCGTGTCTCGTGGTATTGTTAACCAAAAAAATAAAAACTAACCCAACGGTCATAGCCTCAAATAGAGAAGGTCCATTATGTACATCCAATAAGCGGTGTGGATAGAAAAGAAAATATTATAGCTTCAAAGTAATAGCCCCAAATGGGAAGAAGTATATTCTAATGCAATGGTGTAGGAAAGCAACGACTAAATCTTCTAAATCTCATCGTGCATGTTTTAAAATAGAGCAAGAAGTAAAAAACATTGAGGGTTATACCAAATATCTACGTGTTTTTGTGTGATAAAACCCAAAAGGAATGGTGTTGGCCAAGCAAACGTGATTGCTCTATGGTGCTCAATTTGTGTTATGTTATATTTATGAATAAATAATGCATATGGTCAGTTCTAATGAGAAGAAAAAACATTGTGTGGGAATTTTTCGTGAACTCTTGAATATGCAAGTACAAAGTTAAAAACTTGGTAGAGCAGGATCATTGACAATTAAAGTACATGAAATGTATCAAAGAGTACTTCTTTTGGCTATATATTTCAAAGGATTAGTCTCTCTTTCTTAATTTGAGTATACCTTTCAAAGTGCGTTAAATATTTATTATCATATTGTCATTTAGTAAATTGTACATAAAAAAGTCCATCAGGACTTGTGGGGCTAGTACATGGACCCTAAATTTAAAATTTTGATCCACTTTTTGTTTATGTAATCATATATAAATTGATTTTGGATAAATCATATGTTCATTGGCAAAATAATTCATCTATTATAGGTAAAGATATTTTAATTAAGGAAGATTTAAACGTTTTAACGAAGACGAAGATAAAGATATTGAAATTGAGTTAAAAATACTTTATTAGTATTAAAGTAAAATTATTCTAATCAAAATTAAATTAAAAAATACTTTAATTGAATTAGAAAAACTAGAGAAAAGTAAGTTGAGAGTTTTTAAACCCCTGATTGGAAAATAATTAAGACATTATAATGGATTATTCTAGTGCAGGAAAAATGATACTTCTAATATTAGTTATGTTATCTATATTTCTAATTTTTTTGTTTAATTTAATATATTTTCAGCTAAAAATTAAAAATTAAGCTCTTAAAATATTAATTTTTTTTTAGTTAACCTTTCTATATATATATATATATTCCATATACTAAGCGCTGTCACAAAACCAGGAGAGTATGGAATTTTAAGCTGGGATATATGGGTGGGTCCTTTTCTACACCTACATTTTAATTTAAAGCAATTGATTATTGATTATGAACAATTGACATTTTCACCATAAGCTTTCGGCTTTTATGGAAACCAACTATTCAGTTAGAAGACAGATTCAAGATCATAATTTAATATGGAGACCTTAATTAATGCTACTACAATTATAACACAATGACATGAAATTTGCTACGTGGCGCAAAGAAAAGTGGGTTCTCATAACCATTCAGTTTGCCTGGGACCTTATGATACATATAACCAATATTCAAAATAGGCCTTTTAATAACAAAATAAATATTTTTTTCATAAATAAAAATAAAGTTTTAATTTATTTTAAATTTTTTTATAAAATTCAAAAAATATAAATTAATTTAAACTTATAGAAATTCATTTTTTTCTTATAAATATTGAAGAAAATACTTTTTAAAATAGTAACCTTCTATAAGCGATTTTAAAAAAAGATTATGTTGCCTTCTGTGACAGGCAACTGTTATCCAAAACGGCTGACTATTTATGGTTTACAAACTTCCTTTTGGCACCAAGACATTTATACTCTAAATTCAGTAATATGTTCATCTCTATTTTATTTTATTTTATTTTTTATATTCTCTTGTGTATTAGCTTGTTTATTTTTTTTATTAAGAATTCAGAAAAATACATAAAATTAAAATTAAGATTCCTTCTATTTACAGGAAATGAGCATTTTCTTAAGGAGTATAAATTAAATTATTATGTTAATAATAGTTATCAAATACAGATTCGACTATTCTCTCTTTTCTTCTTTCTTCTTTTCTTGTTTCAGATAATTAACACCAAACTTTAGCCAGGAAACAAAACTCGACATTCAATTTTTGACAATAAATAAAATCATAAATAATAAATACAATACAACATGCAAGGTTAATATTCTATATATATATTGCTTCTTCTTTTTTTTTCTAACATTTGGTTTTGATTACAATTGACGCATTTTATTTTATTTTTATTTTTGTACATTATCTTTTATTATTTTATAGTATAAATAACAACCTTTTATATTTCATAGTATTATTAAAACGATAAGATAGTATAAATATGATATATTATTTCTATATTTTTTATTTTAATTTATGATAATTAAAAATATTTATTAAATTATTACATAAAATTTAATCTATTTATTTTGATAATTTTAATTTTAATTTAAAAAAATCAGTAACTTATGAGCCAGCTCATTTAGCCTGTGTCTATTAAGAACTAGGTTGAGCTAGAAAAACTCTCCACCATTAAATCGGGCCAACCTAGCTCAATCAAGAAATATGTTGTCCCATGGTAGATTGATCCAAATTAACCACTCTAGATGAAAAGGGTGTAGTAGAGGAGCATATAAAAGACATTGGCTGTTTTTATATTTGTAATTAATTTTTCAATGAATTTTAATTTTGTTTTTTATTTTATTATTATTTTAATGAGTGAGATTTTAGCTTTTGAGCCAAATTTTTTTTTTTGTATTTCATTTTTGGTACAGTATTTTTTTATTTAAATCTTGGGTTCAACTGGGTCATTTTATTTCTCTGAAAATTTTGTTTTACTCTTTTTATCTAATTTTTCAATATGGATAAAAAAAATACAAAACAAATTTATTGGGCCTGATTAACCAAGTTAATTGATTATGTGCAAAAACAAAAAGAAGAAAAAATAATAAAATAAAATAAGAACATAAAAGGAAAAAAAAAAAGAAAGAAAAGAGATGGACAAAATTTTATATTAACGTCAAATATATATATATATATATATATATGAATGGTGGAAAATTTAAAATAAAATATCATTTAACTTTTTCAAATAAAAGCACATAATCACATACTTAACAGAACTGAGTAATCAGACCAGTATTTTTTTTACATAATCACACAAATAAATTAAAGAATTTAATTTTCCTACATTATTAGTATACAAAATTTACATTGTTAAATTAATTAAAATATAATTATTATAAAAAGTAACAGTTTTAATTATATGACAATTAATAAATAAATGACCATAGAAAAAGCATTTATATGATATTGTATTCCAATTAAATTGTGTAAGTATTAATTTGTCATGTTGAATAATTAATCATGTATTGTGTGAAATGCTTGCGTAAAAGCATTCAAAGGAAGGAAAAAGAGACCAAACCTCACCAACAAAACTGTATTTTCTCAAAATTCTTTCTTATCTTTTTTGTTTTTTGAAAAAATCATCACTGTTGGTCAGAAAATTTGGTGTGAAAATCATTAACATAATGTCATTAAGATTAAGAATTGACTAGTAGAAATAAGTTGGACGGCAAACTACAAAAAGAAAATGAGGATTTGCTTAACAAAATAAACGGTGCATTCCCAAATGATTTAAATTCATAATGAGAAAGCGATGTTTTAAAGTCAGTTTCAAAGAAAATTTAGGTGTACCTGTATGTTTTTCTAACCTGCCTGATTGATTATGAAATCGGTAAATAAAACAGGATTAGAAATTATTTTATTTCTAGTGCGTTTTGATTTTGGTTATTGTAATTTTTTATTTTTTATTTTTATAATATTTAAAACAATAAATTTTAACTATGTAATTATAATTTCTATAAAATATGTTTATTTGTTTTTTTATTTTTTTAAAATCTAAAATAATTATTTTTATCCCAAACCTTCATGGTAAGATATATAAATCTAAAAAAATGTTTAAAAATATCACATCAAATAGTTATTTGACGTTTTATTAAATAAACAAGTAGTTAACATAATAATAGAGACTCAAATTAATGATTTTAAATTTTTTAAGGATAAAAAACAAAAAAAAATTATAAAGACTAAAATTAAAATTCATTCATTTTATAGAGACTTAAAAATATATATATAAGTTAATAAAATATATTAAAAATTATGTGGTGTAAAAAAAATCATGAAAAAATATAAATAAAAATTTTTATCTTTAATTTCTTAAAGAATAACAAGTGCACATTTATCTTAAAAGAATTGTATAATTTTAAAAGATTATGTTATTTATAGAGATACAGACGATTTGTTGTTTTTATCAAAATTTATTAATAAAAGTAATAAAAATATTTTTTCACAACTTAACTTCTTTAATATTAGACAAATTGTATAAGGATAAAAAAAATAATACAAATATTTATAATCATTCGTCTCATAATTTTCAATTATCTTCACATGTACATGTGCTAAAAATCATGAAAAGTTATATTAATAAAAATTTCTTCATTATCCTCTTGTTATTTCTCTTGCGATGTCACACTTTCCCTGTGCATAGAAATATAATCAAGGAGATGCAATTTAGGTGAGATTATTATCCTTTTTCCTTTCTTTCATTATCTTTTCTTTTTGGTGATTCAAGTTCTACTATTACAAAATAATTACCATTGATTTATTTCCATTTCCAAATCTCTCTTCCCTTTGTATAATAACGCACATGCATGACCTCAAAATCAATTTAAGACTTAAAACAATTCACAATATCTGTCGTTATGGTAACAAATCCATGGAACTTCTTTTTATATATAATATTTCATAACAATTACTGTTAATACTATTTCATAACATTTCAATTAAATATGTATTATAAATTTTCTAAAAATTTAATGTGTTGCAGCTAGAATGAAAAAGTGTTGAACGTGTGGTCATAAACAATGATAGCCGCTGAATGTGAAATCATCTTTTTCTAATTTATATAAATATTGAAACTTGGAAGTGATATTTATCTCATTTGTATGTTGATAAATCACAAATCTAATTGTTCTAATTAGACTATTAGTTGCATTTGTAATGCATTAAAATATGTTATAAACATCTTCAAATCCTTAAATATACATAACAAAGATAATTATAAAATGTTTAGTGTAAATTTTAAGTACAAATCATTTTCATTATAGGCAGGAAAAATGTTTTTTTCTAAATTTTAATATTTTGCATACAGTTATATATTTTATCAGATAAATATATATTTTTTTTATTTCTCCACTAAGTAATACTGTAAGCCTAGTTCCATTTACTAAAAAAAATGTTACTATAAAGACTGCAAATTCAGTTGATCAAGTGAGAAAATCGGTTTTTAAATCAATTAGAAACCAAATTTGGAACCAAATCTAATGTGTAGTTAAAGCTTAGGTTGTTAATTTGAGAGAATCACCTAGAAACCAATATAAATACCAATTTAAAATTTAGTAGCTTATATTATAGTAATTGATTTAGGAATTGATATTTTAATAATTATATTTGCAACTCATTTAATAGTGATTAATATAGTGACTAATTTTATAATGATAAATTTAATCACTAATTTGATAATTATCAATTTAATAACCAATAATCTAGTGACTAATTTATTGATCAATTTTAAACATTTGTGTAAAAACTGATTTAGTGACCACTTTTACTATCTATTAACAGAAAAAATGATATATATATATATGTGATCATCGTTAAAAATTCATATTTTTTTTTTGAAAATTATTTTTGGAATTTTTTTTGTGAGAAGGGTGTTGGCACCACGCTCAAGAGAGATATAAGAATGAGAACGATAAGTTATAAGATTGATCACAAGTTACTTGATAAGACAACATTTATTTCTTTGCCCAAAAATAAAAGAGAAGCTCTCACAAAGGGAAAAAAACTCAAATTTCCATTCAAATTCTATCTATCATGAATTACAATGTCTTTACATTTACTTTAAACTTCTCATTAAGCACTTAATTATTTGGGAAACTCAAACACATTAAAAACCAACCTGGAAGAGATATATATGGACTTATTCCAACAAAATTAAATACAAAAATTACATTGAAAATAACAAAATGGGCCTTAATTGTTTCTCTATCTCAAAATCTATCAAAAACCATCCAATCCGTAAAGACTTGATAAATATTAAGTATTAAGAATAATTTTACTCCAAATTTTTGTTCTTGAGTTGGGTTAATATTATCTTCAAAGTGTACAAATGCAACAATTCTCGTATTGGGCTCAAATTCAATTAAATCTTCTTTAACTTATATGTCTTTGATTAAGCATGACAAAAAAAATATTTTTTTTTACTCTTACTTTAGTCATTAAATCTTTTATTCTTTACAAATGATCTTGAAATTTATTAATTTTATCCAAATTACCATAAAAAAAAAATCTCTACTTAATATTTTAGATTTAAAATCAACATAAGGATTTGTCATAAGCTATAAAAATTGCTTTTAACATGCATAAATCGTATCCATTATATGAATATATGTGTAGAACCAAAGACATCATTTATATATATAAAAAATACAATATATGAAAAATGATAACAAAATATATAAATATATTTTTATTTTTATTTTTTTCTCTTTTTTTTTCTTCTAAACCAAAGCTAGTAACCTATTAATCTATTGACAATTGTACCATTAAGAAAAAAAAGCCACTATAATTAAAAATTTTCTTGTTGCAACACATTTAACATGTTTATACATGTTGTTTACTTCTGCCAAGAGTCATAACGATCCAAGAGTAATATGTTCAAGTTTTATTTTTCAATAATTTATCAATTCTAAATATCATGTGGACTGACTCCAAGGCTGCCATGGATGAAAAGAATGGATAATAGATACAAGAGATCTCCCGTCTACAAAATATTATTTTCTCTTGAACTGCAGTAGCAAAAGAATTATTTTTTGTCTTTTAAATATACATCTAATAAATTTCTTGTTATGATTCCTACATAAGAATAAAGACAGAAAGTAATTATTTGATATTTTTAAAGGTCCATCTTATTATTCATTATCATTATTTCTTGTTGTGATTCCCACAGTTTAATTTTTCACATTGTGCTATTTTCACAATGATATGAAAGGTCCATATCTCATTATTCATTATATTATACTTCTTCTCACACATATGAATAAAAGATTCACCTTCCACCACATTATCATTTTTGTAAGATAGTATCCAATACTTATGATCATTACATAACTTAATTCATAGAAATAATAAGGTTAGCTTAGTGATAATTTAAGTATTATATACGAAGTTTTATGTTATAATCTGGTTATTGTCATTGTATTTATTTAATTATTTTATATAAAAAAATTAACTCATAATTCTAAAGATTTTATAAAAATATATATAAAGAAAATAAAAACAATCAAGGAACAAATAAAATCACGTCTCTTTCCAACTTTGTTTTATTTTTGGTGCTATCACATCTCTTTCCAATGTCCTGATACATCAATACCTATTAAATAAAATAATTAAATGCATAATAAATCAACGAAAAAAAAAATCACCCTCCATCGACAAAAAAAACAAGAAAGAAAAGGCACGAAGTTACATATAAAAGAATGTATAGGCATAACTCCATTTTTTTGGAAAAGAAAACAATTTTAGAAAAGAGACTAAGTTACATAATTTTATTTAAATATAATTTAATATTAACCTTAAATTATATTCCATTCGTAAAACTTATTAATTTATGTAATTTAAATTTATACTAAAAATTATTTATTTTAAATATTTTTACTTAAATCAATAATGTAAGTGCTTAAAAATTCACGTAATAAACTATACCAAATTAAGAATTTATGTTAAGTAAGGCCTACTGCAGAGCTGCACAAGTTTCATGGCCATTTAATTTTGGCATTTAATCTTGCAATAAATAGCCTGACAAAAAATATATATAATCTAGCAATAAAATGCTATCGGTTCTGGAAATGGATCATTTAAAAAGATTAAAAATGTCTGTCACAGTTTATGAGTTGGTGGAATACTCATAGTCTTCCATCGAGCTTAATCAGACTTTGGACAGTAGTGAATATTTCTTACTTATACAATAACCAAAAAAAAAGTTTTAGTTAGTTGAATTAAAATATGTTTATTTAATATATACATTTATTTTAATAATTTTTATAAATTATTTAAATTAATTTATAACTTATAAGTATAGTAGATAAAATAGGATGAACTAGTGGATCTAGATCAAACCCTCCTAACGTGGACTGAGTTTGAATAAACATAAACTTTTTTAGTCCGATCAAATTATAGCTTGATAGGAGCTAATGGAAAAGCCTACCTCAAAATATCAGACTTTCATCGAGCTTGGATTTTTATTTTTAATTTTAATTAAATATAATGTTTTTTTTTCTTGACCCACTAAAAAATTGCAACTCACATTAGGCTAGTTTGTGTCATGTCGGTATCCTATTTTGACTCATGTACTTATGAGCTATAATTTTTATTTTTTTATTTTTATTTTATTTCTGTCCTTATTAATTTACTTGAAATATTTGTTTAGCTTATTTTTTATTTTTTTATTTTACCTTCATCCATTAGCTTATTAACTAATCCTACCTTGTTGGTTATCCTACAAAATACTCTGAATTCAATTGCATAATTTATAAGTTTTATACTTTTCAACCCATAACTTATAAGCTTTTAACTAGTTTAAAAGCTGATGTGATCTTATTAGTAATATTTAGTAAAAAAAAAAGTATTTTTTAAGTAACTTATAACGTTTCTTTTAATGCTACTTCAATTTTTTATTTACAACTTATATTTTATTTTTCTTTTATCCTTAACATTTTTATTAAATTTCTTTTTTTACCATTTTTTACGTAAGGTAAAATTTTATTTTTATTTATTATGTTTCCCTTCTTCGACACACAAGATACAATTTTATTATTATTATTATTATTATTATTTATGTAAAGTAAAGTTTTATTATTTTTATTTGTATTACATAAGACTAGATAATAGGTTTATTTATTGATATTTTTATATTATACTATTTATTTTAATAATTATATTATTTATAATATTTATTTTATTATTATACTTCAAAATATTTTAATATTGTATTAATTATCATAATTAAAATAAGACATATACTTAAATTTTTTCTCTTTTATTATGGTATAAATTTTTTCTCTCCTCTCATGTAGTTTCCACAAGATACTCGTGGATTGTTTTGTTTGGATATTATACTCCCAATAAATTTTCATGTCGATGTGAGTTATTTATTTATTTATTTTATATTTTTAATTAATAAAATAATAATAATAATAATAATAATAATAATAATAATATTATTATTATTATTATTATTATTATTATTATTATTTTATACATTTTTAAATTAGAATTAATTCATGTTTTTTAAGTAAAAAAAATAAGGTATTAGTTACAGTTATTTAAATCTCTTTTAATTTTATAGAATAATTTAAATATGACATTTTCTTGATCATTATATTTAATCATAAATCGTGACAGTGTGGTAGTCTTAAACTCTTTTAAATAAAATATTTTATAAAATATAAATTATAATTAAAATTAATTTTGTAATCTATCGTTAAAATAATTTATTGAAATCAAGTAATATTTAATAATAAAATAATTAATTGAATATGACATTATTTTAATCTCGAGATTTTAAGGATTTGCTACAATAATTTCAAAAAAAATATTAAAAAGCATCTATCATAAATGATTTTTATAAAAGAATAACAACAAAATATTTTATCATGAAATTTAATACATTCTCACTATATTTTTTATCTAAAAAAAATCATTTGTTAATTCTTTAACTAGTATAATCTTTTTATTTTTCAAGAAAGAATACTATTATCTTTTCCTCTTTCACCGAAAATGTCACACATAATTACAAAGGTGGGAAACCTACACATTTTTTTTTTCCAAATTTTTCAAAAATTTCCTTATTAATAAAGAGAAAAATCCATTCAAAATAAAATAAAACTTACACCTATTAATAAATCTATATAATATTTTATTTAATAATATATAACATATTAAAACATAATTCTCTATTTAACTATATTTGACTATTGATGAGTTAAAATTTCATTAATAACTTTTGTTGTATAATTAACAAACAAATAATATAGAACAAATATCAATTTAGTTTCTAAAATATAATAGTCAATTAAATTAATTTTTAAAATTAATAAATAGTAAAATAATCTCTAAAATTATATATTATTGATATTTTAGTTTCTAAAATTATAATAAATAGAAATTGACATATAAAATAAATAAGATGACATAATTCTAATAATTATAAATTACTAATTAATTTAATCTTTAAAATTATAATAATATGTTACCTTAAAATTAAAATATTTAATTACACTTTTAGTTTATAACTTTTAAAATTTTACAAATTTTCTTATAATTTTTTTTTCACTTTAATCATAAATTTATATAATTTCATAAAATTTGTTCCCAACTCTGAACCTCTTCCTTTATAGGAGCATCAAAACCACTAAACTATTTTACTTTTTTAATATACATATATATAATGAGGAAAGATTCACTTGTTCAAAGAATAATTTTTTTAAAGTTATTATTGGAGTAAGTAAATCTCTCCTAATATATAATATTATATATATCATTACTGTATTTATTATTTGAACTTTTGATACTATAAATATATGTTTATATTTATATGAAAAATATTAAAGATTAAGATGATAAATTTATTTATAAAATATTTTATTTTAATTATACATATCTTATTTATTCAATTATATAAAATATTTATTATTTCTATATCTTTTATCTTTTATTTGCAAGGTAGTTATTCAGAAATAAAATGTATTTAATAAATAAATTTATAAAATATTGTATAACTTAACTAATAAATAATTTTATATAATTTAATAAATAAATTTATATAATTAAAATAAAATATTTAATAAATAAATTTATTATATTAAATTTTAACATGTTTCATATAATAAATATAATACTTGAAGAACCAAAAGTGAAATTAACAAATGTAGCAATAGTATATAATATCTTTTTATATATAATTTAAACATATAAAATGATTTAGTGACTTGCGTGGTTCCAAAGAAACAAGTAGTTAAGAGTTCAGAGCTTAATTTCAACCCTCTTATTATTTTTTAAAAGCTTAAATGTCCTTTAGTAACAAAAAATGTGCAAAGAATAAAAAATAAGAAAAAATTACAAAATTATATAAGTTTAGACAAAAAATGGATAAAAAAAAATCATCAAAATTTAAAAGACAGTAAACAAAAGTTAAATTGGTTGATAATTTATAATTTCACAGACTAATTTAGTTATTCACTTAATTTCACATTAAAGGTGGTCAACTAAGTCCTCGAACAGAATTAATCATTAATGAAATCAATAAATACTTCGTATCAATAACATAATTAATCTCATTTAAATTCAAATAAAAATATGAGATTAAAATATTTATTTTAAAAATTCACTTAAGTAGTTGTTATTCAATCTTCAGCATTACCATTATTATCATTGACATTAGTTTCCATGATAGTGACAGATTCAGATAACAATAATAATAATAATAATAGTTATTAGAAAGAAACAATAATAGTAATTTTAGCATTCGAAGCTACAACAATGATATTAAATAATATTATTCACAATACAAGTTCATTATTAAAATAATTTATTTTAAAATATTTATCATTTTAAAATAAAAACATTAATTATATTGATAATAACTTTATTTATTAGTATCTTAACCAAATAATCAATTAATTAATTTACAACTATATTTAATAAAGATATTTTAATCAAATAAAGGTATTTTTTTTATATAATCTATAACTATAATAAAGAAAATACTCTCTTTTAAATTCCACTTTTTTATTAAATTAATTTATTCTTTAACAATTATTTGCCACCTACTACTTAATTTATCTTTTAACTATTCTCTAAACCACTACCTGGTACCCGCTACACTTATTATTTTTTTCATACTACCGTAACAAATTAATTATATCAAACTGTTAAAAGATATAAATTATTAAAAAATTAAATTTAATATTTAAAAATAAAATAAAATAATGTGCACAGACAACCTTGTCTTTCCACCAAAAATAATAATTGGTGTCCTTAATAATTTTCTTAAGTTGCATGCATTGCCTTCACTGATAAATAATTTAAAATAAAAATATTAATTAAAATTTAATATTTTAATCATATATATTACACATTAAATATATATTAATATAGTGTGATATGATTAACAAATAATTTTGACTCTTTAAATTAAAGATTTAATTATAAAATTCGTGTGTGCGTATAAAAAAAAATATTGAAATAAGTTAATTTCTTAAATAGATTTCAGTATCTCAAGAAATTAGTCTTTATTTCTAGGTTCACAAGATTTATTTAGTACACCAATAAAATATAATTACCTTATTATCCTGTATATTATGTCCAGTATTATATAATTACCTTATTATATAATTTAGTATATTTCTTTATCTAAAAGAAAAGTTGAGTTAAGAAATAATATGATAAAATAATACAATATATACACACATACTAAATTTTATATACAATATATATTATATTGTTCAACATATTAATATGATAATACAATATATAAAAAGATATAATATTATAATTACAAAATATAAAATAATTTATATGTTAATTTATACACATATATTATAAGATTTGTATTTAATATATTAACTAGGACATGTAAATTTAAAATATATTATTAATAAAATTAAAAAATGTAAAAATAATATTATATATAATAAAATTTATAAATATTATAATATGATACAAAATATATTAATTGTTTAATATATTATAATAATATTGTAATTTATTATAAAATATCTAAAGCTAATTTTGTCTCAGATGACACTTTTAGTTAATTTTTATAATTTAGAAAATCAAATAATATCTAAAATTCAAAAAAGAATATTAAAGATATTTTTTAATTTAAAAAGAAAATATTATTTTAAAATTAAAAAATATATTAGAAATTAATTTTAAAATTATTATGTAATTATAATAAAATTCTTGTCGCACATATTATATGTCATATATTGATATCATCTTATCTACTACCAAAACATAAAATGTGATATTATATATAATTGGAAGAAAATATCCCATGTACATCATACCAATATAAAATTTAGTATACTCTTGTCCTGATCATCTTGAATGTTTTCAATAAGCATATAAATTAAGGAATATTAAAGCTATTATCTTAAAGTGATTTCAATTATTTATAAAAAAAACATATTATATTAATTTTATACTTTTAATACAATAATTATTTAATGTCTAGTTAAAACATTTAATTTTTGTTTTTCTAAGCAGTTACACTTGATCTATACTGAATAGAACAAAATCCAAGTCATTAGTAACCAAATATAGGTTTTTAAGTATGCAGTTTGTAATGTTACCAAACATTTCTGCGTCTATAATTTCATCCTACCAAACCACTAAGCCAGTAAGCGTTATTAATTGGTCACAACCGCTCTCATGAATTCCATAAATGCTGCCCAACAACACTGCTCTATAATAACCATCTAAACTCACAGACACATCAAATCAAAACAGTTCACAATTTTCCCCCAACAAAAATAATTTTCTTAAAAGAATGGCAAGTGAGGTGGTGAAGAATGAAGAGTCTCTGAAGCTGAAAGTCACAAACAAGAGCCATGTGCAGCCTGAGGAGAAAATTGGGAGGAAAGAGTACCAGCTGGTCACTTTTGATCTTCCCTATTTGGCCTTCTACTACAACCAGAAGTTGCTGTTTTACAAAGGGGAGGACTTTGAGGGCATGGTGCAGAAACTCAAAATTGGCCTTGGTGTGGTCCTCAAGGAGTTCCACCAACTAGCTGGGAAGTTAGGGAAAGATGAAGAGGGGGTGTTCAGAGTGGAGTATGATGATCACATGCTTGGTGTGGAGGTCACAGAAGCTCTTGCTGATGATATTGGTGTTGATGATCTAACTCTGGCAGAAAGTACCAGTAATTTCAAGGACCTCATACCTTATACTGGTATCTTGAATTTGGAAGGCATGCAAAGACCCTTGCTCGCAATTCAGGTCATTTTCTTTCTTCAAATCTTAATATATTACAGATTTTATTCAGTTTCATATATTTTTAGCTAACTTTTAAAATTTAATTCACCTCAAATATATAATAAAAATTCAATCCAAGATAAACCTTAATCTTTTACTATAGTATATTTTTTATTTATAAAAAAAGTAAAATTTAGTGAGGTTTTTATAATGCACCATATTTTCCATAATTCCGTGAACTAAGTGATTTGCCATGTTTACTTTTGCATTGGGTGAAAATGGGTATCTTTCTCATATGCTTTTTCAGATCCAGGGCAACTGAGCCACCACCAGCTGTAAAGTGACTTCTGTAAGTTGTAATTCATAAATGAATTACACATTAGAGATCACTTTCTGCTTTTAGCAAAAGAATTTAGGAAAACATCACATCACTACAACGAATTTCCACATCTCAGTCTATGATGACAAATACTTATTTTACTGTTGAGGATTAAATTTCTGTCCTCTAAAAATGCATATTAATTGGCAAACACTGAAATGAGTTGAATTATAAACGCTATTAATAACATTTCAATGGTTTAACAATAGTATAAAATCTTGATAATAATGAATTCAGATTTAACTCAAGTTCATTTGAGTGTGGGTCAAATGAAAAATAATAATACAATGAAAATAAAGTTTATGCTAACTTGGCATATACTATTACTGTCCTAATAAATATACTATTGATACACCTTGTAACAAGACAAAGGTGGGTTCATCTAATTTTTCTTCTGAATTAATTTAAAGTCTACACGTCAGTCTGAAGTCAAAAGGTCTCTGAATGAAGGGTGAGTTGCCTAGAGTTGATGCCTTCGGCACTTTAGCTTCTGTGACTCCAAATTACGGCTTTGTATTCTGGCAGTTGGAGAGAGAATCTCCCAAAAATCTCACCTGTTAATTAATTTTCATACATTAAAATATTAAAAAATATAAGCCAAAGTTATTTGGGCCATTGAATTTTGACTGCACGACCCGCAGTCATGTAACCGACTGCGTGGGAATCCTGGTCCACGACGCATCCCTATCCTTTAACTTTGATTTAATGTTTTATATGGGTTGGTGCTGTGATATGTTTGGTTCGGTCAATTTAAACATTTTTTATTTAAAATTATTTCATTTTTAAAAAAAATTAAAAATATTAGACTAAATAAGTTTGTTTATATTTTATTGAATTAAAATTATGTAATTTTATTTAAATTATTTTTTTAAAGATAGTTCAAATTATTCTAACCAGTCATTAAACTAATATGTCAAATTGGACCATCTTGTCACCTATAAAATTGTGTTAGATGTAAGTTGTTTATACTAAACACATTTTTACAGGATTTTTATGCAAATAAGGAAATTTAATTATTGAAATTATTACTAACTTTTAGTTTCTAAAAGGGCATTTCATTATAATTACCTCAAATTTAATCGAAGGTAAATTGCTAAAGAAATTGGAGAATACTATAACTTTACATAATCTAAAATCAATTTAACATTGAAATAAAGAATTTTCTTAAATAATAATTATAATTATAAGGCCACATGCGAAGTACTGGTGGTCACTGACCAATTTATTTCACAAGAGTGTGTTATAAATTGCTAGTGGACATTGTTGGCCACCACATTGTGCCAATATTGTGTACTCAACACTGATCACCTAGCACATTCAAGTCTTCATTATCTCTATTCTTTATTCCCTATTTATTTTATTTTTTTTATTTTTCATGGTTCTCACTTCATTTGCAATCTCTTCATGCCCACAGTTAACAAAGCTCAAAGATGGGCTCGCGATGGGCCTAGCGTTCAACCACGCTGTCTTGGACGGGACTGCCACATGGCAATTCATGAGTTCATGGGCTGAGATCTGCAGCGGCTCACCCTCCACGTCAGCACCACCCTTCCTGGACCGGACCAAGGCCCGGAACACGCGCGTGAAGCTGGACCTCTCGCCACCTGAGCCCAATGGCCCACCTACTACCAACGGCGAGGCAAAGCCCGGGCCAGCACTAAGGGAAAAGATCTTCAAATTCTCCGAGTCAGCAATCGACAAGATCAAGTCAACGGTGAACGAAAACCCTTCATCGGACGGTTCAAAACCATTCTCAACATTTCAAGCTCTTTCTTCTCATGTTTGGCGCCATGTAACCCATGCACGTAACCTGAAGCCAGAAGACTACACCGTGTTCACAGTCTTCGCGGACTGCCGGAAACGGGTGGACCCGCCGATGCCGGAGACTTATTTCGGAAACCTAATCCAGGCTATATTTACCGTCACGGCGGCTGGGCTTTTAACGGCCCACCCGGCACAATTCGGAGCTTCACTGGTCCAGAAAGCCATTGAAGCCCACAACGCAAAGGCTATTGATGAAAGAAACAAGGAGTGGGAGAGTGCACCAAAAATTTTTCAATTCAAAGATGCTGGGGTGAATTGTGTGGCTGTGGGAAGCTCCCCAAGGTTTAAGGTTTATGACATTGATTTTGGGTGGGGGAAGCCCGAGAATGTGAGGAGTGGGACTAATAACAAGTTTGATGGGATGATTTACTTGTATCCTGGGAAGAGTGGAGGGAGGAGCATTGATGTGGAACTAACCTTGGAGCCTGAGGCTATGGGGAGGTTGGAGCAAGACAAGGATTTTCTTTTGGAAGCATAAAATTGCTAGACTAAGTGCATGCAATAAAAAAAAACAAGGGGCTAGAAATGCCCCATGTAGTGAGCAAATTTGGAAGTAGTACTACTCAGATTCTTCAAGGAGTCGACTTTGATGGATGCTAGCTATTTAATTTAAGGTTGTGTTGTTTTAGGATTTTATTATATAAATATATTGTGCTTTTACCCTCTTGGTTGATTTTGAAATGTTTGTCAAACTGTACTTTCCTTGATTGTTTAGTTTCTCCATGACAATAGAAGAGGGAATATGTTCTGAGCTGCTTTATTATAGCAATAAGTTATTTAAACAAAGAGAAAGATTATATGGGTACTATATATAGGTTAAACGGTATGTATATACAAAAAATATTGGTCTGAAAAGAAATAATGCTAAGAGGAAAAACACAAAAGGGAAGCAAATGTTTTTTTTTAATGACAAGTGTAAGGAACATGTCAATGAGATATACAAATATCAATTCATAGTGAGTTGTCCAAAAAAAAATGTGAGAAAAGGAGAATAAAATCACTTTTCTCCCCTTTTGACTCTCTAGCCAAAAAAAGGGGTCAAATTAAATCACTTGAATCCGAGAGAAAGAAGGTGGAGTAGATGTGTTTCTTCAATTGCGGCAAGGATATGGAACTGGTGCATCGTGCATGGCTTGCATACTAGATATTGAGACAATATGGAGGGACAATACTTTATAGATTTATAAAACCTATAGTAGGTAAGCAATAATGGGACACAGATTTCACAGGTGGAGTGACAGTTCAAGGCAACTATAGTGATTAATATGGGCACATGTATAGATTCTAGGGTCTTTTTCTAGATTAAGTGTGGTTAGTTACAATAAAAGTCGACTATGATTCCTGACGAATTTAATTTACTTGTAATGTTAGGTATTCTAATCGATCTTGGAATTATTACTTGAAGTAGAGTTTTACCTTTACGTAACTACCAATGTAAGTTGTACTTGTGAAAATATCTAGATATCAAAAACAAAAAATGGAAAAACTTGACATCATTTACAAATAATTTATCAATGCGGTGCTATTTGGAGGAGATCATTTATGATTTTGTGAGCTTGCAGGTACAATATGTTGAGAGTGATAATTTCTACATGACCAGGGTTGGTTGAACGAGCCTCACTTTTTTTATTTTTGCTTGTAACTTCATTTTACGTAACGTGTGAA